>JAKWJD010001763.1:34475919-34675919 GCA_027705065.1 Solanum peruvianum | reverse complement strand
GTTCATATATAACTTGACATACATAACATAAAATGAACTTACTCATACAGAAACACTACTAACGTCATCCCTTAGGATCCACATTGTCAATGAGTAAGACAATCCCCATACCCTCCCTCACCATATGTAGTAACCTTTAAGAAAAGTCTTTAAAAGATTTCACATACTTGAATTATTCATTTACGATATAACATTAGGGAAGATAGTGCAATACAATATATGATACCATATGAGGTACATGGAATCCGATGTTCTCCTCACACACCGAAAAGCGAGGGTTAGCACTTGGCTATGGTGTAACCAATATTACATAACTATCTAGGTGGATCCATTAAGCTATACTCCTATGTGGGTACATAGTAAAATTTCAAGGAGATTATTACTAGAAACCTTCACTTACTAACTTGGAGGTTTCCATCTGATGAGACAACACATATCATGGGAATCGAGACTTGCTAAACGTGAAGAAACCCATGTGGGAGGTTGTACTTGTTGAACGTGAGAACTCCATCTCATTTGCATTCCCTTTCGATGCTAAGCATTTATTCCCTTTAGTAGTCATCATACTTATCATACAATATCATATTAGTCTCTTCTAAACTCCTATGTGAATATCTTATCAAATTAAATCATAGTTATTCATTAGTGACAACTATCCTTTCACTTTATAAACCATATACAAGTGAGCAAACCTTTCACTCAAAATTTTATTACAATAATAAGTAACAACTTTAATTCATTTAATAATGATACCACCACATACTTGCATAATTCATAAAAAATTAAATATACTAGGGTCTAGGATGAGTATTACCTGCAATCAACATCACAACCACACATTTGACATAGAAGCATTACAATCTAAGTAACTCATACTTCATAGTTGAATTCAAGAAGAATCAACCCTCATACCTTCTAGCCATTTCATTGGCTACAAACTACAATCATTAAAGAATACATAGCTACTTCTTAAAGTATATTAAATAAGCAATTGCATAATAAACATCAATGTAGTCCATCAACATAATAAACCTTTTCACAATTCACCATATTAAATCAAAGTTTACATGAAATTTGGGAAAGACGTGAGTACATGGATATTTTAAGTGAATCACAAGAATTAACTGTGAATATATATTTAAAGAACATTAATTGACCATAATTCATCACAACTGAGTCCTGATTTCGTTTTTCGAAGAATACGCATGTGTAGAGAAAAATTCTAGTTTGGGGAAGTTTGAAAATCTCTTTGAAAGGACTTCTTGGGGAAAGGAATCCCTGGAATGAAAAAAACCATACCTTAATCAAAACTTGTGCCTCCAATTTGAGTAGAAAACTATGGAGTTTGGTCTTCTTGTTCAAGCTTCAAAGATTATTCAACGGAGGCTGAATAGACAGTGAAAGTAGAAAGATGTGAGAGCTTTTGGGTTTTGATTTTGGGATTTGCTTTGAGTGGGAAATTGTGGTTAAAATCTGATTTAAAAAAAATGTATAACCCTCCCCTAAAATACCCAAAAGACTCCTTACTTAACTTGACCTTTTAATAAAGTCAAACTTGAATTCTAAATTTCAGATTTTCCTCAGGAAACAAGTTTGCGTAGTGGAGCTATTCTCGCGTGATTTACAAATTTAGATTTTGAACCAGATAAGTCCGCAATGTGTCCCCATCGCAGACCAAGTTTTTTTTCAGGGGTGCACCAAGTCATCCACATTGACTGGCTCCCTGCTAGTGCAATTACTTGTTGCCTTTTGGTAGCTTGCTTGGAAAAATACGGGGTCCCTTCGTGGACTGTTAGGGCAATCTTTGGGTGGCGTACCTTGACGTTTCGACTCTATATACCTCATTTTACTTATTAAAAGTCTTTTTACAAGTTTATACCTCATATCTACCCAAACCTTCACGAGACCTAGGTACGTTTACTATTTCAATTGCACTAGTTTCTGGACATTATGGACGTCCCTTTAAGTTTAGGCTCTAATACTTCCCACTTAGTTCAGTACATTATTTTAGGCTGAGGAGAAGCATTTTAAGGGTTCGTCCATCATGGGAAGCTATAGACTAAGTCATGAACTTTAGGAGTGTTACACTACCAACCTTACCAAGCATTCTCGTAGAAATCTCCTTGGTCACACATGCTAACTTTGCATTCTATTTGATAGACATGTTATCATAATCATTTCATAATTCAAGGTACCACTTATAATTACCCTCTAGGCCTACTATTGCAATGTACAAGTGAAGTCACATACACCCACTTCTACTTAGTAAACTCATTAGGAGATCATAGATTGGTTCTTACTTCTTTGTATCTACTTCACTTTATTACTTTAGGGAAAAATAACTATAAACGGAATAGACCATAAGAGATTTACTTGGAATCCAGTGTGATAAAGCCCCATAGAAGAGCAATCCATCTGTCACGACTTGAGGGCACACCTTAGACAAAATGGTGTCCTCAAGTCGTGGCACGGCATATTCGACCTCTCGGAGGTCCTATACAAGCCCATGGACATCATTTATTGCATACATGTATGAAAAGTAGTGTGGAATTAAAACTTTTCACACAAGCTAATAACACTTCAAAGTATCTTTCATACAAAATCATTGGAAAGACTAAATATCAAAGTATCCATCTTAGAGACACGAATATCATGGGTCACGACCCATACATCAACATAATACAAATATCTAATTCTATTACCATTTGATCAACAAGAAAACTAAACATAGTGATGTCCTCGAATCAATTGAGAAGATTCCACAACTTTGCTTGAATGAGTGCTAATATCCTTGCTTTAATTCAATGACTCCTCTCAATTTCCACCTACACCATTAGAGATAAGAAAAAAATATATGGAATTAGTACGTAAGAATGCACTAAGTATGGTGACATGCAATTAAAATAACGCTAAAAGGACATTAGTATAAAACATGTTTTGTTTTTAGAAAACCTCATAAGATAAGTATAAGAGTACCTTAAAAGTCAACATAAACACATATAAGTCACATTACACAAGATAACATATCATTACTTCAAACCATACAACATTAGACTCTCCTACCAAACATCATCCTACAGCTCACTTGAGTGAGACATGAAGTGGCCGCCCATACAAACCCTTCACACACACCTAAGAGATCCTCAAGGATTTCTAAGATAAGTATATTCACTATAATAAATTAAAGCCCTAACTCAAAGATACTCTTAAGACTCACCTAAGTAAAACATGAAGAGACCGCCCATACACCCTCTCCAAACCTACCTAGGAAATCCTTAAATCCATTCCAGATAAGTACTTTTCATTTACATATATTTAAATTAAGTCACTATGTTGATTAATCCATTTAAGAGACATTCAAAAATCAAGGACATTCACATAGCGGTCTTGGAGAAGACCTAGGAACCTACCCTGTAGCATCTTCAAAGTCTAGTCATGCAATGTCTAGATAGTGTCTCATTGCACTACCTAAACTTTTTTGTAGAATCTATCAAATACTAGAATGTATATCACATGATAAGAATAGGAAATAACCGACATAGACCATACTAGCTAGGCAATGTATTCCGATTCTACCCTACTCCGATGAAGGGTGTTCTACTTGCCAAGGGTAGAGCTAGGACACATCCCATGTAGGCACATGGTTAAGGATTAACAAGCGTTTCTTTGTACATTAGTCTCAACATAAGTAGAGTCCCTCCTCAAGCATATTCACTAGGTACTAGAATTCGTTCTCAAAGAGTAAATCAATAACAAGGGCATATGAAGAGGTACCATAGAGAAGTCATAACCAAATCATCATACACCTTACCAAAGGGGGTCCGCTAGGGCTGCCACACAATCTTAAAATAGGATAGATTCATGACATTGCTATGGATGATTTCATTCCATTCCAGCCAACCAATCCATAAGTCCATCATTCACACAAGAAGGATACCGTTACGACTTTCAACTTCTAGGTTATCATAACCTTCTATCTAGGTTGAAAGTTCCATATTTATGACCCTATTAACTAGTTGAAAGATCACATTTCAATTATGCATACAAATACATGACAAAGGTACTTTAGCCTACTAAGTCAAGAGTCATATTTGTATCCTACATGTATCAAGTAGAGGGACATAGGTCTACCAATACAAGACCCAAATACCATCATCATATCACATGTACAATGTCATTCAAGTAGCATATAAGGATAACCAAGTCTACTACAAGTCACCCTACACGCTCCTATATAAACGTAATCATAATCCATCACAAGAATCATATAATTAACTAGGAAGATTAAAACTTCAACATCAAGTATACATACTTGAATACCCCACTATAGCCTATAATAATAACCTATTGTCAATTAGAAGAACACATGCTTTGACTTCATATATGCACATAAGTCATTTAGAAATTTACAATGATCACATATCCAAGTTGTAACATGCGAACAACATAATTCATAAAGTAATGACGACAAGGCCACATTCTTCAAAATATATAAAGTAATGCCAACGAGGCCACAATCTTTACAAATATATATTATATAAGCACCTCCACAAAAATTGTACCATACCAAACATCACAATTGATATACCTATACTAAACAACATAAAAGAATTTAGGTCAACATACCACCATTCCAACATCAACAACTCCAATCCATAGACAACTGAACTCATTCCATCCACAAAGGCTCATACAAAAAGACATAATAACTAATTCAATCCATTAATTAAAATATACAATGATTCAAGATACTACAATATGAAATTCATAAATTTAGGACAGCCAACATACTATTCAAACACGTTTCTGACATAATTAACTAGCCCAGAGTAAACTATACAAGAATTCAGTACAATTGAGACATGATGAAATCACTCATGATATAGCCAAATTAAGGATTTCATGATTTGCATGGATTCATATATGAGTTTTTCTTTGAGGTTTGAGTTTTGATTTTTAAAAAATAACTTGACTTGAGGTTCTAGACTTATACAACAACTGAAAATACTCAAAATTACCCTAAGTAACCGCCCCATATTTTTTAGAAAACCAGGTGAAATCCCCAAAACACCCTTCCATTTGCTGACAAACCTAAGAAAATCTACACGTGTCAATCGAGAGACACTTACTACGCCTCGTAGACCCACCAATGGACAATCCTACATGTCCGTGGTTTGGGTCAGAGGCTCCTTAAATGGGAGCTTAAACTCCTGACACCAATTGTGGGGCTACTCCCCAATCATCAGGGCCTTTATACGACTAATAGGTGACGATGCCCTCTATAGTTAGGGATTGTTTGTGCAGTCTTGATCCATAGGGTTGTACCTTTGGTTGGTCTTTGGGGAGTCATGCCGGGACAATTCAAACCCAAACACAATTGCATAGATGTTAGGAAACTCTCACACCAATTCCAACCCAAACGAACACGTAAAACATACAAAGGAACACAAAAACACACAAGCATGTCTCAAGGAAAAACATTCGAACATCTTGGACATTTGACCTCAAAACACTACCAAACTTTAGAAAATGCCTCAAGACCCTATTATACATAATTTTAGGACTTTAAAACAACATCACACACATGTTAGGCTCTATGTTCACCTAATTTGTTTTAGAGGTGTTACATCATCTTCGTTCAATACAATTGAACATAAAGCTCTTACATTCATTAGATGAGAATACACTTTCACCCTAGACTTTCAATCAACACAAGATACTAATCTCATTATACATAATTTATAATACACAATACACAAGGCTCAAGAGAATGCAAGTCATCATAATTACATTTTTTGTATCCTTCCATAAGCCATATGCCTTGCAAGCAATTCAAAGTGTATGTACAATACTTTTCATCACATAAACAACCAAAGAATTTACCTTCTTTGAAATGTTATAGATAAAGTATCATGATTAAACTTTATTCAAATCACAATAGGAATAGAAGACAAGAATCTATAACTATGTATTCATCAATTACAATACATCAGCCTCATAATTACCCAAATCCCCCCATGACATTAGTAAAAGTTGGGTTATGGGATCACATGGGTTCTTGGGGGATTTTCACAATAGAATCCATCTATTAATCCCAATATAATATTAATATAATGCACATAACATGAAAAAAAGTATTTTATAGTGAACCCATGGTTAGAGTACAAACCCTAGTTTAGGTAACAATCTATTCGAAATTTAGAAGTTTTGAAGGGCTTCATGGAGAAACTAATCCATGAATAGATATCCACATACCTTTATTACTGATATTCCATGAAATTGAAGTGATAAAGTATGAATCTAAGTGTCCTAGCTTGAGCTCTTCTTTTTTCTTGAATGGGAGTCTAGAAAAAAGAATTGGTGAGAGAGGGAAGTTGGTTTTGATTTTGATTTTGAAATTATGAAGAGTTAACTGTTTTAATGAGTTAAAGTCTTTTAATATATTTGAAATTAATAATTTAGATCTACCTAACCCTTGGCTTGGCAGAATTTTTGCACCAGTGAACAGACCCAATCGACGACTCCAGTCGATAGTCCATCGTTCCATTAATGGACCCACCTGGAGAGTCGTTGTTTGGCTCTGTGAAAGCCATTTTGAGCCATTTTGCCAATTCTTTAAGTTTAAACCAACTAATTAAGACAATGGAGAGTCGTTCAAATGACGGCTCGTCGCTTGTAGTCGTGGCTGCACACTGCCACAAACTATTTTTTTAAAGGGTCAATGGAAGGGTCCTGCTCAAGGACCCCTACGGTTGTACTTGGCTAGTCGTACCCATACGTTTCGACCCTAAAATATTTCTTCTATATATTAAACACCTATATACAAAGTTTCATTAAATTTCAATTCCTAAAAACCATCAAAACATGCCTAGGTAGACTAGCTCAGATTTCACAATCCACCGAACGTCATGGTCGTTTCTAACTATTTTTACTCTAACACTTCTTAATTAGTTTGAATACATTATTTTAGGATTAGAAGAAGTTTTTCAAGTCTTAGATCATCATCTGAGGCTCTAGATAAATTCATGAACTTTCAGAATGTTACACCCTCACTTCTTAACTTCTCAAACTCACACCATATTATATTTTCCTATATTTTTAAATTTTAATCACCTATTAGTTTTTTATTCAATGTTTGTAGTTGGATTCTTTGTTTTTATAGATTTTCAAATCTTGTATTTGGCATAAAAGGTTGGTTTTCCAAACTCCGAACATATATTTAGTGATTTTTACTCTTTTGCAATTCTTTTTATCTTAGTTTTGTGTGTTGGGCCTCTCTGAATTATAATTGTGTGCCTATTTGCCTATTTAAATTCCTATAATTCCTGATTGTTTATTTACCAAGATTTTGTGCTTTAAATTTGAACAAGTTTTGTGAAGTTGGTCTAATTTGTTGTTGGGTCTAGTTGAATGAAGTCTAAGTAGCCCATATGTTTTTCAAATGACGGATTTCACCTAATGATGGAGAATTTGACATCATTTCTCAGGTCAAAAGTCGTCGAATGTTTAAAGTTGTCTGATTCGGGAAAAGTTTGATTATCCATAGGGGATGGTTATTTAAGTTTTATGTAATGAGTTCATGGTTTGATTTTGTTTTTGCAGGATGCGGGGATGAATGTTGGATGTTAGGGTTGAAAGTAGGAATGTTTAGTCGTTTAGAGAGTTGCGTCAAGGTCGTTAAACCACTTAGTGGTTCACTTAGTCCTCCTAGATCTCCTTTGAATACTTGATGAATTAGAAAGTAGGTTCTGTAAATTTTTATAAGAAGACTGAGTTCGCCGAGTGTACTCGTCGAATGTCTTTCTTTGTCACCCTTTCTTTGCCCCCCAACCCAAAACTGCACTGCAACATTTTTTGGGCTTGTCCTTGCTCAGTATAAGTTATCAGCGATACACCGAGAGGCCCATACAAACACCAACATGCCAATTTGGTTTGAAATTTTTAGTCAATCCCTTATGGCTAGCCCAATCTCTCTCACTAAAGTGATTCGGCGAGTCTGCATGTAATTGTTTGTCTACAACTTTGTTTTACTTATTTTTGAAATTCTCTTATGTGTTTGCATATATGGCTAGACCAAAACTTGCTTGTAGAGACTGGATAACCATCAAGAGGGCCAATGGAATAACAATTAATGAGGATGAAGTTGCATTTAGGGCAAAAGTTGGTAATATGTCCACTACAGGTGAGAATGAAAAAGGAAAGGGAAAGGCACCTGCACCTATGTCACCGGAGGTTACCTGTGACAGTTTAGGTATGTATTCCACTCACCTTACTACTTATAAGAGTGATTGTGAGAACCAATATCCTCGGGCTACGAATTCTGAGACTCAGATGATGAAATACTAGTAGCCCAGAGGGCAAAGTTCCGATCTAACAGGATGAATTATTCTTATAGG
Organism: Solanum peruvianum; assembly: GCA_027705065.1. NCBI lineage: Eukaryota > Viridiplantae > Streptophyta > Magnoliopsida > Solanales > Solanaceae > Solanum > Solanum peruvianum. Next base: position 34,667,523 of record JAKWJD010001763.1, on the reverse strand, counting down.
ATCAAGACAAGCTATGTCACCACCACTTATTTAAATCAAACACGGGTTGTGGTTCTAACACCATCAATACAGATTCCTCCTCCCAGATTGATAAACAAACTAAAGACTGAGGGGTTGGGGACGATCATAGAGGAGAAGTGGTTGTGGATTGATGGGGTCATAGACAGGTGTCTCAAGATCATGAGCTTCATAGGGTCGCATAATTTCCATCTATTCACAAACCCCTTGTTCAGTACATTCTAAGTTGGGTTAGATAATTCTACAATGCCTAAGGTAAGAAATCAGTAGCAAAATTCAATTAAGTTGACTATGTGGTCGTGAGAGGTAAAAAGGTAAAATGATATAGTGATGATATAAATGGATTATTTTGTTTTTTAATTCAATTTTACGATGAGTACCCACATTTGATCAAGACAAAGATGTTAGAAAACATCAAAGAATGGTTGACACTATCAAGGAATGAGTGGATTCTCTGCCACACCAAGGCAGCATTTATGAGTTGCAACATTGGTGGGATAAGGATACACCTAGGGGTGAACGTTGCATAGAAAAAGCTTATGAGGTCCAAGTAGAAGTAAACATCCCTTCCATTCTCGGTGTTTATTACTGACAAGTATAAATAAGCTCAGCTACCTAGATATGAGAATAAGAATGTGCAAGTGATACCCACATATTCTATCGGCATCGGGATGATTAAAGTAGTGTACTTAAAGGACGAGGCCAAAAAGAAAAAGGCAACTCTGATGGATACTTCCCCGGTTTGGTCATAGATGCATTACCTGCGGGAAGCACCTTTGTCTACTCTGATCCATACGCTTTTAGGTATACCTATTACTACCCCTTTTTCAATGCATAGTATTTCTACTTCTTCCTTGCAATCCAGATCTAGTATTTTTTTGTTGCTCCGTTACGAAACCCGCTCACTAGGGTTGATTGGACAACTAGCCTTTTCTATTAACCGACGCACCGCCAGAGATGAGTCCAATATTTTGGGCATGTTTCAAATATCCCTTTTTGATGTTATGGAACCCTTGAGTTCTATTATTCATGTTGTTACGATGACGATAACACTAAGTAAAGAAATCCCCTTTACCTATTGCTTTGGAAAATATGGAACCCCTCCATACAAAGAAAAGAAAAAGAAAAGAATGAAAATGTTTTGAAATAAAATTATAAAAAGAAATGAGGTGTTTAAAGTTCCATGTAAAATGAAAATGGGGTAAATTTTGAGCATAAATGAGAGGGATAATACCCAATTACCCCCCTAGCCTACACCCAAAATCCCTACGACACACCTTATCTTTGATGAGGTCCTATTACCCCCTCCAACTTGTTTTTTAAGTAATATATTACCCCTTGCATGCCTACATGGCAAAAAACGTGATTTCATCCATGTAGGGCGCGTGAGTGCGGAGTGAGGGCAGAGTGAGTGCAGCTTTTGGTTAACAATGGCCAATAAAAAATGAGCCACGTGTCAAAGCAATTTGAAAAAAAATACAAAAATGAATTTAATTGTTTCTCTCAAAAGCATCTTCTTCCTCTTTTCAAAAAATAACACCATGTTTATGGTTCTTCATTTTTGAAGAAGATCCATTATCATTCAAGCTCCTTGATTTGAAAAGGTAAAGTAAAATTTAATATATTCTTCACATCTTTTTATGTCGATTATTAATTCTTATTTTTTTTGACAATGTTTATAAAGTTAGGGTTATGACAAAATCCGATTTGAATAAGTTGTGTATGGATGAGAACGATTCAATGTTTAACGCAGAAGTGCGAAGCAAGCATGAAATCTTACTGCAAATGCAGACGTCTTGGTAAAATCGCAATCCCGGAAGACGATTTTGGTCTTGTCCTCACTATGAGGCCACAAACTGTAATTTCTTTAGATGGAGAGACACGGAGAGAGTTGATGAAAGATCTCGTTTTATTATTCCTAAATTGGTGAATATGATTAACGAGTTAGAAAAAAATTATGAGCGTGTGAAGATGCAACTGGAACAGCTTGATAATTCCAACATTGAACAGTCAAAACTAGAGAAAATTCCTTTGGATGAAGGTGAAAGTCTTCGAAATCGTTATGAAAATGTGAACATCAATTCAAAGGAGAAGGTTGACAACGTAAAAGAAATGGGTGAATTGAAAGACAAGAAGAAGATGAAAGGGATGAAAATGAAGAAAACAAATAAAGGCTGTTGTTTTGGCAAATTCCTTTGTTGTCTGATGATTTGTTTTGTTGTTGTATTTGTTAGTTTTCTAACCCAAGTTGGTAGGTATAAGGATCATATGAAATTGCCATAATTTTGTGTGGTACTACAAAACCTTTATTTGCTCTATCTAAATGTGCCCAAAATTATACAATTCACAACACATACGCAAAACAAAGTTTTCACATTGCATAACTACCCGTAATTTCAGTACTATAACAAAAAATAGGAATATTTAGTTTTCCTTCAACCATGAAACAAAATAGTACTTATAGTGGCCACCAACAAAGTACTGATAAAACACCATTGATATCAACATTATAGTTTCCAAGGGTGTTGAGCTTGTGAAGAGGAGGAAGCATTTGGGTTTGAAAGCCTTGATTGATCTCTAATCTGCTGGAGCCTTCTAGTTGTGATTGCCTGATTTCCTTTCCATTTCAATCCGCTTGTCGGTTTGAAACCAACATCCCCAGTTACAATACTTGATCTCAAAACTCTCTTTGGACCGGCTAATATTGTGCTACTTGGCAGTCCAGGCTACAAATTTTTTAGAGAACTAAGATTATTAGAGAATAAATGTGCAAGTTATTAGAGAACAAACAATATGAATGCATCGCAATACTTACATTGAAATTTTTGAAAACATTTTTAGCTTGAAACACACCCATACCAGTAACTCTTGGCCTTTTAAATTGAGTTGTGTTTTCAACACCCTTTCCTTTCCTGGTAGTAGCAGTTTCCTTTGGTGCAACATTTGTGTTCTGGTCTACACCATGTGTTGTACTACCTTGAGAACATGTAAACCAATTTTCAAGTGGATGATTACTACCTCTTCCTGCACTTCCCAATCCCCTACCCCTTCCTCTACCACTCCTGGATCTTGATAATACTCCAACACCATTTACACTTGCACATTCTTCATGTGTTGGTGTTCTTGAAGTTGTAGGAGGTGCAGTGGTTCTAGGAGAGGCCCTTGATGCACTTGCACTTGCTCTAGCTCTTGTTGTTCTTGAAGTTGTTGGAGGTGTAATAATTGTAGATGAATCCCCTGTTGCACTTGCATTTGCACTTGTGTTTTTAGGTCTGCCTCTCCCCCTTTTGGCAACAGGCCCACTCTCAATATTTGTTGATTTCTAATTAGCAAAAAAAAAATATTATATTAGTAAGTTGATTACACTTTAAAAGTAAGTGACAAAATAGTAATGTACCTTTGGTCTTCCCCTTCCTTTTTTTGAACTTGATGGTTCTTCCACATTTGAAGTAGGGGTAGCTCTCTGTTCCCCGGCAGTAGAACCAACTCCATCACTCCTTCGTAAATGACAACTTCTTTTATTGTGACCTTTAACATGGCAAAAACTACATGTCATAGTTAGTCCTGTTTTAGATAATTTACCAGACACCTTCTTTTCACCAATCTCTTTCCTTCTCAACTTTCTAGGTATGCCTGGCATTTGTTTTATCACTGGTGGATCAACAAGGGGATTTTTTTATTCTAGCCACATTGGCATGTTATTCATAGGTTGTATGAAATGTGAGTAAGTCATAAGGTACCTCTCTTTAGAGTAGCATGGATGAATGAAATCATGTGGGTCATATTGTTTATGCAACATTGCAGCTAAGGCCAGTGCACATGGTATACCCTTCAACATCCAAGATCTACAACTACACTCCCTCTTTATCAAACATACAGTGTGTTGTTTGTATCCATCCAAAACCTCATAGCCAGTTACTCCATTAAACTCAATGTTACATGCCATTGACTTATCAATATTTTGTTCTAGTACTTTCATTGCCATTGGAGAGAAATTGCTTATCCAAGAGTTTGGAAATTCACTTAACCTAGCTAACCTATTCATGACCTTAATTATTATCTCTTCAAGCATAGAAATAATGGTTTTATGCCTTGCAGACAAAATCCAAGCATTAAAGCTTTCACACATATTATTATCTATTGCATCAGACTTGACTTCACAATTAAAATACACCTTACACCAATATTCTTTATCATAGTAAATTAGGTCATCCACTATACCTGTACCTCCAGTACCTAATTTAGACAACTCGTGCAGATTTTCTCTAAATTCAGCTTCAAAAGTACTTCTAGCACACTTCCAGAACTGAATCTTCCTTTGCAGCCCTCTCAAATTCTTTGACCAATTTGCTAGTATATGCCTAGCACACCTTCTTTCCTCACAAGCTGGCAACAACTCCTTTATAGCTATATCCAGTCCCTACAAGTTACAACAAACATTAGATAATTAAGTTTAAAAAAGGGATAAACCAACAGATAATTTAAAACAAGTTTACCTTTTGCATGTCTGACATAATTGTGAAACTTGTTCCATCTCCTAATCTCAAGTCTTCTTTCAACAGAGAAATAAACCAACTCCAAGGGATTGTGTTCTCATTTTCAACTACATCCCAAGCAAGTGGAATCATTTGATTATTGCCATCTTTAGCCACTGCAATAAGTAATTGACCCTGCAAACCCCCTTCAAGAAACAACCATCCATACCAATGCATTTTCTAGCTGACATAAATGCCATCTTGAGTGCAGCAAAACAAATGTAAAATGCCTCAAATACTGGCCTACCAGATTCATTAGCTTCTCCTAGCTTCACCACACAAGTACTCCCAAGATTAGTCCTCAGCAACTCATCTTTATAATCAAGAATTCTCCCAAATTCCTTAACATGATCACCCATAAGTTCATTCAAAATTTTAGCTCTTGCTCTTCTAGTTGTGGTCTTACAAACATGCACATTATACTTTTTACGGATTAACTCTTGCAGCTTGAACACTCTGATATTTGGTTGTTCAATAACTTTCTTTTTAAAAACAGTAGCAATGAATCTAGAGTTGCACAAATAATTCCTAGTAGCCTTTTTACATGAATGGACTAGCGTGTAAGTCTTAATAACAAAGTTATTAGTCTTCTTGTCCAAACTTGCATATAACAACCATTTGCAATTTACCTTGCAACATCTCACCCTTACTCTATTTGGCTCATTCACACACTTTTCAATCTGAACCCCTCTCTGAATTGCATACTTAGTGACTGCCAATCTATACTCTTTTATACTTTCAAAAACCATACCCAATTGCCACACAATCTTCTTAATATTGGGATCAAATCTGACTCTCTCAATGGTATGTTTTTTCCTTTTTGTGTTAGGCAGTTTCAACTTCATTTTTTCACCTTCCTGTAGACAACTATCATCTGTGTCAGTTTCAAAACTACAAGCATCAGAACTTGCATAATATGGTTCATCACCCCCCAACCTTCCTTCTAAAGTACATCTATTGATAGCTGTCTCATCAAACCCAAGATCTGCTCCAGCATTACCACATGATACTTCTTCAGTATCTGCAAGAATTTTTTCCCTTCTTTTTTTTCCTCCTCAGAAAAGATCTTTTCTCAGCCCTCAGTTGAATTAACTCCTCATGAACATCACTTCCATATTGATCATCTTCAAGTATTTTTGACTATCTTCAGAATCATCACTCTCTTCAGTTGAATCATCAGATTCTTTTACAGAGTATTCACTATCTTCAGAATCTGATGGATCACTATTTAGAGCTGTTGAATTTGAAGTAGAAGAATATTTGAGGTAGTATTTATAGTTATATCTACCCCATTATAAGCAGTCTCACCTACTTGATTATATCCACTATCCTCAGTGGTCCCAAATTTATTAAAAGTTGCACCAGAATCCTCACCAGGCATGTGGACATATACTTCCAAAACAGAACCACTTTGCAAACAATTACACATTGCTAAGAGAATATCATCATTGTCAATATCTCCTAAAATGCAACTATTAGGTGGCCGGACACTAAATTTACAATTTGGACTATACCCTAGTTCATTAATATAGTCCTTAATCTCAAAGTATGATATTGTATCCACATCAATATCATAATATTCACTCACTAACCCACCCACATATCTTGCTTTATCACCTTCATACAACATGGCCCCACCATGATAAAACTTTAAAGTAATGAATGTAAACCCACTCATACCTATATGCATAAACATAACAATAATTAAGTAAAAGTTGCTAATAGAATATAATAATTGACTAAGAAAACACATACCCAAATAGTTATAAAAATAATTCAAGTTGAAGAAAACACATACCCAGCCCCACACATACAGAACAGAATACCCCACATAAATAACACAATACACGACATATCTTTATCTTCTTACAATTAGGTATGTAACCCCACACAGACACAACACAACACTTAACATATATTTTCTTTTTAGGATAATGTTATTTAACTTTAACCCCACACCCACACAGACACAACACAATACCCAACATGAAGTTACTTTATTGTAACCCAGAATATAAGACAACACAGAATAACACCGAACTCGTCTTTAACTTCTTGCATGTTTCATATTATAACAACATAACTCACACAAATATAATACCACCCAACCAACCCACACTCAAAACACGTTTCATATAAATGTATGAATAACAAGTTACATACACCCATAACAACAAAGGTGACAATATGAATATATGAATAACATCAACCCTAAAAATAAGAAATTTGATATCTAACAGAACCACAACATAAACCCTAAAAGTTATATTTCACTCAAAATCGAAATCAATATTTAACATATCATAACCCCTACAAAATCTAAGCATAACCACTACAAAATCTAAGCATAACAACAAAAAACAAAATAAATGAAGAAAAAACTAACCTTTGAACTCAACTCAGTCACGATTCTTGCTGAATGAAATCGACCCACGTCCCACACTGTCACGATTGAAATCGATCCACACACTGCAACCAAAAATTAACTCCCAAAATCCAACAACGAAAATCAAATTTTGACTGTAAATCTAATTTCTTAGCTTTGAAATCACACATGCAAACACTTTCCCTCTATCTTCATCTACTTTTTTGGTAAAATGAACTTGGAAAAGAGTAAACGCCAGACTAGGGAAGTGTAAAGTCACTTTATCGAAAACTGAAAAAGTGGGTCCCGGTGCGTGTTCAACAAACAAATCGACCTTGCAGATTATTTTTGCCACGTAGGCACGCAAGGGGTAATATATTACTTAAAAAACAAGTTAGAGGGGTTAATAGGACCTTATCAAAGATAAGGTGTGTCGTAGGGATTTTGGGTATAGGCTAGGGGGGTAATTGGGTATTATCCCTAAATGAGGACAGTAAAGAAGTAGAAAGAAAGTGTTGTTTATATCAGATTTCATGAGGATAGCAACCACTGAGCCTAAATGAGCACACCTTTACACTCAACCCAATTAAAAGCCTTGAAAAGACCTTTTGGTCTAGAGTAAGCAGAAAAGAGTGTTGGTTGGAAAATAAGAGAAAACATACGGGTGGAGTCATGCATGTGTTCACCTTTGTGAGTGTTAGAGTCGTATGTGATTCCACAATATAAGTTTTGAGCCATTGTAAGGGAATATGAAATCATTGTTTATGTAAGGTCATCTGAGCCCCTTTATTGAGGTTGAACAAGCATTTGAAGAAAGTATTGTGAGCTAGGGAATCTTTCATAATGGTGATTCACAACTTGAACCTTTGAGTGTACAGTTAATCCTTGCATGAGAATATTGAGTCTTGTTCTCTAGATTCATGATTGTGTTTTCTCTTGCATTTTTTAAAGCATCTTTTTTGAACTGCAGAACATGAGTTTTACTTGAGAAAAAGAAAAAGATTAAGTTGCTGGTTTTGATGAATTCGAGATTTGAACTAATTTAGGGCTCTTTTACAATGATTTAGTTTCCTCAAATGCTTGTTTTGTGTAAATAACTAATGTAAAACCCTTTATTTCTAGCTATATGGATTGAGTACCAAAGCATTGACACTAATTTGAAAAAAGGAATAAAAGAGTTGAAAGAATAACGAATTATATGTCTGGTGATTGCCGAGTCCCTTTGGCGAGTCTCCGAATGGACATTACCTCGGTTATACTTCCACTGTGCCAAACCTTGAAGGATTAAATGAAGTAGGTGAGAGAAAGGATAACTCGGCAAACCTCTGAGTTTTTTTGCGATGCAATGTTTGATTTCTACAAAACATGAGGGAATTGAATGTCAAGGCAGAAAGGTAAAGACATTTACCAAAGGGTGGATCACCGAGATGATCGCCAAGCCAAACTTACAGCACCGAATGGTCCTTCATAGCATATTTCTGGCGACTATAAATATCTTTTTTTAAAAAAAAACATCAAGTTTTGTATCAAATGCTTTATTATGAAAATAAAATTTTAGTACGAACACTCGTTAGAGTAATTTTTGAGTTTGAAATTTGAATATTGAAACTAAGTTTTCCTTAGCTTTGAACAATTGAAGTATTTTACTTTTGAGAAATTCAAAGTGGGTCTTTCAGATTCTTTAACTTGGAGGATTTTAGGGACGAAATTAATCTTACACATGTTATGGAAACACAATTTGGTAACCACTTATATATTTTTATAATGTGTAGCTAAAAGCCTAATTATATGGGTGTGATTATGTACTTATGGGTTGATTTATATTATGGGTGTTACTAATTGTTAGTTTAAAGGTTGTTTATAAGTGATTTCAATCATTCATTGAGAATTGATTTAAAGAATTGTAGTTGCAAATGCAGTTCTACCGTTGTGTTTTAGATTGCTCGAGAGAGAGGTTTTAAAATCAAGATTATTGATTGACGGTGTGTGGGTATTGTGTTGTCATGGGTTTAGCTTGATAGAGTGAATCCTAAATCCTTTTCAACACATTTAGCTCGAGAGAGTAACTTGACTAAGTCATATGATGTTCTTTTTTTGTCTAGTTGTTGATGTTCGATAGAAATCAACTTAAATCGGGGTTAATTGTTCGATATTAAGTTTATCCCCTATAAAGTTTAGCTTATTCACTAATTTATAGCTATTTTCTCAAAGTTCCAATCACACATCTATATTCTTATATAATCAAATCACATCCCAAGAACTCGTCTCGTTACTCTAATTTTTGTGTTGATTGCTGCTAAAGTTAATAATCCCAAATCGAATCCCTCTTATTTCACATTTCTGTCTCCAAATTATTTGAATTAGGTGTTTATTCATAAATGTCTATTCCTGTGGCTTATTTTAACATGCTCACACTTTCCTATTGAACTTAAACATGTACCACTCCCTTGGGATTCGACATTAAATAATTTAGTTGTGTTATATACTGACGAACGAATGTTGACTCTTTTAACTAGATTAAGTTTCTTAGATATCATTATTCAATAAGCTGACATGAATGCAAAATAAGTGAGTTTTGTTTTTTATTATCAACTACAAACGCAGTAAATGATATGAAATAACAATAATGAGATGGGTTCTTGGGATGTAATTCAATTAAAGGATAATCTACATAAATGTGTAGTTGCGACCATTACGAAATAGCTGAATATTATTGAGTAAACAAGACTGTAGAGGAGTTAAAATTTCTTTCGAACAATTCACTTTGAATCAAGTTGATTTCTGTCGAATATCGACAGGCACGAAAAATAAGAATTCCCTATGCCTTAGTCCATCACTTTCTTGAGTTTAATGTGTGGAAAAGGGTTTAGGGTTCACTCTCTCGAGCTGAAGCAATGAAAACTCAGTACTCACTGACCATTAAATTATAATCTTAGTTTCAAAACATCTCTCTCAAGCAAGCCAAAACCACAAAGGTAGAACTGCATTTGTTAGTACAATTCAAAAATTAAACAACAATTATTAAATAAACTCACTTCAAAAAAACACATAGGCTAACATTTAGCAATACCGATAAGCTAAATCAGCCCATAATCACCAAATCACACCTAATGATAGTTTTAGCTAGACATCATAAAAAGAAAAAAATCATTACCAAATTGATTTTCCATCATTAGGGTAAGATTAATTTCATTTTACAAAGAACCAAATAAAGAATCTTAAAGACAAACTTATAATTTCTATATAGAGAAAAACTTCAGTTCCTCAAAGATAAGGAAAACTAATATCGCAGTTCATCAACATTTAAATTATGGTCTTCACAGTAAAAAGTATGAAATTTCACATCAAACTAAATGTTCAAAAATGTATTTAAAGTCGACAAGAATGTGTTGTGAAGGACCACTCCCCATAGTAAGTCAGGCTTGCCGATCCACTCGACGATCCACCCTTTGGTCAATTCCATCGCCTTTCTGCCTTGACCTTCAGCATCCTCAAAGTCTAAAACTTTGGGCGATCCACCACTTCATCAAAGAATCACTTGGCGTTTCGCCAACTGGTCCTTTATTTTACTTACTTGATTATCTCCAACAGAGATTGGTACACTAGAACTTTTGGCGGTAAAAGAGCCTTTTTGTAACTAATCAAGTTGACAAGGCGATTAGCATGCTTCAATTTCTTCACTCTTTGACCTTACTTAGTTTATTTTGCAAATTAGTGTCCTTGCATTGATCCTCAATCTATATACCTAAAAATCAAGGATTTACATCAGCTATTTGTACAAAACAAGAATTTGAGGACACTAAATCATCATAAATGAACCCATAAATAAGGACAAATTGAGGACTTATCATCCACGCCACACCACCATCCCTGACCAGCATTGCCTAACCAGCAATAGTATGTCGTATCAGCATAGGGTGGTCACAACAGAATAGGAGGTCACAGCAAAAATAGAAGATCACATCTACACATGAAGGGTGGTCGTAGTAGCAATAGAAGGTCGTGCCACCATCCTGACCGACGTCACGTCAATCAACAGTAGAAGGTCATGTTACCATCCCGATCGGAATCACCTTTATATGCAAGAGAAACTGATTCCCCCACCATTCAAACTTACTTAGTCAATGTGAATTTTTGGAATCCAGTTCAAACTAGCTCATCAATATTGTTTTGTCCTCACATTGGACTATTTTTATATCTTTTATTTTTATAATCAAGTAACTGTGTTCTTGAACTTCTAACCTAAAAGACTAGCTGATATGGTTTCATGCTTGACTTTATTAACAAGTTTGAAGCCAAGTAATCCTGCGAAGTAGTCACACCCTTAATGGCCATAGGACAATTAGATCTTATCAGCTTGTGTTTATTGTTTAGTGCCTTTGGAAAATGTTAGGGCATTGTTTCATGGCTGCAATGATATATTATTTTGTTGTTCTGTAAGAATGAAGCACTATTCTTCTTTCATGTTCAAACTTGATCTCTTTTTTCTCTCTTGGGCTATAATTGTCGGTATTTGTTGTCAATTCACACACTAGTTTCAATGAGCTGATTAGTATTTATTTCTTTTCATGCTAGGCAACTGAGGAAGCTCAAAATCTAAAAAATTTGATACAAAACTATAATGGTTCTTTCATCAAAGTCGGAACATAAGGTTTTGTGCTTCTAAATTTCTAAAGATAAAGTACAATTGTTTTCTGTAATGTGTTTATGTCCATCAATTATTTATACTTAGCTTAAATTTTGTGATAATTTGTTTCAGCCCATTGAGTATTTGTTTGGCATCAGTACCAATACTAGTTTATCCTATTGATGATAAAATTTAATTTCTTTCAAGATAAATTTGTGTCCATCTAGTACTGATATTAATCATTAATTTAGGAATATTGTATTTGTTAAACATAAGTACCAACACTAGTTGATCCTATTGATGACAAAATTATTTCTTAAAACATTGTTTTTTTCCGTCTAGTGTTGACACTTTACTTTGAATTTAGAATTAATATATTTCTAAGAATAAGTGCCAACACTAGTTAACCCTATGATGGCAAAGTTTAATTTCTTGCAAGATCGATTTGTGTACATCTAGTGTTGACATTTACCTCTAAATTTAGAAATAATGTATTTGTTAACCACAACTAACATTACTAATTTATCGTGTTGATGATAAAAATGATTTTCTTGCAAGATCGATTTGTGTCCTTCTAGTGTTGACACTTTGCTTCAAATTTAAAAAAAAAATACATTTGTTAAGTATAAATACCAACACTAGTCGATTCTATGATGAAAAAATTGGTTTTCTTGCAAGATCAATTTATGTCTATGTAGTGTTAACACTTTGCTTTAAATTTAGTTTTGAGTTGTTTAGTTAGTAGAGTTAGTTGTTCGAATTAAATTCATAACTAAACTAATTAAATTTAAAAATTTCTTTAAATAAGTTAAAAGAAATAATGTGAACTAGTTGTTGGAATTAAGTCTTAACTAAACTAGTTAAAGTAAAAATGGTTAAGTTGTTTAAATAAGTTTAAAATATATAATGTAGTTTAGTTGATGGATTTAGTTATTGGAATTAAATCTTAACTATTTAATATATCTGATATGATTCCAAATCATATTTGTTATGATTCAAAATCATGGTCATGAATCCAAATGATATCGAATATTATTCCAAAATATTTGGGACAATATTCTTATTTAGCTAAGCACAATCATACAATTAAAATTCTGCAAGATATGATATGATATTGCGCTAGAATTATTCTTGTAGCTTTGTATATAAATAGTGAATAGTTTATAAATTGTAAACTACAAAAATAAAAGATATTTTTCAACTATTTTTTGTCTCTAATTTATCAATTGTTATCATCGTATCAAGAGCATGATTTTTTTTAAAGAAACCAGTTTAATTTTCACCTTATTATTGTTAGATTGCTATCATCATATATCTCTTTTCTTTCTATTGGAGTCACATTCTCATTAATTTTTTCTACCAAATTTGTTGGAAAAAATTATTTGATGTGGGAATTTCATTTCTGCATCATTTTTTAAGGGAATAGATTTTTTGAAATCTTGGATGGATTAACAACTCATCCAAATGAAGACAAGGAAAACAAGTTTGGCATGATAACAATGATCCTGTAATTTCATGGATCCTCGATTATGTACATGCATAAATTACACTCATTCTGCCTCTGTTCAACTTGGCAGCAGAGATGTGGAAGCATCTCAAAAAGGTATATGCTCAACGTAATCATGTTCGGGATTTTGTAATTGTAACATACTTCTTTGGAATACAAATCGAGAGATATATAAATTTAGAGTTACTATTAGGGACTTATGGCTATTTGGTCAGAACAAGACAAAAGCTTTTGAGGAAACCTTTCTTCCGCGGGCCTCTAGAAAGTTATGTTGGAGAGGAAGAAGACTCGAGTTGTCAGATTTCTCATGAAATTGAGGCCTGGGTTTCAGCCAATTAGATCTAACATTCTAAGCAAAGAAATTCTTCTGGACATCAATGTAGTTTTTAGAGAACTTATTCATGTGGAGACGCACATATATACTTTAGTTTCCATAGATTTGTCCTACACAATTTACAAGACTATGTATACATCAAAAGGTAACCATAAACAAATATTTAATCAAAATGGTTGAGGATCCAAGAAGCGTGGAAAGTAATTACATCAATGTAGTTCACGGATATGGAAATTCAATAAGCAGTGGCACATTTTTTTCTTAATTTTCCAAAGGTTCAACCATATCTCAAGTAAGAGTTAAAAATATGTTATCAAATTACATAATAATAACTGTTGATTAACTAACTAAATACTTGAATGTGAAACGATCAACTTGTTCATAAACAAATGAGGTATGAAGCCATCTATACAAAATTTTCCAAAAAGGCTATACAACTATGTAAGTTTGCAATTAATATGTATTTAATAATATTTTCATGTTATACTAAATTATATTACTTAAAATAACAATCACTTAGATTTATTATAAATCCTCAAGGTCCAACATATGCAATTATTGACAGAAGTAGCACTTGGACCAGAATCTCAAGTACAGACAATGAATAAGTATTGTGTCAATGGGTTTATGTTTCAAATTAAAGAAGTTTCTAGGAACAAGAAAACAAAAAATAGTGGTGTCTACATACAAGGTGATGTTGATGGTACTGACCAAATTATTGAATATTATGGTGTCATTCATGATACTATTGAACAAAGGAATTCAGGTTAGCCTAAGAAGAGGACTGTATTGTTTCAGTTTTAGTGGTTTGACCCAACACATAGAGGCGCAAAGGTGGATCATCAACATAATATATTTAGATTAAGAACACAAAGAAATACAGAAGTTATGATCTTTTCATCATTGCACAAAATTCCAAACAAGGGTATTATGCTTCATATCCATTGCGTAGAAACTAAGAAAATTGGTAGATCGTTATATAAAGTAAGCTTGTGGGAAGAATTGAAATTGATAATGTCTTAGATATGGCCTATTAAAATGATTTTAAAATTATTCAATAACAAGTTAATGTTGAATTGGAGACCACATTACAACATCCTCATGAAATATAAGAAGAAGTATTCGACGATGAGATACTGAATGTTGAGGAACAAAATGAATAATTTTATGATGAAGAATGGGACAATAATGTAAATGAAACAACTGAGGAAGAACAATGGGAGAATGATGGGTTTGGAACAATCGAAGAGGAATAGTGTAGAATAAAGTTACTGTATGTGTAAGTTAGTGTATTTTGCTAACTTTATTGAATTTATGATAATTATGTATATTAGACAAGAAATTGGCATGCAGATGTCATCAGGCGGTTAAAATAACAGACATCGCGAACATCTTAGAGTTATCCCACTTAAACTGGCTAAAAAAGAAGAAGTCTACGATATCCATAGACCGTGATGATATTTTAAGATCCATTCTTCGACGCTAGAGTGCATCACCCATGATACACATATATTTGTGTTTCGGTTTGGTACGGTGGATCCTTACAAATATCATCCTATTTTTTGTCGACTAGTCGATGCTTCCTCTACTTCACATTCATTGCCTACGGTACGCTACGAGGACATACTTTTTCAGGTTATTCTTTGATGACGACCCTTATTAGCTGGAACTCCATCTCTATTAGGTACATCTTCTAAGTTATCTATCATGAGTATCAGATTCTAGTAGAGGCAGTTAGATACTCTGGTTAGTACACCTCGATCGACTAATTGTTATGATCTTCCTCATGTATAAGACTCGGTTACAACTACATCTACAACTACAGCTAGTGATACTCAAGATGACGAGATGCCTCCTATCGTTCCTCGATAGAAGGACAAACTTGCTTGATTCATGATTGAGCCGGATGGATCATTGTAAGTTTGGTTTGTTATCTATTTGTTAGTTTATTTGTTTTACTTCTTATACTTTAATTTGTTATCCATGAACAAAAACATTTATTATTTGTTTTACAGGTGGCATCTGACAAAGAACGTTGTCGGGGCCTTAAATGAAAGTGTGAGGAGACTCTATACACATATTTTTCACTCTTTGGGTGATATTCCAAACAGTATACACCAGGTGATGTATAATAACTTTTAGGTATACCGTTTATAGTTAATTTTACCAAATATTGCTTTTTTTTACTACCTAATAACGTTATTTAATTTTTTAATTCAAACTAGGTGTACTTGGGAGACAGGACACAATATAGTCATTTCAACCACATTTGAGAGGAAGGAATTCGCCTGATTATCTACCTGGCTAAAGAAAGTTTGGGATGATGGTGAACGTCCTGATTTTATGTTGTATATGTTCATGATGTGCTGGGTCAGTATTGGAAGACAAAAAAGTCTATGGAAATATCAAACCAAGCCAAAAAGGCTAGAGGATGTCTTAAGGGTGGCTCGTTGCACACCGGAGATGCAAACATTATTGGAATAATTTAAAAAGATATGGTAAGTTCTAATGATTAAAACTTTTTAATAAATAATTAGTTGATTTATATAGTTATGGTTATAAGCTTCAATTTTTTATTTATAAGACAAAGTATTGGGACGCACTCCCATTGCACTAGAGATTTTCAAGAAGACTTATGTCATGAAGAAAAAAGACAAGTCGGATCTTGATATCTGGGTGGATAAATGATTGAAAAAATTTTTTATAAGTTATTTAATATGAATAATATATATTTATAGTAAATATATTTATGATATGTATACATATTGATGGAAATTTTTATATTTAATATGCAAAATAAGTTTTAGCATTACGTTGCTCAGAATTTAGATAGTTCGATCTAATTGACATAACAACTTTACACCCAAATTTAGACATAAGAAGTGGTAGGGGGACACACTAGGATAGATTCTATGGTATTGTAACACCTTTAAAATTACTAGGTGTAACTAGACCCTAATACTTGTGTCTTGGTGTTTTGATGTCCTAAAAGAGGTAATAATGAGGTTTGGAGACATAGAGCCGAATACTTGTATCTTGGTGTACAAAAAAAGGTTATAATGAGGTTAGGATGTTGTGTCTAAAGTTTAATGAGTTTGGAGGTTGAACATCCATGACGTTCGAAAGGTTTTCCTTGAAACGTCTTTGTGTTCCTTAGCGTGTTTCATCCAGTTTTCCGTGTTCGTTATAAATGAAATTAATGTGAGAGTTCCTAAACTCCTATTCTAACAAATTTCTGTTTGAAACGTCCAAGAAAAATTCCCCAAGGACAAACCAAGGGTCCTTGAGGGAGGACCCATCTTTTGGGCCAAGGCTGTCTAGACTAGCCTCACGTACGGAGGGCATCGACGCCCAGTAGGTGGAATGACACCCGTAGGTGGGAGGCATAGGTAATGAATCATCATAGGGAGATTAATATCCAAAAGGCAAGTCTTTTAACCCATCAACGACAAGCCAGAATGTCCCGTCTTTGGACCTATGTCCTGTCAATGGGCAACCATCGATGGTGGCTGCAACTGCTCGCTAATTAACTGTAAAGTGTAGGGGTGAATTGGTATATTTATACGACGCCCAAATAAATAAATGTCCAAATTTCTAAGGTTATTTTGGGAATTTTAAATAGTTTTATAAGTCTTAAGCACTTAGATGAATTCATTATTCTAAAGAAAAATCTAAATTCCCTAAATAACTCTCTAGAACTCCATCAGAGCCAAAACTCAAGATAGATCTTGGATTTAATATTATTTGGTGATTATTCATAAATTCTTCATCAAATTAGCGTAATAGCATCAAATAAGGTGTGTTCTTCATCGTTGAATCGATTTTCTTCAAGGAGACAATCTTCAAAGTTATTTTCAAAGTCTTTCAAAGTTAAATTGTCCTATTTTATAATCTAGCCATAGTTATTTAAATAAAACGACTTCAATCAATTTATATTGATTGAATTGATGTTAATTTGATGATTTTAACATAAAATTATATGAACCCATGTAACTCATGCAACCCTAGATTTTTCTACTTTGCGGGTAATTTTATTATGTCATTATGCTATTGAATTCTTGTGTAGTTTGATTAGAGCTGTTGAATTATGAATGAATCATGATAAAATTTCTAGAAGGCTTCCCTAAATCTATAAATTCACGTTGTATTGTCTTTAGTTCGTTGTATATTGTAATTATTGGATTTAATTGGTGAACATGGCCATTGGTAAGGGCCTTTGAGTATTGTGTTAATTGAAGTGACTATGGACTTGAGTTTTGAGATTTGAATAATGGTATGTTGACCTAAATTTATCTATATTTTATAGTGTAGTTCTCAGATGATGATGATGTTTGTTATGGTCCACTTATTGTGGTGGTGTTTATGTGATATACTTGTGAATAATGTTGCTTTGTCGGCATTACATTATGAATTATTAATCAATGAAGTCTCATCAGCATTACTTTATTTATTATGATATTGTTATGTGATAAATTGAATGTGATTATTGTGAGAGTCTATATGACTTATGTGCCTATGTGGAGTCAAAGAACGAGTCCTTCTAGTTGATGATGTGTGTGTCTAGTAGGCTATATTATAGTCATTACGTGCATTACATGATAATTGAAGTATGAGGTTTCTTGATAGATTATATGATTATTTTGATACTTAGATTGATAATACTATAGTAGTGGATAGGATGACCAATAAATGACATTGGTTACTCTTATGTGCTTCTTGAATTATATGTTATATGTGATATTGGTGAAGTGTGTGTGTATTGTTTTGGTATACTTGTGGCCCTTTCTTGATACATGTATAATGTAAATATGAGTTCTTGAGTTAGTATGTTAAAGCTTATTTGTCTTGTATATGTGATTGAGACGAGACCTTGAACCTAGTTTAGAAGGTCCTTTATGTGGAACCTTCAACCTAGTTAGAAGGTTATGATATCCTTGAAGTTGAAAGCGGTAATGATATCCTTCTTGTACGGATGGTTTACTTTGGGTTGATTCGCTGGATTGATATAAATCATCCTTATAAAAGTCATTGAGATATCCTTTTGACCATTGTTTCTAGCCTTATGGGACTCTTTTTTGTAAGGTTTAATGTGATTGGGTTGTGA
Source organism: Solanum peruvianum (assembly GCA_027705065.1). Taxonomy (NCBI): domain Eukaryota; kingdom Viridiplantae; phylum Streptophyta; class Magnoliopsida; order Solanales; family Solanaceae; genus Solanum; species Solanum peruvianum. Next base: position 34,649,033 of record JAKWJD010001763.1, on the reverse strand, counting down.
ACTAGATATGGAACCTCTTCATGTACTATTTTATTGCTCTATGAGAATAAAGGATTGCACTGAGTGAGCATGGTTTGGGAAGTATATATAGTTAAGGATTAGGCTAGAATACAAAGAAACCCTTCATAATCCTTAACCATGTACTTACATGGGATGTGTCCTAGTTCTACCATTGAAAAGTAGAACACCCTCTGTCGGAGTAAGTTCATAACTCCAAATTCCATGCATAGCTAGTATGGTCTATGTCGGTTATTGCCTATTCTCATCATATGGGATATCTACTAGTGTTTTAGAAGTTCTATAAAGCTTAGGTGGTGGTATGGGACTATCTATTCATTGCACGATTAGTCTTTGAAGATGTTAGTGAGTGAGTTCCTAGGTCTTCCCCAAGACCATTACTTAAATGTTCTTATGTGTTGGATATCTCTTAATAACTAGTAAAGATATTGACTTTAGTTGGAAAGTATGTTAATGAATATCTAGAGTAGTTCAAGGGTTGCTTAGAAAAGGTATGAAGGGGGCATAGGAATGGCCACTTCATGTCTTACCTACGGAAGTCTAAGGAACAACTCTAGATAGGGAAAGTAAATTGATATAGTCGACATCATCTAAATTTAGGTAGTCTTAAGGATTATTTAGGTAATCTTGGAGAGGGGGTACTGGCGTTTTCTTCTTGATTTACTTAAGTTAGTCTTTTGACAACATTTAGGAGGAAAATGTCATATATTATGTATACTGTGATAGCAAGTGAGAATGATCTTATCTTAAGTAGTCTAAAGGATCTAATAGGTGTGTGTGAAGGGATTGTATTGGCATTCTCTTCATAACTCACTCAAGTGAGCCTTAGAATCACCTATGATAGGAGGATCGCATGTTCAGGTGTTTTGTTGGTGTTATTGATAATATATTATAAGGTGTGAATTTTATTGGAATTCAAAGTGATGTTCACTGTTAGCTTCCTGTAATGTCAAACTGAGGTTTTATAATTTGATATAAGTTGTATATGACTTTTATTGTGTTCTAAATATGTTGCTTGGTGTTTAAATCTGATTCCTATGCTTATAATTTGAAATTTAATAAAAAGTGCATGTTTCTCATAAATGTCCGTTTCTCATGATTTTATGCATTATGCAATACTTAGTACATACATTTTACTAATTCCATACATTTTTGTTGTATCTAAATGTGTAGGTGGAAGGTGAGAGCGTCCTGAATCAATGCTTTAAAACTAGGATACTTTCAAGAAAGTTGAAGTATGTCCTCATTTGACTCGAAGACATAGCTATCTTAAGACTTCTTTTATCCAAAGTATTGTAATAGACTAAGTATTTCTATATTCGTATTATATGAGTCGTGTCCCAAGTATTTTTTAGTCCAAGATTGTCATATCTTGAGACTTTGTATTTTCCTATGATATGAGTATGAAAAATATTTTAATATATTTCGTGTAAAATGTTTTAATTTCGCACAACATTTCATACATGTATGCAATGAATGATTTGATAGGGCATGTACAAGACCTCCGAGAGGTCAAGTAAGCCATGTCACACTCCGAGAGTGCCATATTTTCTAGGTGCAGTCTCAGGTGGTGACAAACTTAGTATCAGAGCATAGGTTATGAAAGTGCTCTTAGGAATCAAAAAGTCTCATAAACCCACGTCTAGTGGAGTCTTGCTCATCGGTGTGAGTTGTGACACATCTCTGGGAGAGAGGCTATAGGAAGATAGATTATCCCTTTTCTTCATCAATCTAGTATTGTGCCTATAGAGTTGAGGTTACAAGTTTCTATTCCTAATCTCTTCTCTTGTGTTTGTAGGAGATGAATACTAGAAGGTTTGAAGAAGGAGGAGTGCAAGAGGAAGTTCCTCAAGGTGGACTAGCTCAACAAGGAGTTCAAGTTCCTCACGATGCTCAAATGCCTCCCCAAGGTGTTCAAGTTCCTATTGGATGTCAAGGTAATGATGTTCATGTGGTTCCCCCGGACATGACTAAGTGCGAGATTATAGAGTCTATACTTGCTTTAGCCCGAGCAATGACTGCTCATGTGAATAGGGGTGTTGAACCTAGAGTGAATGTTGTGGAGAGTACTATGACCTCTAGATTAAGGGACATTGTGAGGATGAATACTCCTATCTTTATTTTTTTTAAGGTTAAGGAGATCCCCAAGAGTTTCTAGATTGTATGTACAAGGTGTTGAGTGCCAAGGGGGTGACATCTAGGGAGAGTTACCTTCGTACCAATCGTGGGAGATTGGTCAAGTGTGGTACACTCAGTGGAAAGATAATAGGCATGTTTAGTCGGGCTCTATAGAGTGGGAAGAGTTCAAAGAGGCTTTCTTAGGAAAATACTTTCCCCGTGAGATGAGGGAGGTAAAGGTCAAAGAATTCATTAATCTCAAGAAAGACAATATGAGTGTTGAGGAGTATTTTTTGTAGTTCACTATATTTTCTAGGTGTGTTTCATTCTTGGTGTTTAACTTTAGGGATGAGATGAGTAGTTTTGTGACTGTTGTTGCCGACCTTGTTAAATAAGAGTGTCGTACGACCATGCTCCACGGTGATATGACGACCATGCTCCACGGTGATATGAACTTGTCTAGGATAATGGTGTATACTCAATCCATTGAGAAGTCAAAGCTTAGTAGGATTTCTAGAAATTTGGAGAGGAGTGGACCAAGAGAGAAAATCCAACCTAGGTTTAAGAAGAGGTATCCAATTACAGATGAACCTAGGATCCTAAGGTCAAACTTGATAAGGTTAGTGGTTCTCAAAATGGTTAGACTACTTCTGCTACTTCTGGCAAGAAACACTATGGGAAATGTGTAGTTGGTACTGGGAATTGCTTTAATTGTGGTAAGGATGGACATAAGGTAAGGGATTGTTCTCCTATTACGGGTAGAGGAAAGGAAGGTAAACAAGTTCCTCCTAGTATTCTAGGTGATGATGTTCAAAGGAAGAATCGATTCTATGCACTCTGGCTAGAGGATCAAAGCTGGATGAAGATGATGTTGGTAAATTATAGTTTCTCTCTTTAGTTGTTATGAGTTCCTTCTAAGTGGGGGAGTGTGGTGAGTAGTGGAGTTTTAATTTATTGTCTCATTTCTCTTCTATTCTACTCAAGCTTGAGAATTATAATGTCATGGTAGCATGTAGCATGTTGCATGTTGCATGGTGTTTAGGAGTCTTGTTGGAATTGAATTTCATTGATTCCTTGCATTGTGCATTTTATGAAGTTATAGTTATGTTGTAAAATTGGTTTGTATGATTTTATATTTAATATTTTCGTGATTTCATCATAAATTGCGTAAGAGTTGCATTTTTTGAATTTTGAGCATAGTTCATTGTGTTGCCGGCAGTTCACTGTAAAGAATTTCAAATTTTGACTAAATTGTTCTTTTGTTAAAAATCGTTGTAATGTGTATATAGGTGATGTATATAAGCATCATAATGTGTGGAGAAGGTGTTCCTCCTATTTGAAACGAAGAATGTGAGTCTTATTTGTAAAATGAGTCGTAGATTAGTTTTTATCCTCTTGTTTGTGGTTTGAGTCTCTAAAAGTATGTGAAACTGGTGTTCCTAAATTTTGTATTGTGTATGGTGTGGTATGGTTATTTGATGCTAGTCTTGAGTTTCTTATCTATTTAAAAAATTTAAAATGAAGAAAATATAATTCGAGGACAAATGTTGTCCAAGTGGGGGAGATTGTAACACCTCTAAAACGACTAAGGTGTAACTAGAGCCTAACACATGTGTCTTGGTATTTTGAAGTCTTATAATGAGTTATAATGATAATAGGAGGCACTGTCAAAAATTTCATGAAGTTTGCAGGTCAAACATCCAAGAACGTCCATGACGTTCGAAAGGTCTGCTTGAAACGTCCTTCTATGACTTAAAATGTTTCGTCAAATTTTATGTGTTCGTTTTAGATGAAATTGATGTTAGAGGATCTAAACTCTTATACAAACATATTCGAGGTGGAAAAGTCCGGGAAAAAATTCCCCAAGGACCAACCAAGCAAGGACCCATCTTTGGGGCCAAAGCTGTCAAGACTAGCCTCAACAACAGAGGGCATCGACATAGTAGATCGAATGACGCCCCGTATCTGGGAGGCATAGGTCAGGAATTAGACTAGGGATCTTAATCACCCAAAGTTAAGTCTCTGAACCCATCAATCGCCAGCTAGGACGTCCATTCCGTGAACCTACGTCCCGTCGATGGTGGCTGCAACTGCTTGCTGATTCACTATAAAGTGTAGGGTGAATTGGTAAATTCACCCCACGTAAAAATTAACAAAAGGGAAGTTTCCTAAGGTTTTTTTGTTATTATAAATAATTTTATAAGTCTTAAACACTTATATGAAATAATTATTCTAAATCAAAACCCAAATTCCTTAAAGAACGCTCTAGAACTCGATTACAGAAAAAACTCAAGATAGAGCTTGGATTGAAGATTGTTTGGTTATTCTTCATAAATTCTTAATCAAGTTTGTGGTGTATAATCAATTATGTTATGTTATTAGTACTTGAATCTCTTTTCTTCAAACAGCCAATCTTCAAAGTGATTTTCAAAGTCTTTCAAAGATGAATATGTCCTATTTTATAATCTAGCCATGGGTTCTTGCATAAAATGTTTTGAATCATTTCATATTGATTAAGTAGATATTAAATTGATGATTTTGACCTAAAAACTCTATGAACCCATGTAATCCATTTAGCCGTAGATTTGACTACTTTGTGGGTGCTTTGACTATGTCATTATGCTATCGAATTCTTGTGTACTTTTATTAGGGCTATTAAATTATGAATGAATCATCCTAGAATTGCTAGTAGGATGCGCTAATTCTATAAGTTCATGCTGTATTTTCTTTGATTCATTGTATATTGTAATTATTCGATTGAATTGGAGCTCATGTCCATTAGTAAGGGCCTTTGAGTATTGTGTTAATTGAGGTGACTATGTATTGGAGTTGTGAGATTGGAATAATAGTATGTTGACCTAAATTTCTCTATATTGTATAGTGTAGTTCTTAGATGATGCTGATGTTTGGTATAGTACACTTATGGTGGCGGTTCTTATATGATAGACTTGTGAATAGTGTGGCTCTTCGCCATTACTTGATCAATTACAATATTGTTATGTGAGAACTTAAATATGTGGTAATTGTGAGAGTCTATATGACTTATGTGTCTATGTGGAGCCAAAGCATGATCTTTCTAGTTGATGATGTGTGTCTAGTAGTCTATAGTATAGTCATTATGTGCATTACTTGATGATTGAAGTATGAGGTCTTGATAGATTTTATTATAGTTATGATACTTATATTTATGATATTATAGTAGTTAATAGGGTAACCTATAGATGACATTAATTACTCCTACGTGCTTCTTGAATAATATGCTACAGGTGATACGGTGAAGTGTGTGTCTTGTTTTGGTAAAATTGTTTACATGTACAATGTGAATGTGAGTTCTTATGTAACATTCCAGAAAAATGTACCTGCCTAAGTAAAGAGCCTATAAGTTTAAAGAATGTGTATTGGGGTAAATAGGCATCCCAATGCCCAATATTGAGAAATATTGGGCATTATAGAATAATTTGGTTAAGGGTGTTAGCCAATTTCTATGTATACACAAGTATTTAAAATATAATCCATGTTTGTTTAAGAATTTTACCTGAAATGAAGACCCTCAGCTAAACAGTTTGAGTTCATTGCTCACACACATTAGTTACAAGGCATCCAAACGTCAAGCCTAGGTACCATAGAACATAATGTATTAAAATGATCATGTAGAGTAAGAATTACCCAAGGATATAGTGAGTATCATTGGGACAACAACAACAAATGAGTAGCAACACATGTGCAAGCACATGTGCAAGAATTATGTTAGGGTGGTTAGGACGGTTAGGTGCAGCACCAGAGTGGGGGTCAAGCCATGTGGGCTGAGATTCCTAACCAACTTTAGGCTCTAACTAACTTATCTAACTAGATAAGTAACATAGGATTAATCGAAATAAACTAACTAGTGCACCGGACAACCTAAGACCTAACCGGGTGACAGTAACCTAGTAACTAACTCAAGAAACATCCTAGTACCTAACCTAGGATGGTCCAAAAAGGGTTGGTCATGGTCCTATGTTTAACTTAATTAATTAATTTAACAGCTTAATTAATTAATTGAAAATGGTCAAACCATAATCCTTACACTAGACAAGTAACTAACTAAGAGAAAACCTAGTAACTAACCTAGGATGGTCAAAAAGGGTTAGTTATGGTCCTAATAACTTAGGGATATTTATGTAATTACCATACTTACATTAATTAATTAAATTAGAAATTTAATTAATTAATTAAAATCATTATTTTTGGTTGAAACACTTAGGAAAATTTTGGATTTGAGTAAGTGAAATGCTCTCCTATTTTTAGTAAATTTAGGAGGGGTGTTTTAGTAATTAACAATTTATTTAATTAACTTAATTAGTCTAAGTTGAATTAGTCAATATCACTACTAAGACTTAGACTCAAATAAAAACACTAGAAAAATCACGACTCTAAACAGTTCGAAAACGTGAGAAAAACAATGAGTAAAACGTAGAAAAATAGAAAATTTCTCTTAGGTGATTTCAAAGTATTCTTCAAGGTTTTCGTGAAAGGTGATCTTCGTAGATTAAATTCTACATAAGGTATGGGTTTTTCTGTTGGATTATTTTCTCCAATAGGCTTTTCAAACGTTTTATGAATTCAAGAATATCAAAACTAGGATTGTTCACATTGACATTGTTGAACGTCCATCTCCCTAATTATCCTTGTTTTTTATTCTAATAGTATCTACATGTAATATAGAACATGTTGTTGATATGTGGTGCTAATTGATCATTATATGTAGGATTCTTCAACTGTTAATGTCTAATGAGGCCTATAGATTTGACTCGTATGATTAGGGTATAAGTTAAATGAGTTAAAGAATGTTGTAATGCCTAATTGTGCTCGAGAAAATGAAGTTGTATGAATCGTTCATGAAGTTTAGTTCATTGTTAAATGTTGACTTGCTTAGAATGATGAAAACACAACAGTATATTCATGAAGTTATTTGACTTGTCTAGTAATACTATCATAGTTTGATTTATGCCAACAAATTGGCCAGCAATATATTGTCCAAAAAGTTGACTAGAATTGGCTTAGTATGTTATTTCATAAAAAATTGGCTAATGATATTCTCATGACCATTATCTAGTGAAAGTTTGGCCTATGCCAATATATTGGCTAACAATATTCTTGATTACCATAATATGTGAAAAAATTAATCTATGCCAATAAACTGGCTTACAACGTATTTCCAAAATATGATACAAAATTGGCTAATGACTAAGTTATACAAAAATTAAGCATGACCGATGTAACTCTGAATTCATAACCAAGGGTATCCTAATCATTCAGACAAGTCATAACATACCCTTTCCAAATGAACTATAAATATAAGTAAGTACATTGAACAAAGTTTATAACGTTCATAAAGGGTGGTATAAAGCTACGAAATGTCATTGAACATGATAAGATGAGTAATGACATAATAAAAATTTTAAGAATTATGAAAGTTACCAGAATGAGGTGTTAAAAGAAGTGAGACAAGTCTTACTAACACCTAGAAAATCATTTTAAAGATATTCACATAAGAGGGTGTTGATTAATCGTGAGACAAGTCTCATTAACACCAAGACGATAATGTAAGGTCAAATTCACATTTCGTCAAGTAAATAAAGGGATGACCGGTTATCCAAAGAGGTAAGTAAACCTCGTAGAAGCAAGCTTCCATAATGTTTGAGTCAACTTTAAAAGATGTAAAAAAAAAAAGTTGAGCAAAGCACCGATAGAGTAGCAATGAGCTTCTGCCAGCACAGGTAAGCCTCATGAGATGAGGCAACCATCAAGGTGGATAAGTAGTCTTTGTATGTCTCTTAGTCTTTTTACTATGTTTCAAACGTAGGAACTAGCCAGTGGATTCCACCTAAGAGTGCTAGGTATGATGCGGGTTCATTTCGGCCGGTAAAACAACTCCTTTCCGGTGTGGGGCAGACATTGGATTTCATGCTTATCTCACATGATCTATTTCGGTTAAATGCTCAAAGAAAGTATTCTGTTTAATTTAGCCATGAACTACCTCTTTCTGGTGTGGGGAAGACATTGAACTTGGTTTCACTTTAGTCAGTGAACCACGCCTTTTTCGTGTGGATCAAACACTGAATATCATGTTAGCTCACATGATCTAGGTTCACTTTGACCAGTGAATCACCCCTTCTTAGTGTGGGGCAGACACAGGATTTCATGTTAGCTCGCATGATCTTAATGCTAAAGATTTATTTAAGAAAGTAAGAAAGAAAGAAGATGAAATATAATTTCAAAATGAGCTAAGAAAGTAAGATCTTAAGTACGTCAAATACTATATGGTTGATAAGAATGAAGTTGTATGAAGTTATTGGCTTGTGCCATATCAAGATATATACTCCAATGTCTTCACGTTAACCTAATGATCAAATAATGGGCATAGCCAAATAAAAATTGGCTTATAATGACTTCTTATATTATGCCAATAATGGTTAGTAAAACATAATGGAAAATCAGTGTCCCACAATCTGCGTAATATGAAAATTATGACGTGGCCTAGGCAATAAAGATTGGCTTATAAAGATTTCATGCCAATCTAACAAGAATGGAAAGAATAACTTGAAGTAAGGGTAGCCAAATCATTTCCTTAGTCTTTTGGATTACTTACTAGATTCATTGTAGGTATGGGACTACAATGAATCATTGAATTTGTAAGTAAAACTTAAGACTAAAGATATATTTGAACTACACAACAACTTGAAGAAAAAGACTGAAAAATAAACTAAGTGTTGGGGAAGGAGCTCTCGTGTTTGGAGGAGCAAATTTCAAAATTTTTATTTGATTGTTCTAAAAATATTTTGATGATTCTAAGGTCTGATGGTCATATAGAAAATGTCTTGTGTGCTTTGAATTCATAAAAATATGTCATATTCATACCATAAATCACAAATAATAAATTAAGAAAGTCTAGTGACTTCACATTCCAGAAATGGCCTGTTGTTATAGGAAGAGATTTCCATGATCATGCCTAGTACTTATGTGTATATGTGCATATACCCATAATTAGTACAAGTGTTAACTTACCCTATACTATTACAATTTTATAGGGGTAGGTCAAAGATCAGATTGAAGACTCATTGAAGCGGTCTGGATCAGCTATCTCCAGATTTTGGTAGGTCCTCTTGAGTTCAAGGATTCTACACCTATCATTCTATCTTAGTGATTCAGACAGAGCTAATGGATCTTGTCCCTAGCGTTACATTTCACACTTTTATTCAAAGCTTTGTATTAATGTCGTTTGGCAAACTATTACGATATATTGACTTCTTCATTGAATTGCTTAATCAATTTTTTATGGTCGTTTAGTTTGAGTTCATTAGAATATTATTCAATATAGTAATCATATGAAGTCTATGAATACTTCACTAGGTTTTAAAAGTTTTAATTTTCCGCAAATTTAACTATATGATTATGATTTAAGCTAAGAAGAAGCTTATCTCTGAACTCTGAGAGGTTAACGACGCCGGTTGTATTCGGATTCCTGAATCCGGGTGTGAAAAACATAATATCAGAGCATGAGGTTAAATTACCTTTGAACTAAAGCTTAAAATAACCACATTACGTAGTTTTTAACTTATCGTTGTGAAGCGCGGCACAATCATGATGTACAGACTAAGTGATGATAAGAAACCTCTCTTTGTCTACTCTTTATCGTGTTGTATAGAGCATTGACATTTTGTGTCATGCTAGTGTCTAACTTCCTTTTCTTGTAAACATGTATAAAATAAACACAAGGAGAAACACAGGCAGTAGAGTCGAAAAAGCAGCTGCTGCAGGCGACCAAGCTCCTCCTCAAGCCCCAACTGCTGGAGTGGAAGTGCCTGTCAACCCAGCTGCATTGACGGATGGAGTAATAAGAGAAGCACTAGTTCAGATGGCCCAAGCCAGCCACTACTCAAGCACTGGGTATCACATCCCAGGCCACTAGAGAGGGTGCTCCCTGGGAGAACCCACATGCCAGCACCATGGCTAGAAGACAGAGGCACTTCACTAGAATGAATCCTCCAGTCTACTACGGGTCCAAGACTAATGAGGATACCCAAGATTTTATGGATGAAGTTTAAATTATTCTCTGTTCCATGGGCGTGAATAAGAGGAATAGGATGATTTAGATGCTTACCGACTCAAAGATGTGTATTAGGTGTGGCATAGGATGTGGCGACATGCCCGAGAACCATGAGAAGTTCCCATTACTTGGGACATTCTTAAGACTGCATTCCTAGATAGCTTATTTCCCAGAGTACAGAGAGAGACTATGGTTGAGTAATTCATCAACTTACGATATGGAGGTATGTCTGTTAGGGAATACCTCTGGAAATTTGTTAAGCTTTACAAACATGCTTCTTCTCGGGTGTCCAATAGGACGGATGAGATTTGCTACTGGTGTGTTAGATGATTTGGAGGAGGAATGTCGGGCATCCATGTTTCATGATAACATGGACCTTGGTAGGTTAATGGTACATGCACAATAGGTTGAGGAGAGTCGTCGATGAAAGAGAGACCGCAATAGCAAGAAATCTAAGTCCTCATATCAGTCCGATTCGAGCAATGTTAATAATTCATTTGGAGTTAGAGATAGGCCAAAGTTCAAGAAGGGGAACAAGCACTCAGGTAATCCTACTTCTTCTAAGAACACTAATATCAAGAAGGGCAACGATAGAAATACCCAGCGTGATAGAAAGTTGTGTGATAAGTGTGGACATTTGCATGGAGGTGAGTGCCTGGTAGGTACTAATATCTGCTAGAGGTGTGGCAAAAGTGGGCATATGGTCAGGGACTGCCCACAGAGGAGGAATCAGTTCAAGACAGATGCTCATTTTCATCCTAATCCTATTGACGCAGCCAAACCTCCCAAGAGAAATAAATTATATGCTTTGAAAGGTAGAGAAGAGCAAGTGAAGTCACTTTATGTGATCACTGGTACGTTGCATGTCTTCTCTTTTCCTCTGTATGCATTGTTAGATCTAGGATCTACTTTGTCATTTGTTACTCCTTTAGTAGCTATTAAATTTCACTTGCTTCCTGAGATTTTACATGAGCCTTTTCTAGTTAGTACTCCCATAGGAGACAACATAAGATCTTAAAGGGTATATATAGATTGCCCAATAACTATTCTTGATAGAGTCACTTATGGTGACCTAATAGAATTAACCATTCTTGACTTTGATAAAAAAAAAATTGGTATGGATTGGTTCCATAAGAGTTATGTTACCATAGATTGTTGATACAGGGTAGTAACGTTTCAGTTTCCTAATGAGTTAGAGTGGGAATGGGAAAGGCGTAGTTCAAATCCAACAGGGCAAATAGTTTCCCATCTTAAAGCCACTAAGATTCTATCTAAGAGGTATTTATACCACTTAGTTAGAGTCGATGACATAGAACATGAAGTTCCTTACATAGACTCTGTGTCCATAGTGAATGAGTTTCAAGATTTATCATGATCTCAAGGAGATCTAATGGTGGGAAGGCACGAAGCGAGATATTTCTATGTTTGAGGAGGAGTGCCCAAATAGCCAACAGGTTAAGGCCAAACACCTAAAGCCTGGAGGTCTTACCTAGTCAATGGACATCCCATTACCCTCACTTGTTTAGTTTATGAGGTTAGGTATAGTCTTCCTAAGTCTGTGTTTTTTATGAGACTCTAAATTTTAGTGCATTAGGCGGTTTCGGTGTTTTAAGCCCATAATTGAGTGTTTTATACTTGCACTATATGAGTTATTATGAGTTTATGCTTATATTCATGTTGCTATATTTGTATAGCGTAGACGTGATTTATGTGTTGCATGAGTGTAATGTGCATTAAGTTAAAGTAAGATTGAGAAGGAAGTTCCTCAATCTCATATACGAAGCTTCAGATAGCCTTGGAGTAATGTGCATCATCCAGAGTAAATTGTGAATCAGATATTCACAAAGTGTAAAGTTTCAAGTATGTTAGTATGTTTTTCTTAAAATACACTCTCTGATTTAAATTGATGTGTAGTTTCATTCGGGGGTGAATGTTCCTAAGGGGCATATAATGTAACATTCCCAAAAAATGTAAATATATATGTAAAGAGCCTATAAAGTTTTTAAGAATGCGTATTGCGGTACATAGGCATCCCAATGCCAAATATTGAGAAATATTAGCCATTGTAGAATAATTGCCTTACGGGTGTCAGCCGATTTCTATGTATACACAAGTATTTAAAATATAATCCAAGCTTTTTTATGAAGTGTACCTGCAATGAAGACCGTAAGCTAAAATTTTTGAGTTCATCGCTCACACACATTAGGTAGTAGGTATCCAAGTGTCAAGCCTAGGTACCATAGCACATAATCAATTAAAATGATCATGTAGAGTAAGCAGTTCCCGAGGATATAGTGAGGATCCTTGAGATAATAACAATAAATGATCATCAACACATGTGCAACCAAATGTGCAACCCATGTGCAAGTACATGTGCAAGAATTTGGTTAGGGTGGTTAGGGCGGTTAAGGGAAGGCGCACATGTGGGAGTCAAGCCATGTGGGACTGAGCTTGATAACCAACTCTAAGATCATACTAACTTACATAACTAGATAACTAACCTAGGACTAACCTAAATAAACTAACTAGTGCACCCGACAACGTAAGACCTAACCGGGTGAAACTAACCTAGTAACTAACTCAAGAAACATCCTAGTACCTAACCTAGGATTGTCCAAAAAGGGTTGGTTATGGTCCTACTGACTTAGGGTTACTTTAGTAATTACCCTAGGTCACTTAAAAAATTAAATGAATAACTTAATTAATTAATTTAAAATGGTTAAACCAAAATCATTAAACTAGACAAGTAACTAACTAAGAGACAACCCAGTACCTAACCTAGGATGGTCCAAAAGGGTTAGTTATGGACCTAATGACTTAGGAGTACTTTAGTTTTTACTCTAGGTCCCTTTATTAATTGAATTATAAATTTAATTAATTAATTAAAAATCATTATTGTTTGCTGAAACAGTTAGGAAAATTTTTGATTTGACTAAGTCAAATGCTCTCCTATTTTTAGTCAATTTAGGAGGGGCGTTTTAGAAATTAACTTATTATTTATTTAATTAACTTAATTATCCTAAGTTAAATTAGTCAATATATGTTCCTAAGACTTAGACTCGCGTAAAAACACTAGAAAACTCACGACTCAAAACAGTTTTGCAATCGTGAGAAAAATAGTGAGCAAAACGTAGAAAAACAGAAAAGTTCTCTTAGGTGATTTCAAGGTATTCTTCAAGGTTTTCTTGCAAGGTGATCTTCCTAGATTCAATTTTACATAAGTTATGAGTTTTCTCTCTTGGATTCCTTTCTCCAAGAGGCTTTTCAAACGTTTTATGAATTCATGAATATTGAAACTAGCATTGTTCCTAAAGACATTGTTGAACGTCCATCTCCCTAGTTATCCTTGTTTTTTTATTTTAATAGTATGTAGATGTAATCTCGAACTTGTTGTTGGTATGCGGTGCTAGTTGATCATTATATGTAGGATTCTTGATTTGTTAATGTCTAATGAGGCCTATTGATTTAATTCATATGATTAGGGTATTAGTTACATAAGTTAAAGAATGTTATAATTCCTAATTGTGTTCGAGAAGACGAAGTTGTATGAATCGTTCATAAAGTGTAGTTCATTATTAAATGTCTACTTGATTAGAATGATGAAATCAACATAGTATATTCATGAAGTTAATTGACTTGGCTAGTGATAATATCATAGTTTGATTTATGCCAACAAATTGGTTGGTAATATATTGTCCAAAATGTTGACTAGAATCAGCTTACTATGTTATTTCATAAAATATTGGCTAATGATATTCTCATGACCATTATCTAGTGAAATTTTGCCTTATGACAATATATTGGCTAACAATATTTTAGATTACCATAATATGTGAAAAAATTAATCTATGCCAATAAATTTGGTTACAATGTATTTCAAAAATATGATACAACATTGGCTAATGACTAAGTTATACAAAAATTAAGCATGACAAATGTAACCTTGAATTCATAACCAAGGGTATGATAATCATTCGGACTAAGTCCCAACATACCCTTTCCAAATGAACTATGAATATAAATAAGTACATTGAACAAAGTTTATAACGTTCATAAAGAGTGGTATAAAGCTACCAAATGTCATTGAACATGATAAGGTGAGTAATGACATAATTAAAATCTTAAGAATTATGAAAGTTACCAGAATGAGGTGTTAAAAGAAGTGAGACAAGTCTTACTCACACCTAAAAAATCATTTAAAGATATTCACATAAGAGGGTGTTAATTAATCGTGAGACAAGTCTCATTAACACCAAGATGATAATGTAAGGTTAAATTCACATTTCATCAAGTAAAGAAAGGGATGACCGGTTATCCAAAGAGGTAAGTAAACTTCGTAGAAGCAAGCTTCCATAATGTTTGAGTCAACTGTAAAAGATGTATAAAAAAGTTGAGCAAAGCAACGATAGAGTAGCAATGACCTTCTGCTAGCACAGGTAAGCCTCATGAGAGTAGGCAACCACCAAGGTGGATAAGTAGTCTTTGTATGTCTCTTAGTCTTTTTACTATGTTTCAAACGTAGGAACTAGCCAGTGGATTCCACCTAAGAGTGCTAGGTATGATGCGGTTTCACTTTGGCCGGTGAAACTACCCCTTTCCGAAGTGGGCAGACAATGGATTTCATGCTTATATCACATGATCTATTTCTTTTAAATGCTCAAAGAAAGCATTCTATTTAATTTAGCCGTTAACTACCTCTTTCTGGTGTGGGGAAGACATTGAACTTGGTTTCACTTTAGTCGGTGAACCACGCCTTTTTCGTGTGGAGCAAACACTGGATATCATGTTAGCTCACATGATCTAGGTTCACTTTGACCAGTGAATCACCCCTTCTCAGTGTGGGGAAGACACAGAATTTCATGTTAGCTCGCATTATCTTAATGCTAAAGATTTATTTAAGAAAGTAAGAAAGAAAGAAGAAGAAATGTAATTTCAAAACGAGCTACGAAAGTAAGATCTTAAGTACATTAAATAATCTATGGTTGATAAGAATGAAGTTTTATCAAGTTATTGGCTTGTGCAAAATCAAGATATATACTCCAATGACTTCACATTAAGCAAATAATCAAATAATGGGCATAGCCAAATAAAAATTGGCTTATAACGACTTCTTATATAATCCCAATAAAGGTTTGTAAAACATAATGGAAAATCAATGTCCCACAATCTGCGTAATATGAAAATGATGACGTATCCTAGGCAATAAAGATTGGCTTATAAACATATCATGCCAATCTAACAAGAATGGAAAGAATAAGTTGAAATAAGGGTAGCCAAATCATTTCCTTAGACTTTTGGATTACTTACTTGATTTATTATAGGTATGGGACTACAATGAATCATTGAACTTGTAAGTAAAACTTAAGATTAAATAGATCTTTGAACTACACAACAAGAAGAAGAAAAAGACTGAAAAATAAATTAAGTGTTGGAGAAGAAGCTCTCGGGTTTGGGGAGCAAATTTCAATTTTTCGTTCGAGTTGTTCTAAAATTATGTTCATGATTCTAATGTCTTATGTTCATATAGAAATGTGTTTTGAGCTTTGAATGCATTAAAATATGTCATATTCATAACATAATTCACAAATAACAAACCAAGAAAGCTTAGTGACTTCACTTTCCACAATGGCATTTTTTTTATAGGAAGAGATTCCCTTGATCATGAATAGTCCTTATGTGTGTGTGTTCATATACCGATACTTAGTACAAGTGTGTAATAACCGTATGCTATTAATACTTCATAGGCACAGGTCAGAGAGCAGATTGAAGATTCATTGAAGCGGTTTGGATCAGTGATCTCCAGACTTTGGTAAGTCCTCTTGAGTTCAAGGATGCTACACCTATCATTCTAGCAAAGTAATTTGGACATAGCTAGTCGATGTTGTCCCTAGCGTTTCTATTCAGACTTTTATTCAAAGCATTGTATTAAGGTCGTTTGTCAAACTGTTAGGATATATTGATTTCTTCATTGAATTGCTTAGTTGACTGTAGATGATTGTTTAGTTTGAGCTCATTAGAATATTATTCTATATAGTAATCATATGAAGTCTATGTATACTTCACTAGTATTAAAAATTTTAAATTTTCCGCAAATTTAACTATATGATTGTGATGAAAGCTAAAAAGAGGCTTGTATGCGACCTCTGAGAGGTTAACGACACCGCTTGCATTTGGATTCCTGAATCCGGCTGTGACATCTTGACTTAGTATGTTGAAGCATTTTAGTCTTGTATGTTTGATTGACACGATACCTTGAACGTAGTTAAGAAGGTCCTTTATATGGAACATTCAACATAGTCGAAAGGTTATGATATCCTTGAAATTGAAAGCTATAATGGTATCTTTGTTGTGTGAATGGTGGACTTAGGGTTGATTGGCTGGAACGGTATGAAATTATTTGGAAAGTCATTGAGCTATCCTCTTGACCATGTAGGTAGCCTTAGTGGACCCTCTTTTGTAAAGTGTGATATGATTGGGTTGTGAAGTAGTTACAGAACCTCTTCATGTAATCGTTTATTGAATTACTCTATCAGAACAAAGGATAGCAATGAGTGAGTATGGTTTGGGAAGTAACTCTAGTTAAGGATGAGGTTAGAGTACAATGAAACCCTTCATATTCCTTAACAATGTGCCTTCATGGGATGTGTCCTAGTTCTACTAGTGGTAAATAAAACACCCACCGTTATAGTAGCTTCATCACTCTGAATTCCATGCATAGCTAGTATTGTTCATGACGTTTATTGTCTATTCTTATCATATTCGATACCTATTATTTTTTAAGAAGTTTTATGAAGTTTAGGTTGTGGTATGAAACGCAATCTAGACACTACACGATTAGGCTGTGAAGATGATAGTGAGTGAGTCCCTAGGTCTTCCCGAAGACCATTACTTCAATGTTCTTATATGTTGAATGTCTCTTATTTACTAGTAAAGATAATAACTTAAGTTGAAAAGTATGTTAATGGATATCTAGAGTAGTTTAAGGGTTGCTTAGGTAAGGTATGAAGGGGGCATAGGAAATTGCCACTTCATGTCTTACCTAGGGAAGTTGAAATAATAAATCTTTATAGGGAGAGTAAATTGATAAAGTCGACATGATCTAAACATGGGTAGTCTTAAGGATTATTTAGGTAATCTTGGAGAGGGGGTATGGGCTATATCTTCTTGATTTACTTAAGTACGTCTTTCGACAATATTTAGCAGGAAAATGTCATATTATATGTATACTATGATAGGAAGTGAGAATGATCTTATCTTAGGTAGTCTAAAGGATCTCTTAAGCGTGCGTGAAGGGATTTTATAGGCGGTCGCTTCATAACTCACTCAATTGAGACTTAGAATCACCTTTGGTACGAGGATCTAATGTTTATGTGTTTTATAGGTGTTATTGTTGTTATATTATAATGTGTGAATTTTATTGGAAATTACAGTAATGTTACTAAAGTTCATTGTAAGCTTATTGTAATGTCACTCTTAGGTTTTATAATTTGATATAAATTGCATATAACTTGTAATGTGTTCTAAATGTATTTCTTGGTGTTTAAATGTGATTCATGTGCTTATACTATGAAGGTTTAATAAAAAGAGCATGTTTCTCATAAATTTTCGTATTTGTAACACTCCAAAAGTTCAAAACTTAATCTAGAGCCTCACATGAGTGTCCAAGGGTTGTAACATAGTTTTAAGGTCAATTATAATGTATACAAGTCATTTAGAAAGTTTTAGAATCAAAAAGTCAAGGAACATCCACGACATCTGAAGACTAGGGCAAAAGGTGCTAGTTTTCCTTAGCCTATTTGACGGGGTTTTAGGACTCAGAATTTGATGAGATTTGGTTTTAAGGTGTCTAACATGTATTAGAGTTAATATAGGGTCGAAGCGTCTAGGTACGATGTAACACTCCGAAAGTCTATCACCTTAAATAGAGACTCACATGTTGAGATAAGGTTAGTAACATTGTATTAAAGCCTAACATAATATTAATAAACCATTTCGGAAGTTTTGGAGTAAAGACATCAAGAAACGTCCATGACGTCCGGAAGCTAGTCTAGTTTAACTAGTGAAACGTCCTTAGGTTTCAGGAAGGTTTAGAGGTGTCGTATGAGGACTAAAACTTGTAAAATAACTTTAAATATGTAAAAACTAGTATATTGAGTGAAAATGTCCAGGTCTGGCTCCCCCAAGGGTTGCCTTAGGGGTCAACAAAAGGACCCCAAACTTGGCTTTGTTACACATTGATGAAACAAGTCCACGTCGCGGACTTGGGTGGCTTTTGGTCAAATATCAAGTTCGCATAGTGTCCAGGTAGAGGACTTCACTGTCTGGAAAATTAAATTGGAAAATCATGCGGGAACAGCTCAGCGTTGTGGACTCGTTTCTCGATGAAAACATGAAATTTGGATCTGAAGTTTGACTTCATTAAAGAGTCAAATTAAATGAGGGGTATTTTGGGTATTTCACTAGGGGTCTATCTTGATTTCCAATTAGTTTTCCCTCACACTTACTTACTCTAATAAAATCTCTAAATAAAAACCCAAAAGCTCTCACCTCTCTCTAGTTTCTCTCTTTATTCATCCCCCATTGAAGGAAGAAGGAAGCTTGCAGAAGAAAACCAATTTCTCTAGGACTTCACTTCAATTTCGTTGATTAATCATTATTAAGGTATGGCTTCTTCACTCTTGGGATTCCTTTCCCCAAGAGGTCCTCTCAAAGTTTTTTTCTGAATTCCCTAATTCCAAGGGTTGTTCTATTCTAATTGTTTTTCTTCTAAACTTCCAATTGATGATTGGTCTTTATTAATTGTGATTACTTATGACTAATTAGGTATAGATTGTTAGTTAATTGATGTTAATTGACAGAATTTCATGTTGATCATGTTCGTTCTCCAATTCCCCAAATCTTGGGTCTTGATTGTAAATTGATGGGAATTGAAGTATGAATTAATTACTAGACTTGTTTTATCTATTCTAATTCATTCATGGATTGACTAGGGTAATTTATTGTTTGTATTTGATCTATTTCTTGAAGAATTAATGATGAATTACATTCCCCTTAACCCTAGGTTATAAACTGGCGTTAATTGGACAGTGATGATGCAATTGACCTTGTTCTTGTGTTACTACATCTAATGTTGGATGTAATTGGTTGGTTTATGGTAATACCATGAATATGGCTATTGAAGGAGATTTTGTAAGACTCTATGATCCTAACCTTTACTTCAATTATGATGACTTGTGATTAGTCTAACTAGGTGTTGGTATGATGTTGAATTGAAATGTCTTGATTATGGTTTGTGAGGTGTTGGCTAATATATAAATGTTATAAGGATGGTGATGATATTCAATGTGCCTTATTATGAAGTGACATGTAAATGTGCTAACCTCACCTATATGAACTGTAATGAAAGTCAATACTCATGCAATTCTTATTGATCTATGATGATGACCTTATGACCTACATTCAGCTATGATGATTCCTAAAGTTATTAAAGACATTTTAAAAGGGACGCTAGCTTAGCACCGAGTGAACTAGAGTGAGGAGTGTCCCTTCCCATAAAGGAAAGGTAGGATCACTATTGTATTCTTGAGATTGGTGATCATAATACATGTATCATAAAGGGGATAGCAACTATATATCCTAGTTCTTGAACTATGTTTCCCCTAAAGGAATACTAGCTAGTGGATCCACGTAGTTGCTACGTTCATGTTTTTGTACTACCTTGGCAAGTAGTCTGCCTTTTTTTGGTGTAGGGTTTCATGAGACTGGATTCCATATTAGCTCATGTGGTCTATGTCGGTTAAGGCAAGATGTTCCGAAAAAGGTAAAATGAACTAAAGGATTGAAGTCTAACTATGATGACTTAAGGGGTTTAGCATAGTCTAGGTAGGGGTATAGGTCTCTACATGTACATTGCACTAGTTAGCCTCAAGGGAAGTCATATGAGGATGTTCGTATGTATATGCTTATGAATGTATACGATATGTATATAATGATCTTACATGTTAATGAAACTATGTGATGTTTATTACTCTTATGAACATGTATTTAGTCGATATTGCTAAACTATGATATTATGTACTCTTAATACTATGTTATGTGAAGTTTTACATTGGTTATGATTCTTGATAGGTTTACTTGATTAAGGAAGGTTATGAGCTTTGCTTAGTTATTGCACAAGTGGACTTAAACAGGGTCATGTGTAATAGTCTTACTTTGGTTATGATGAAATGTGTTCTTATTAATGCTTGTTGCTATTATAACTTGATGATAGAGTTACTTTGACTATGTGTTCAATTATATGATATGCATATTTATTTTACTAAGCCTTGTATTGTTGGCCTTATGATGTACTTGCCTATTACTTAAGAAATATGTCTTATTGATTGGTATTTGTCTTTTTGAATGTGCATAAAGGTTTTCAAAGAAAATTGCATACTTAATGAAATGTCCCTTTTTCGCATGATTTGATATTATATGCATATGATCTCATACTTAGTACAAGTAATGTACTAACCCCATTTATTCCTTTTCCCCAACATTTAAGGCTCCGGTTATTGAAGGGATTTTGTAAACGACTTTGAAGAAGACTTGGATTTCTTAATCATCCAAGTTGGGTAGGTCCTAACTTTCATAGGGCAATGCAACTATAAATCTCATGATGTTGCTTTAGTTTCAAGACTTTTATGTTCTTTCTTTTTCATTTGGATACTAAACATTGTATGACCTATATGTGGTCTTATTTAATTATGCATGGGCTAGGTATAAATTGTTATACTCTTATTAGATTTTTATGAGATGAGACTACTATGTAAGACTATGTTATATTCTTTATATCTATGTGCAATAAAAGTAGAAGGGTAAGTAATCTTCATATACAAAGGGTGTATGTATACTTGATATATATACTATGTGTATGTAGAGGTCTATGTAAACCTCAATGTAGAAGTAGTAAAAAAATTTTAAATTCTCGCTAATTTTGACCTATGAATGTAATGATGAAGCTGGGATTCTTGTCTTAATCCTCAAAGAGGATGACTAAGCCGCAACATCTCTGGGTATTCCTTGATGTGACAAACTTGATATCAGAGCATGTGGTTGAATATCTTTGAGTCGATGTATCTCTCAACCACATCTATGTAAATGTGTATTCATAATTGTGAAGCTCGCCACGCTTATGCATAGGAATCTATTAGATGCTTAGGAAACTCAGTTTTATGGAAGTCCAATATTGTACCACTAGAGTTTAGTGCTACGTGCTTTTAGAATCTAATACTTTTATTATTATAATAGGAATTGAATACTCGATGGAATAGGGAACGAAGACTTGAAAAAGAGATTTCCAATGCGGGAGTTCCTCCCCGTGGTGATCAAGTATATCCTAATGAAGAAGAAGTTAATAATGACCAAGCTCCGGTTGATCCTCCTGCTACGACGGGTGGTGCCATCAGGGTTGCTCTTTTACAAATGGCCCAAGCCATTACTACTTAAGCACAAGCGGCTACTACCCAAGCTCAAGCCATTATGGCCCAAGCTAATCGAGAGGTTGTACCCTGAGCAAACAAACAAGTTGCTACCATGGCCTCCCGTCTAAGGGATTTTACTAGGATGAGTCCTTCTAACTTCTATGGGTCTAAGGTTGAAGAAGACTCCCATGAGTTCATGGATGAAATCTACAAGATCCACAATGCTATGGTTTCACTACTAGTGAGAAGGCCGAGTTATCCACTTACCAAATCAAAAGTGTGGCCCAAACTTGGTATGTCCAGTGAAGGGACAATAGGCTATTAAGGGGTGGACCGGTGACTTTGGAAGTTTTCAAGAAGGTTTTTCTTGATAGATTCTTTACTATGGAGAAGCTGGAAGCGAAGGTGGTGGAGTTCATCAAATTTTGTCAAGGAGCTATGAGTGTGCTTGATTACTTCTTGAAATTCACTCAATTGTCAAAATATGCTTCTTCTATGGTTGCCGGTCCTAGGGATGAAATGCATCGCTTTATGACCGGAGTGTCAGATGACTTGCAAGACGAGTGTCATTCGTCTATGCTACATGATAATATGAACATTTCTCATATCATAGTCCATGCACAACAAGTGGAAGAGGTAAGGGCTATGAGAAAGAGTAGAGATACTAAGAGCGCAAGTTCTTTTGATGGTAGTTCTTCAATGGGTAGGCTTGATATACAAGAAAAGCCTAGGTTCAAGAAAAGGGTTTCTAACCAATTTCCTTCAAAATTCCCTAAGGCTAGGGATGAGAGGGTGTCTAACCCTAAGCCTAAAAAGGGAAGGGACAGTAGTTCACCAACCAAGAAACCAACTTGTGGAAAGTATGTCAAGAAGCACACTATGGTGATTGTCTTAAGGGAATGGATAATTGTTTTAGTTGTAATAAAAGTAGGTAAAATATTTTACATTTCCAAAATGTGAAGGGGAAAGACAAGGATAGTGGTCAAGCAAGTAGTTCTAATGATGCTCCGAAGAAAAATTGGTTATATGCTCTCTGCCCTAGAGGCGAGCGAGAGACTTCTCCTGACGTGGTGACCGGTATGTTGGAAGTCTTTTCCGCTGATGTATATGCTTTACTTGATCCGGGCGCTAATTTATCTTTTGTTACTCCCTTGATATAAAAGAAGGTTTAGATTTTTTCCAATATTCTAAATGAACTTCTTATGGTATCTACCTTGATGGGTGAGTTCGTTATTGAAAAAAGGGTATATATAAATTGTCCTTTACTATTTCCCAATAGAGTTAATTATGTTGACTAGCAGAAGTTTATATGATTGATTTTGATATCATATTGGGTATACATTGGTTGCATTTTTGCTTTGCCTCTATAGATTGTTAAGAACAAGGTTGGTAAAGTTTAACTTTCCAAATGAGCCTGTTTGAGAATGGAAGGGGGAAATTATATTCATGGAAGTCGTATCATTTCTTATTTGAAAGCTTGTAGAATGATATCGAAAGGGTATATATACCATATAGTAAGAGTCCAAGATCTAGACTTTGAAATTCCTCCCATTGAGTCGGTCCGTAGTAAGGGAATTTACGGAGGTCTTTCAAAATGATCTTCCTGGTATTTCTCACGAACGGGAAATCGATTTTGGGATCGCCTTGTTACCTGATACAAGTCCCATTTCAATTCTCCTTATCGGATGGCTCCGTCAAAATTGAAGGAGTTGAAGGCTCAACTCAATGATTTGTTAGAGAAAGGCTTCATTAGACCTAGTATTTCTCCATGAGGTGCTCCGGTTTTGTTTGTGAAGAAGAAGTATGGTTCCCTTAGAATGTAGATTTATTATCACAAACTCAATAAAACACTATTAAGAACAAGTATCCTCTCCCTCATATTGATGACTTGTTTGATCAACTCCCAGGGGAAAGCTACTTTTATAAGATTGACTTGAGATAGAGGTATCACCAACTTAGGGTGAGAGGTGAGGATATACCAAAGACGGCATTTCAACTAGATATGGTCATTATAAGTTCTTAGTAATGTCGTTTGGTCTCACAAATGCCCTGGCGGCATTTTTGGATCTCATTAATAGGGTGTTCAAAGTTCCTAGATTCATTTGTAATTTTCTTCATTGATGACATCTTGGTATATTCGAAAAATGAGGGTGATCATATGGACCATTTGAAGGTGGTGTTACAAATGCTTAAGGAGAACCAATCATTTGTCAAGTATATCCAATGTGAAATTCGGTTGTGGTCGGTGGCGTTTCTTTGTGATATCATCTCTAGTGAGGGAGTTGAGATTGATCGAAGGAAAATGAGGCAGTCAAGAATTACCCTAGACTATTGACTTCAATCTACATTCGGAGTTTTATAGGTCTATAGGGTTACTATTGGAGGTTAGTGGATGGTTTTGTATCCATTGCATCTCCTTGACTACCTTGACCCAAAATAGTAAGAAATTTGAATGGTTGAGGCATGTGAGAGAAGATCCCAAATCTTGAAGGATAGGCTTACTTCCGCTTCGATGTTGACTTTACCAGAGGGTACCAAGGGTTTCGTTAAATAATGTGATGCATCCCGAGTGGGTTTAAGGTGTGTGCTTATGCAATATGGGAAAGTAGTATATTATGATTCTAGACAACTTAAGGTGCATGAGAGAAACTATCCAACTCATGATCTTGAGTTAGCGCCCGTGGATTTTGCCTTTAAATATGGTGGCATGATTTGTATCGTGTTCATGTTTGTTTGTATATCGACCACAATAGTCTACAATATATTTTTACTCAAAAACAGTTGAATCTCCGACAAAGAAGGTGGTTGGAATTGTTGAAAGACTATGACATGAGTGTTGTCTATCACCCCGGCAAGGCCAATGTGGTAGCGGATGCTTTAACTCGTTTGTCCATAGGTAGTGTATCTCATGTAGAGGAATCAAAGAATGACCTAGTGAAAGATGTTCATAGGTTTTCTAGAATGGTGTTAAGTTGGAAGGTTCTCCGAATGGTGGTTTCATGGTCCATCATAACTTCGAGTCATCATTGGTAGTTGAGGTGAAGTCCAAACAACATCTTGATCAACTATTAATGGAGTTGAAGGAATCGGTTCTTGGCAAGCTTGATCAGTCATTCTCATTGGGGGGAATGGTGTCTTGAGGTATCAAGGAACATTGCGTGATCCCAATGTTGAACCAATTATTTGTCAAATATAGCCAATGTGAGTTTTGGTTGTGGTCGGTGGCGTTTCTTGTCATATCATCTCTAGTGAGGAAGTTGAGGTTGATCCAAGGAAAATCAAGGCGGTCAAGAATTGGCCTAGACCATTGACTCCAATCGACATTAAGATTTTCGGAGGTCTATAGGGTTATTATTCGAGGTTAGTTGATGGTTTTGCGTCCATAGCATCACCCTTGACTACCTTGACCCAAAAGAGTAAGATATTTGAATGGTTGAAGGCATGTGAGAGAAGATTACAAATCTTGAAGGATAGGCTTACTTCCACTCCGATGTTGACTTTACCAGAGGGTACCAAGAGTTTCTTTGTATATAATGATGCGTCTCGAGTGGGTTTAGGTTGTGTGCTTTTTCAACATAGGAAATTAGTAGCTTATGATTCTAGACAACTTAAGGTGAATGAGAGGACCTGTCCAAATCATGATCTTAAGTTAGCGCCTGTGGTTTTTGCCTTGAAAATATGGTGGCATTATTTGTATGGTGTTCATGTTGATGTGTATATTGACCAAAAGATTCTACAATATGTGTTTATTAAAAAGAGTTAAATCTCTGACAAAGAAGGTGTTGGAATTTTTGAAAGATTATGACATGAGTGTTCTCTATGACCCTGACAAGGCCATTGTGGTAGCGGATGCATTAACTCGTTTGTCCATGGGTAGTGTGTCTCATGTAGACGAAGCCAAGAATGACCTAGTGAAAGATGTTCATAGGTTGTCTAGAATGGGTGTTAGGTCGGAAGATTCTACGAATGGTGGATTTATGGTCCATCATAACTCCGAGTCATCATTAGTAGTTGAGGTGAAGTCCAAACAACATCTTGATCCACCATTGATGGAATTGAAGGAATCGGTTCTTGTCAAGCTTGATCAGTCATTCTCCTATGGGGGATGGTGTTTTGAGGTATCAAGGAAGGTTGTGTGTTCCCAATGTAGATGGTTTGAGGAACCGGATTCTTGAAGAAGCTCATGGTTCCCGTTACTCCATTAATCCATGTTCGACAAAAATGTACCATGACCTTAAGGAAGAATGAAGAAGGACATAGCAGAATTTATTTCTAATTATCCAAATTCCCAACAAGTGAAAGCCTAACACCAAAATCCGGGTGATTTACTACAAGAAATCTAAGTTCCTACTTGGAAGTGGGAAGACATCAATATGAATTTTGTGGTAGGATTGACTCAGACGCAAAAGAAATTTGAATCTATATGGGTAGCTATGGATAGGTTGACAAATTTGCTCATTTCATTCCCATCAAGTCTACTTATTCAGCGGAAGATTATGCAAGGATCTTCGTAGATGATATTGTGTGTCGGCATGGTATTCTGTTATTCATCATATCGGATAGGGGTGCACAATTCATTTCTAGGTTTTTGAGGTCACTCCAACAAGGTTTTGGTACGAAGGCGAAGTTAAGCACCGCTTTTCATCCCCAAACAGAGGTCAAGCGGAGTTTACTTACAATAATAGCTACCATTAATCTATATCTATGGATCCTTATGAAGCCTTGTATGGTAGTAGACGTAGATCTCAAATTGGATGGTTTGAAGTGATTGTGTGTCACATCTGGATAATACCCTTTAGAAGTAACCAGAGTCGTCGTGCTCTTTGAGGACTAAGACTAGCATTTTCGCTTTCATTATTACATTCATAGGTCGAATTTAGTGGAAAATTTAAAAAATTTTAATTATATCTAATTGGAGGTTTACATAGACCTCTACATACACATTACACATATATATTGAGTATACATAGACCCTTTGTATAGGAAGATTACTTAGTCTTCTACTTGTATTGCACATAAGTATATAAAACATAACATAGACATAATAGTCATCTCATCTCATAACCATCTAATAAGATTGTAAGAACTTGGGCTTAATCCATACATCAAGTAAAAATGCCTCACATGGGCTATACAATGTTTCATACTAAATGGAAATAAAGACCCATAGAGGTCTTTAAATAAAAAGCAAGCTCCACAAGCTAGATAGTGGCATCGCCCTCAGAAAGTGAGGACTTACCCTACTTTGGTGAATAGGAGATCCAAGCCTTCTTGAAGTCTCCTTCAAAGTACTTCAACGACCGGAAGCTAAAATGTTGGGGAAAAGAAAGAAATGGGATTAGGACACCACTTGTACTAAGTATGAGACCATATGCACACATACTATGAAATTATGCTAAATAAAAGGAAAATTCCTAAAGTATGCATTTTTCATTTAAAAGCCTTTATCCAAATTCAAAAAGACCATACCACTCAATAATTCATGTTCATTACATCATAAGTATGTTTATCACACGACCAACACATCAAAACTAGTCAAGTCAACATGCTTATCATATCATCGAATAACTATCCAAGTAACTCCTAAAATCAAGTCACATGAATAACAAGCATGTATAAGAGTACATTTCAATATAACCAAAGCAAGACAATTACCCATGAACCTCTATCAAGTCAACAAGTGAAATTACCAAGTAAATCCCCATAACCTTACTCAATCAAGTAACCCAACAAGAATAATGACTAACATCTTACTTCACTTAACATAGCATTTAGGTGTACATATTATGTTTCTTTAACAATATAAACCAACACATATTCATAAGTGAACTAATTAACATATAGTATCAACAATATGCAAGTTCAAGATATGGTAGTCATATATCATTATAAGCATAATCATACATAAGAACATCAATCTAGGACTCCCCTCAAGGCTAACTACTGCAATGTTTAGATAGAATCCCATACCCCTACCTATACTAAGCTAGACCCCTTAGGTAACCTTATTTAGAGTTCAATCCTTTAGTTCATTTTACCTTTTTGGGAACATCATTCCCTAGCCGACATAGACCACATGAGCTAGTGTGGAATCCGGTGTCATAAAACCCTACAGTGAAGGAAGGCGAACTACTTGCCAAGGTAGTACCAAAGCATGAAACTAGCAACTATGTGGATCCACTAGCTAGTATTCTTATGGGAGTAACATAGTTCAAGAACTAGGAGATATAATTGGGACCCTCTTTATGCTACATCCATTGTAGTCTCCAATCTCAAGAGTACTTTAGTGATCCTACCTTCTCTATGTGGGGAGGGACACCCCTCACTCCAGTTCACTCGGTGCTAAGCTAGAGTACCTTTTTGAAATATATTTAAGCCTTTATTATCAATCATATCTTGGTTTAGGTCATAGAGTCTACCACTTGTATAATCATTATCATTAATAGCTCAATCAGATTTGCATTAGTATAACTCTTTACATTACAATTCGTATAGCTAAGGTTAGCACATAAACATCTTATTATCATGATAAGGCACATTGGTAAATCATTCACCCTCCTTATAACATTACATCTTAAGACAACACCGCACAATCGTAATCAATACATTTCAATTCCACATCATACAACCCCATATATCCTAATACAAGGCATACTCCAATACAACATCATGACTTAATCACAATTAACCGCAATTTGAAGTAAAGGATAGAGATCATAAGACTTACCATGTCTCCTTCATAGTTCATCATCAATGTCTTACCATAAACCCTAAATTCAATCAAATTTGGGTATACATCATCATAATTAAATAATCAACATGATAACAAATCTAGAAGAATGACTACATCATAATTCAATACTAAATCATAGCTTAAGACAAGATACTTAGGTCAATTCACAACATACTTCCTAACTTTGATCATCTTCTCAAGAACTGCATGAAATACTACAAATTAACATAATTTTCTCATTATTGATGTAACAACATCATCTAAAAGTAATTAACTATAACCAAGTCAATTAAACCAATTACAACCTAATTCATATCAAGATCAAACCTAGGGTTAAGGGTTAAGGGTCATCTTCAACAAACTAGATCAAACAACAAGATGTATCATAATTAAGTTGGAATTCATGTTAATCTAATCATATTATTAAATATAAAACATAAACAAACCAATTCAGATCATAATTTTTGAGATAGGGAAGAACCCACATTAAAACTCAATTTTTGAATATACTTTGAAGAAACCCTTTGAGGAAAGATATCTCAAAGGTGAATTAGATCACATACATCAACGTTTGATAAATAATTGATGGTAAAATCGTCCCTTTTCATCCCCCAAATCCCTCCCCTATCTTGTCTTCAATGGTGTCTTTCAATAGAGAGACAAAGAACAGAGAACGGAGAGAGTTTTGTTTTGAGAGTTGTAATTAGACTAATGGGATTAGGGTCTTTATATTAGGGGTTATTTAAGTCAATTAGGCTTCCCTTAATCCCTAACTAACCACCAAAACGCTTAATAAATTTGTGAAGACCAACTTAAAAATGTGCAGGAATTACATGCCCTATCAACGAGACCACGATCAACAGATCGTTGGTTAGTCGACGGACAATCCCTCCTATGTGCTGCACATCTGTGGTTCTTGTCAGAAACTTGTGCAGGTGAGGACTGCAATAATATGTCAATGTGGTGGTTGACAATTTTCCATGACTCCCCGTCGATCCACACAGGGATCATCGATTGCATCCCGTGGTTACACACTGCCCAGGCAGTGTTGACTTTAGCGTGCAAGGGTCCTCCTCAAGGGCCCTTGGTTGGTCCTTGGGGAGTCGTACCCTGACGTTTTAACCATGAATCGAATTAAACACATCTTAGCTACCCTTCCACCATTTCATGGATTTCCGACTCCTAATAGCTAGTCAAATAGACTAAGGCACGCTTGTACCTCCTAGAACTACTTTCCGGACGTTCTTGGACGTTTTGGTTTCTAGACTTACTAAATGACTTATAAACATTATAATGGACCTTAAAACAGTGTCTAGAAGTTATGACACTTATGTTAGGCTTTATGACACGTCGTTAATTTTCGAAGTGCTACATTATCCCCCCCCCCAGGAACATTCGTCCCTGAATGACATTAAAAATCTTTAGAAAGAAGAAATAGACTCAAGACTAGAAGCTCAACCAACAACAATGAAAAACAACACTACCATATCTCTTACACAAGCTAATTCAAAACTTCAATTACCAAAGATAAGGCTCAACATTACATTATGAGGAATCTCCTTCTCATAACAACAGGAGCTCAACGTAGCATTTATGAGTCAATCATGTCAAAGTTTACCTTATTAACATACCATATACAATTCCATAAAGAATCACCATATCAAAATGCACGACATAACTCAAAACAAGCGAAAGAGAAAAAAATCAATTTTAAATGCACAACTTCGCTGTAAGTCACTGTAAAGCTATACACCTTTTGCAAGACTTCACCAAAATCAAAGAAACTTCAATTTTTGTCATTATTTTCAATATTAGTAAGAACTAATAACCTTAGTTGTCAAATAGATGAGGCCAACATTACTTAATGTAGGCCTCGGCCTCCCTTGTTGCACCCTCAACTAGGTGATTCTTCCATAACACCTTTATGAAAGCCACCTCTTTATTCCTTAACTTCTTGAGTAGCCTATCAAGAATTTTAATCGGAACTTCCTCATAAGAGAAGTTATCCTTCACATCAAGACCCTCATTAGAAAGAATAGACTCGGGATTACCAATACACTTCTTAAGCATGGAAACATGGAAAACTGGATGAACTGATGTCAGTTCACTAGGAAGTTTCAATTGATAGGCAACCTTACCAACCCTTTGCAAGATTTAATAGGGACCCATATAACGAGGACTCAACTTCCCTTTGTTGCAAAATTTAACCACTCCTTTTATAGACAAAATTTTCAAATACACCTTATCACCTTCTTCAAACTCTAAATCCCTTCTTCTATGATCGGCATAAGACTTTTTTCGACTATTGGCCGTTTGCAACCGGTTCCTTATGATATGAACTTTCTCCAAAGTCTTATAAATCAAGTTGGGACCAAGAAGCTAAGGCTCAAACACTTCAAACCATCCAATAGGAGACCTACACCTCTTACCATACAAGGATTCATAGGGAGCCATGGAAATGGATGAATTAAAACTATTATTATAAGCAAACTCCACCAAAGGCAAATGCTTATCCCAACTTCCCTTGAACTCAATAACAAGCCCTAATCCTATCCTCAAAGGTTTGAATAGTATGCTCTGATTGACTATCCATTTGGAGATAAGAAGCGGTACTCAACTTCACATTAGTAACCAACACTTCTTGGAATGACCTCCATGACCTAGATGTGAGTTGTGCACCCCGATCCGATATGATGGATAACGGAATACCATGGCGACACACAATCTCATATATGATAGTTCTAGCATAATATTCCATCGAATAACTAGACTTGACAGGAATAAAGTGAGCGGACTTTGTCAACCTATCCACAACCACCCATATTGAGTCATATTGCCTTTGAGTCCGAGGCAAACCTACTACAAAATCTATATTGATGTCTTCCCACTTAAAAGTAGGAACTTATATTTCTAGTAGTAAGCCACCCGGTTTTTGATGTTCGACTTTCACTTATTGGCAATTTGGAGACCTAGCAACAAACTAACCTATGTCCTTATTTAAACCTTCCCACCAATACACTTCCCTAAGGTCATTCTACATTTGTCAAACCCAGATGAATAGAGTAGCGGGACCCATGGGCTTCCTCAAAGATCAGGTACCTCAATCCATATACCTTGGAAATAGACATTCTTCCTTGGTACCTCAATATACCATCCTCCCATAAGGAGAATGACTCATTTAACTTTCCAAGAACCGATTCTTTCAACTCCATCAATGGTTTATCAAGGTGTTGTTTAGACTTCACCTCAACCACTAATGATGACTTGGAATTATGATGGACCATGAATCTATCATTCAGAGAATCTTCCAACCTCACACCAAACCTAGCCAACCTATGAACATCTTTCATTAGGTCTTTCTTGGTTTCATCTATGTGAGACAAACTACCTACAGTCATACGACTTAGAGCATCCGCAACCACATTGGCCTTGCTGGGATGATAGATGACACTCATGTCCTAAACTTTGAACAATTCTAACCACTTTCCTTGTCAGAGATTCAGCTCCTTTTGGGTAAATATATATTGTAGACTCTTATGGTTGGTATACACATCAACATGGACACCATACAAGTAATGCCTCCATATTTTCAAGGCAAATTCCACGTCCGCTAACTCAAGGTCATTAATTGGATAGTTTCTCTCATGCACCTTAAGTTTCCTAGAAGCGTAGGCTATCACCTTCCCATTTTGCATAATCACACAGCCTAAACCCACTCGGGGTGCGTCACAATACACAACAAAACCCTTTGTACCGTCTGATAAATTCAACACCAGAGCAGAAGTGAGCCTATCTTTTATCATTTGAAAACTTCTCTCCCATGCCTCCGACCACTCAAATTTCTTACACTTTTGGGTCAAAGTAGTCATCAGAGATTTAATGGATGCAAAACCCTCCACAAACCTCTCATAATAACCCGCTAAACCCAAAAAACTCCTAATGTCGGTTAGAGACAATGGTCTAGGCCAATTTTTCACCGTCTTCATTTTACTTGGATCAACCTCAACTCTTTCACTACAGATGATATGACCAAGAAATGTCACCGACCTTAACAAAAACTCACATTTGCTATTCTTGGCAAACAATTGATGTTTTTTAAGTACTTGGAAGACCACCCTCGAATGGTTCATGTGACCACCCTCATTTTTTGAATATACCAAGATATCTTCAATGAAGAATGACAAATGAATCTAGGTCACTTTGAAAGACCCTATTCATTAGGTCCATAAATGTCACCGGAGCATTAGTGAGACAAAGAACATTACTAAGAACTCATAATGACCATATCTAGTCCGAAATGGCATATCTGGAATATCCTCACCTCTCACCCTAAGTTGGTGATACCCCCACCTCAAGTCAATCTTAAGTTGATCAAACAAGTTGTCAATCTGAGGGAGAGCATACTTATTCTTGATTGTGACTTTATTGAGTTGGCGGTAATCTATACACATTCTTATGGTTCCATCCTTATTTTTCCAAGTATAAAACCAAAGCACCCCATGGAGAAATACTTAGTCTAATGAAGACTTTGTCTAGTAAATATTTGAGTAGAGCTTTCAACACTTTCGATTCGGTCGGAGCCATTCTATGAAGAGGAATTGAAATGGATTTGTATCAGGTATCAAATCAATACAAAAATAGATTTCTCGTTCGGGAGGAATACCGGAAATATCATTAGGATAGACATCCGAAAATTCACTCACTACGGGGACCGACTCAATGGGAGTAATTTCAGAGTCTAAATCTTAGACTCTTACAATATGGTATAGACAACATTTAGAGATCATTTTGAATGCTTTTAGACAAAAGATGATACAACCTCTAGGAAAAGAATTTCCCCCCTTCCACTCTACAACGGATTCATTTGGAAAGTTAAACTTCACCAACCTTGTTCTACAATCAATAGAGGCAAAGCAAGCATGCAACCAATCCATAACCAAAATAATATCAAAATCAAGCATATTAAGTTCTACTAGTTCAACATAATAAACCCTATTAGGCAACCTTATTGGAAAATTTCTACACACTGTTTTTGCTACAACTAACTAACCCGCCGAAGTAGACACTATAAAAGGTTCATATAAAATGACGGTCAAAAATGTCAAGCATTTTTGCTACTGGAGGGGTAACAAATGATAAAGTAGCAACGGGATCAAGTAAGGCATATACATCAATAGACAAGACTTTTAACATACCGGTGACCATGTCAAGAGAAGTCTCTTGCTCACCCCTAGAGTAGAGAACATAGAAGCGGTTCTTATTTGGAGCCTCATTTTAACCACTTGCTTGAGCTTGACCACTACCTTGTCATAACCCCTCACATTATGGAAATTACTCAAATTGTGCCCACTTTTACCACAACCAAAACAATTGTCCGTCCCTTTAAGGCAATCACCATAGTGCTTCTTGCCACAATTTCCACAAGTTGGCTTCACGATTTGTGAACTAGTAACTTTTCCATTATTAGGCTTAGGGTTAGACACCCTATCACCACTAGCCTTAGGGAACTTGGAAATAACTTGATTAGAAACCATCTTCTTAAATCTAGGCTTGTCTTGTATCTCAAGCCTATTTTTTGAAGAACCTTCATCAAAGGATATTGCCCCTTAGCATATCTACTCTTCCTCTTAGCCCTTGCCTCTTCCACATGATTCGCATGCACCATAAGATAGGAAATGTTCATGTTGTCATGTAGCATAGACGAATGACACTAATCTTGCAAATCATCTGACACCCCCATCAAAAAGCGGTTCATTCCATCTCTAGGATCGGAAACCAAAGAAGGATTATATTTTGACAATTTAGTGAATTTCAAGATGAACTCTATAACATTAGCTTCCCTCATCTCCTTACGAAAGAACTGATCACGAAAACCCTTCTTAAAATTCTCCCAAGTCACTGGACCACCTCTTATATCCCTCCATTAAACATACCATGCTTGAGACACATCCTTGAGTTGATAAGTGGCTAACTCGGCCTTCTTAGTAATGGATAACCCCATATCCAAAAGTATCTAACAGAATTCATCGATGAACTCCTGCGGGTCTTCATATACCTTAGAACCGTAGAAAGTAAGAGGGTTCATTCTAGTGAAGTCTTTTAGACAGGAGACCATACTAGCAACTTATTGATTTGCATGGGGTACAACCTCCTGATTAGCTTGGTTTGTCATGTCTTGGGCTTAAGCAGTAGAGGCTTGTGTTTGGGTAATGATGGATTGGGCAATTTGAAGAAGAGCGGCCCTTATATTCTCATCTGTCAAAGGAGGAGGGTTCACCGGGGATTGGTCATCATTCTCACCTTCCTCAAGATGAGGAACTTGATCACCATGGGGAGGAGCTCCCGCATTGGGATTCTCCTATTCAAGCCTTCGCGTCGCATTCCTTCGAGTGTTCATTTTCCCTATTATCATGACAATATGATTAGATGAAAAATCACATCATAAGTATACTCTAATGGAACAATATTGGATCCAAAAAAAAGTGAGAGTTTCCTAGACATCACGAAAGTTCCTATCCATAAGTGTTGCGCGCTTCACAATTATGAATACGAACTTACATAGACGTCGTTGAGAGAGACAATGACTCTAAGATAATTCAACCTGATGATTAGATACCAAGTTTGTTACATCCGGGTTTACCCCCTAGACGTAAGCGGTGTCATCATCTGCTTTAAAGACTAAGACTAGCCTCGTAGGTTTCATCATTACATTCATAGGTCGATTTTAGCCAAAATTTTAAAACATTTCATTATATATAATTGGAGGTTTACATAAACCTCTGCATACACATAACATATATATATATATATATATATATATATATATATATATATATATATATAGACCCTTCGTATAGGAAGATTACTTATTCTTCTACTTTTATTGTACATAAGTATATAAGGAAAACATAGACATAATAGTCATAATAGTCATCTCATCTCATAACAATCTAATAAGATTGTAAGAACTTGGGAATAACCTATACATCAAGTAAAAATGCCTCACATGGGCTATAAAATGTTTCATACTAAATGCAAAGAAGAACCATAGAAGTCTTTAACTTAAAAGAAAACTTTATAAGCTAGATAGTGGAATCTCCCTCGGAAAATGAGGACCTACCATACTTGGATGAATAACATATCCAAGCCTTCTTCAAGTCGCCTTCAAAGCACTTCAAAGACCGGAACCTAAAATGTTGGGGGAAAGGAAGATATGGGGTTAGTACACCACTTGTACTATGTATGAGACCATATGCAGACATATTATGAAATTATGCTAAACAAAGGGACAAATCCTAAAGTATGCATTTTTTTCATTTAAAAACCTTTCCGCAAATTCAACAAGACCATACCACTCAATAATGCATGTTCGTTAAGTCATAAGTATGCTCATCACAAGACAACCAACATTAAAACTAGTCAAGTAAACATGCTTATCATATCATCAAATACATATCCAAGTAACTCTAACATCAAGTCATATTAACAACAAGCATGTATAAGAGTACATTTCAATATAACCAAAGCAACACAATTATCCATGGACCCTTATAAAGTAAACAAGTGCAATGACAAACTAAATCACCATAACCGTACTGAATCAACTAACTCAACAAAAATCATGACTAACATCCTACTTCACTTAACATAGCATTTAGGTGTACATATCATCTAACTTTAACAATATAAACCAACACATACAAATCATATAGCATTATAACCATAATCATACATAAGAAGATCCTTCTAAGAATCCCATCAAAGCAAACTTATGCAATGCTTAGAGAGAGTATCATACCGCTACCTAGACTAAGCTAGACCACTTAGGTAACCTTATTTAGAGTTCAATCCTTTAGTGCATTTTACCTTTTTGGGAACATCTTTCCCTAACTTACATAGACCACATGAGCTAGTGTGGAATCCGGTGTCATAAAATTGTACAGCGAAGGAAGGCGGACTACTTGCCAAGGTAGTACCAAAATATGGAACATAGCAACTACGTGGATCATCTAGATAGTATTCCTATGGGGGCAACATAGTTCAACAACTAGGAGATATAATTGGGACCCTGTTTATGCTACATGCATTGTAGTTTTCAATCTCAAGAGTACTTTAGTGATCCTAGCTTCCCTATATAAGAAGGGACACTCATTACTCTATTTCACTCGGTGCTAAGATAGAGTCCCTTTTTGAAATATCTTTAAGCCTTTATTATCAATTATAGATTAGTTTAGGTCATAGGGTATACCCCTTGTATAATCATCATCATCAATAGCTCAATGAGAATTGAATGAGTATAAATCCTCTCATTACAATTCATATAGGTGAAGATAGCACTTTAACATCTTCATATAATGATAAGGCACGTTGATAAATCATTCACCCTCCTTATAACATTACATCATAAGCCAATACCTCATAATCATAATCAAGACATTTCAATTCCACATCATACCACCCTCTCAATGAAAATACAAGGGATAATCCAATTCAACATCATGACTTTATCATAATTAACTACAATTTGAAGTAAAGAAAAGAGATCATAAGACTTACCAAGTCTCCTTCATAGTTCATCATCAATGTCTTACCATAAAACCTCAATTCAACCCAATTTGGTTATACATCATCATAATTCAATAATCAACATGATAAAAAAGAAATAATAATCACTACATCATAATTTCAATACTAAATCATAGCTTAAGACAAGATACTTAGGTTAATTCACAACATACTTTCTAACCCACATTATCTTCTCAAGAACTAGCATGAAAGACTAAAAAATAAAACTAATTTTCTCATGATTGATGTAAAAAACATCATCTAATAGTAATCCAACCAATAACCAAGTCAATTGAACAAATTACAACCTAATTCATATCAAGATCAAACCTAGGGTTCAGGGTTAAGGTTCATCTTCTACGAACTTGACCAAACCATCAATATATATCATAATTAAGTTATAATTCATGTTAATATAATCATATTATCCAGTATAAAACATAAACAAACCAATTCATATCATAAATTTTGAGATGGAGAAGAACCCACATGAAAACCCAACTTTTGAAAATATTTTGAAGGAACCCTTTGAGGAAAGAGGTCTCAAAGGTGAATTAGATTCCATACCTCAACGTATGATGAAGAATTTATAGTGAAATCATCCCTTTACAGCTCCAAAATACCTCCGCTAGCTTTTCTTCAATGGTGTTCCAATAGAGAGAGAATGAAGAGAGTTGTGTTTTGAAAGTTGTAATTAGACTAATGGGGTTACGGTCTTTATATGTAGGGTTAATTAAGTCAATTAGGCTTCCCTTAATACCTAACTATCCACCAAACCCCTTAATAAATTTTTTAAGACCAACTTGAAACGTGCAGGAATTACAGGCCCTATCGACGAGACCACAATCAAGGGATCATTGATTAGTCGACGGACCAGCTCTCCTCCATGATTTACATCCGTGGTTCTTGCCAGATACTTGTGCAGGCGAGGGATCCAACAATTTTTCTGTGTTGGTTGACGGTTTTTCACGACGCCCCGTCGATCCACACATAAATCATCGATTGCATCTCGTGGTTACACACTACCCAGAAACTGTTGACTCCAACGTGCAAGGGTCCTCCTCAAAGGCCCTTGGTTTGTCCTTGGAGAGTTGTACTCAGACGTTTCCACCATGAATTGACTTAAACACGTCTTAGATACCCTTCCATAAATTTTCATGGATTTCCGACTCCTAAAATCTAGTCAAATAGGCTAAGGCACGCTAATACCTCCTAGAACTAGTTTGTGAATGTCATGGACCTTAAAATAGTGTGCATGCCTTATGAAATTTATGTTAGGCTTTAAGACACGTTTTGGAATTTTGAAGTGTTACAGTGAGTCTTCACTTTTGTGTACTGATTTGATTTATAAGACTTTGGAGAAGGTTCATATTATAAGGAACCGGTTTCAAATAGCCTATAGTCGGCAAAAGTTTTATGACGATCATAGGAGAATATATTTAGAATTTGAATAAGGTGATAAATTGTATTTACAAATTTTGCTTATGAAAGGGGTGGTTAGTTTTTGCAAGAAATGAAAGTTGAGTCCTCGTTATGTGGGTCCAATGAAATCTTGCAAAATATTGGTAAGGTGGCATATTAGCTGAAGTTACCTAGTGAATTGGCTTCGGTGATCCCGAGTCTATTCTTCCTATTCAGGTCTTGATGTAAATTTACAACCTATCCTATGAGCAGGTTCCGATTCAAATACTTGATAGACAAGTAAAAAAGTTAAGGAATAAAGAGGTAGCTTCCGTAAAGGTATTACGGAAGAATCACCTAGTTGAGGGTGCAACATGGGAGGCCGAGGCCAGCATGAAGTCTCGTTACCCTCATTTATTTGATAACAAAGGTTAGTTATTCCTATAACTAATTAAAATAATGACTAAAAATAAAAGTTGCTTGTGTTTTGGTGATGTTTTGCAAAATGTGCATTTTGGATGTCAATATAGTGAAGTTACTGTGAAATTGTGCATATTGACTTGAAAACTGAAATTCTTCTTGTTTTGAGTCATGTTGTGCATTTTGATATGGTGATTTCTTATGAAATGATATGTAGCATGTTGATGAGTTAAGATTTTTGATAATTGACTCTTTAACGGTATCTTGAGCTCATGTTGTTGTTGTGAGAAGGAAGTTTCTCAGGATGTGACTTTGAGCCTTATGGGTGTGAAAAGTTGATGCTTTGAGTCATTGGTGTAAATGCCATGATTTTATATTGAACGGAGTTGTGTAAAACTCCTTGTGTGGTAACTCATGTTAATGATGTATATTGTTGGTTGGGCTGCTAGTCTTGAATCTATCTTTTCCTCCCAAATTATTTTAGTGTCATTCGGGGACAAAATTCCTAAGGGAGGAATAATGTAACACTATGAAAGTCTATGACCTTAACTAGAGACTCACATGTTTATCTATGTTTAGTAACACTGTCATAAAGCCTAAAATAATATTAATAAACCATTTATGAAGTTTGGGGTCAAGACATCAAGAAACATCCATGATGTCCGAAAGCTATTCTAATGTAACTAGTGAAACATCCTTTGGTTTTGTGAAGGTTTAGAGGTGTCGTATGAGGGATAAAAATTGTAAAATAACTTTAAATACGTAAAACATAGTATATAGAGTGAAAACGTCCAGGTCCGACCTCCCCAAGGGTCGCCTTAGGGGTCCACGGAAGGACCCCAAAACTTTGCTTGGCAAGCTGACAAAACAACAGCAAAATTACACATTGATTAAAAAAGCCCGTGTCACGAAAATCGGTGGCTTTTGGTTAAATCTCAAGTTCACTTTGCGGGCAGGTATCTGACTTCACTATCTCGAAAATTGAATTGGAAAATCATCAGGAAAAGCTCTGCGTCGCTGACTTGTTCCCAGACGAAAATCTAAAACTTTGAGGGGTATTTTGGTTATTTAATGGGAGTATATACATTGATTTCCAATCACTTTTACCTCACATTAATTTACTCAAATCAAATCCCCAAATCTAGTTTCTCTCTCTATTCATCCTCCATTGAAGCAAGAAGAAAGCTTGAACAAGAAGACAAATTTCTCTAGGATTTCACTTCGATGTCGTGAAGGTATGGGTTCTTCAATCTTGGGATTCCTTTCCCAAAAATCTCCTCTCAAAGTTGAATTCTAAATTCCCCAACTAGAACAGTTTTTCTATTCTAATGGGTTTTCTTCTAAACATCAAGTTTCTAATTGATCTTGATTAATTGTGATTATTTATGACTAATTAGTTATAGATTGTTGGTTAATTGATGTTAATTGATTGAATTTCATTTTGAACATATTCCTTCCCCAGTTCTCCAAATCTTGTGTCTTGATTGTGAATTGATTGGAATTGAAGCATGAATTGATCATTAGACTTGTTTTATCTATTCAAATTCATTCATGGATTTCCTAGAGTAATGTATTGTTGGGATTGGATCAATTTCTTGAAGAATTCATGATGAACCTCTTCCCCTTAACCCTAGGTTATGAATTGCTGTTAATTGGATAGTGATGATGCAATTAACCTAGTTCTTCTGTTAATTACTATTGATTGATGTTACTACACCTATTGTTGAACATAATGGGTTGGTTGATTGTAATACCATGACGATATCTATTGAAGGATATTGAGTAAGTCTCTTTGATCCTAACCTTTACTCCAATTAGGATGACTTTGTGATTAGTCTAAGTAAGTGTTGGTATGATGTTGAATTGGAATGTCTTGACTCTTGTTTGTGAGGTGTTGGCTAATATCTAAATGCTATAAGGATGGTGATGATTTACCAATGTATCTTAATACGAAGGGATACGTAAATATGCTAAGTTTACCTATATGAATTTTAATAAAAGAACAATACTCATGCAATTCTTATTGAGCTACGATGATGATGATATTTATACAAGGTTTAGACCCTATGACCAACATTAAGCTATGATGATTAATAAAGGTATTAAAGAATTCAAAAGGGACTCTAGCTTAGAAAAGAGTGAACTATAGTGAGGAATGTCCCTTCCCACATAGGGAAGATAGAATCACTATTGTACTCTTGAGATTGGAGATCATTATGTATGTAGCATAAACAGGCTTCCAACTATATCTCCTAGTTCTTAAACTATGTTTTCCCCATAGGAATACTAGCTAGTGGATCCACATAGTTTCTAGGTTCATTTTTTTGTACTTCCTTGGCAAGTAGTCTGCCTTCTTTTGGTGTAGGGTTTCATGATAGCGGACACATTATCTCATGTGGTCTATGTCGATTAAGGCAAGATTTTCCCAAAAATATAAAATAAACTGAAGTATTAAACTCTAACTAAGATGACCTAAGGGGTTTAGCTTAGTCTAGGAAGGGTTATGGGACTCTGCCTATACATTGCACTAGTTTGCCGTGGGAAGTCGTAAGTATATGTTAATGAATGTAACGATACATATATAATGATTTTACATGTTTATGACACTATTTGATGTTGATTACTATTAATAACATATATTTGGTCTATATTTCTAAAGTATGATATTATGTACTTTTAATGTTATGTTATGTGAAGTTGGACATTGGTTATGATTCTTTATAGGTTTACTTGATTAAGTAAGGTTATAAGGTTTTGCTTAATTATTGCACAAGTGGACTTAAATAGGGTCATGAGTAATGGTGTTTATGATGAAATGTGCTCTTATTCATGCTTGTTGCTATTATAACTTGATGATAGAGTTACTTTAACTATGTGTTCAATTATATGATATGCATGTTGATTTGACTATGCCTAATATTGTTGGCCTTATGATGTACATACGTATGACTTAAGGAAAATGTCTTATTGATTGGTACTGGTCTTTTTGAATGTGCATAAAGGTTTTCAAAGAAAATCGCATACTTAATGAGATTTCCTTTTTAGCTTGATTTGATGTTATATATGCATATGATCTCATACATACTACAAGCGATGTACTAACCCCATTTCTTCCTTTTCCACAACATTTTTGGTTTAGGTTGTTGAAGGGCTTTTGGAAACGACTTTGAAGAAGATTTTGAATTCTCAATTATCCAAGTTTGGTAGGTCCTGAATTTCCGAGGGCAATGCCACTATCAAGCTCATGATGTTGCTTTAGTTTTCAAGACTTTTATGTTTTTTCTTTTTCATTTGAATACTAAACATTGTATGACCTATATGTGGACTTATTTCATTGATTTATGGACTAGGACCAAATTTTTATATTCTTATTAGATGGTTATGAGATGCGACGACTATTTAAGTTTATGATATATTTTATATATCTATGTGCAGTAAAAGTAGAAGACTAAGTATTTTCATATTCGAAAGGTATATGTGTACTCGATATATATACTATGTGTATGTAGAGGTCTATGTAAACCTCAATGTAGAAGTAGTAAAAAAATTTAAATTTTTGCTAATTTTGACCTATGAATTTAATTATGTAAGCTAAAAGGCTACTCTTAATCCTCAAAGAGGACAACTACATCGATTACGCCTGGGGGGGTATTCTCGGATGTTACATATGACTCCACAAGGACCAACCAAATGGTCCTTGAGGAGGACCCATAAATTTTGACCCAAAGCTGCCAATGGAGGCATTGCAGGCATAACCATCGATAGTTACAAGTGACGATTCGTGGCCTGATCGACGGGGCACGATGCCTCCGTCGATGGTCACTTAGTTCATGAAGGGGTCATTTTTTCAAGTCTCATACCAAAATGGCAGATGTGCATCATGGAGGGGGATTTAGCCGTCGACTGACCTATGGCCCGTAGGTCGGGGTTTCGTAGGTGAGTCCTGCAATTTCAATAGTGAGTTTTAGTTAGTTAATTTAATTAATTTAGTTAGTTAGGGGTTTAATTACTTATTAGGGGTTGGTTAGTTAGGTTATTTAGTTAACTATATAACCTACCTTAAGTCTAAAACCTCACTTTACATCTATCAATCCCAAAACACAAATTGTTCATCCTTTTCTCTTCTTTCTCTCTCCCAAATAGAAGAACTACATTGAAGGGATTGGTCAAGGTCTTAGGGTAGAAATAAGGGGTTTTTCTCCATCATTCTTCAACAATTAACAAGTTATGGGATCCTTCTCCTTTGGGATTCCTTTCCCCAAAGGGTTTCTATAAAAAGATGATTTCATATGGTTTTCTTCCTAATAGATTTTGATCTTCTAAATTGTGTTTTCTATGGTTTCTTTTGATTATTATGATTAGATTATGTTATTTTATGGTTAAATTACATTGGTTCTGGATGAATTAACCTAGTTTGTTGAATAGATCATGAATTGATCCAAATTCTCTGACCCTAGGTTAGAAACTCGTGTTGAATCATGTTGTAGTGATACAACTGACTTCATTGTTGTTTCAATTTCTGTTGATTAATATTATTACACCTATCATTGGATTGAATTAACTTGGTTGATGGTAATACCATGATGATGGATCTTGAAGGAGATTGGGTAAGTCTTGATATCCTAAATTTTTACTTCAATTATGATGGCTTGTACTTGGTGATAAAGTTCAATTAAAGTATATCTTGTAATTGGATTAAGTAGGTGTGGTATGATGATGCAATTGAAATGCCTTGATTATATTCTTGTTAGATTATGCTTAAGATGTAATGATATAAGGTTGTTTATGAAAAACATATATGCCTTACTATGATATAGTGATGTTAATGTGTTAGTCTCACATATGAGGGTTATAATGGAAGGTGTTCTCGTGCGATTCCTATTGAGATAATGACTATCATTATTTAAGGATCTACTTTATGTAGAGAGGCTCTGCTTGCTTTAGCTCGATGAATACTAATTTGAGTAGGGGTGTTGAACCTAGAGTTAATGTTGTGGAGAGTACTATGACCTCTAGATTGAGGGACTTTGTGAGGAGGAAATCCTCCTTTCTTTCTTGCCTCTAATGTGGGAGAGGATCCCCAAGAGTTTCTATATGGTATGTAAAAGGTGTTGAGTGCCAAGGGGGTGACTTCAAGGGAGAAGGCGGAGTTAGCTTCACACCAATTGAGGGAGGTTGCTCAAGTGTGGCACACTAAATGGAAATATAATAGGATTGTTGAGTTGGGTCCTATAGAGTGGGAAGAGTTCAAAGAGGCTTTCTTAGGAAAGTACTTTCCCTGTAAGAGGAGGGAGGTGAAGGTCGAAGAATTAATTAATCTCAAGCAAGCAATATGAGTGTTGAAGAGTATTCTTTGAAGTTCACTATGTTGTCTATGTATGTTCCATCCTTGGTGTCTAACCCTAAGAATGAAATGAGTAGCTTTGTG
This sequence comes from Solanum peruvianum, assembly GCA_027705065.1. Taxonomy (NCBI): domain Eukaryota; kingdom Viridiplantae; phylum Streptophyta; class Magnoliopsida; order Solanales; family Solanaceae; genus Solanum; species Solanum peruvianum. Next base: position 34,604,799 of record JAKWJD010001763.1, on the reverse strand, counting down.
ACTAGTGTTGCCGATCTTGTGAAAGAAGAATGTCGTACGGCCATGCTCCATGGTGATATGAACATTTCTAGGTTCATGGTGTATGCTCAATCCATTGAGGAGTCAAAGCTTAGTAGGATTTATAGAAACTTGAAGAGGATTGGAACAAGTGAGAAAAACCAACGTAGGTTCAAGAAGAGAGCTCCAATTCAAGATGAACCTAAGGATCCTAAGCTCAAACTTGAAAAGGGTAGTGGTTCTCAAAATGGTAAGACTACTTGTGTTATTTGTGGGAAGAAGCACCATGGGAAATGTCTAGGTTGTATTGGGAATTGTTTTACTTGTGGTAAGGATGGACATAACGTGAGGGATTGTCCTACTATCGCGGATAGAAGAAAGAAAGGTAAGCAAGTTCCTCTAAGTGTTCCAGGTGATGATGATCCAAGGAAGAATCGCTTCTATGCACTCCGGGCTAGAGGATCAAAGCCAGATGATGAAGATTATGTTGGTAAGTTATAGGTTCACTCTTTAGTTGTTATGAGTTCCTTCTAAGTAGGGAGTATGGTGAGTAGTGGATCTTTGATTGATTGTCTCATCTCCTCTATTCTACTCAAGCGTGAGTGTTAGAAAGTCATAGTAGCATGTAGCATGTTGCATGTTTCATGGTGTTTAGGAGTCTTGTTGGAATTTAAATTCATTGATTCCTTGCATTATGTATTTTATGAAGTTATAGTTAGATTGTAAAATGGGTTTGTATGATTTTATATTTCATATTTTCACGCTTACATCATAAATTTCTTAAGAGTTGCATTTGTGGAATTTTGAGCATAGTTCACTGAGTTGCCTGGCAGTTCACTGTAAAGAATTTCAAATTTTTACTAATTTGTTATTTTGTTAAAAATGGTTGTAATGTATATATAAGTGATATATATAAGCATTATAATGTGTTTATAAGGTGTTCCTCCTATTTTAAATGAACCATGTGAGTCTTAGTTACATGATGAGTCGTAGATTTGTTTCTATCCTCTTATTGTGTTTTGAGTCTCTAAAAGTATGAAAAATTGGTGTTCCTCCTAAATTTTATATTGTGTATGGTGTGGTCTGATTATTGTATTCTAGTCTTGAGTTTTTTATCTCTTGAAAGAGTATAAAATGAAGCAAGCATCATTCGAGGATGAATATTGTCCTAGTGGGGGAGATTGTAACACTTCTAAAACGACTAAGGTGTAACTAGATCCTAACACTTTTTCCTTAGTTTTTTGGAGTCCTAAAATGGGTTATAATAAGGTTAGGAGTTAGTGTCTAATGTTTCATTAAATTTGAAGTTAGAATGTCCAAGAACATCCATCACGTTCGAAAGGTTTGCCTTGAAACGTCCTTGTGTGACTTAACATGTTTCGTCGAGTTTTAATTGTTCATTTTTGATGAAATTGATGTGAGAGGTCCTAAAATAATATACAAACATATTAAATATTTAAACTTCCGGAAAAATTACCCAAGGACCAACCAAGGGTCCTTGAGGAAGGACCCATCTTTTGGGCCAAGGCTGTCCAGACCAGCCTCACCTACGGAGGGCATCGACACCCAGTAGGTCGAATGACGCCCCGTAGGTGGGAGGCATAGGTCTATAATTAGACTAGGTATCTTAATATCCCAAACTCAATTCACTAAACTCATCGACACCCAGCAAGGATGGCCCGTCTGTGGACCTACGTCCTGTCGATAGGCAACCGTCGACGGTGGCTGCAGCTGCTCGCTGATTCACTTTAAAGTGTAGGGGTGAATTGGTAAGTTTTACCCCACATCAGAATAAATATACGGGAGATTTCCTAAGGTTATTTTGGGTATTGTAAATAGTTTTATAAGTATTAAACACTTAGATGAATTTATTATTCTAAATCAAAACCAAAATTCCCTAAAAAACTCTCTAGAACTCCATTGGAGCCAAAACTCAAGATAGAGCTCGAATTGAAGATTATTTGGTGATTCTTCATCAACTCTTCATAAAATTCTTGGTCTATAATAAATTAAGGTATGGTATTCGTCCTTGAATCTCTTTTCGTCAAGGAGCCAATCTTCAAAGTGATTTACAAAGTCTTTCAAAGATGAAATTGTCCTATTTTATAAACTAGCCATGTGTTCTTGCATAAAATGTTGTAAGTCATTGTATATTGATTGAATTAATGTTAATTTGATGATTGTGACCTAAAAACTCTATGAACCCATGTAATTCATGCAACCTTAGATTTGACTACTTTGGGGGTGATTTGATTATGTCATTGTGTTGTTAAATTCTTGTGTAGTTTGATTTGGGATATTGAATTATGAATGAATCATGCTAGAATTGGTATTAGGATTCCCTAAATCTATAAATTAAATGTTGTATTGTCTTTGATTCATTGTATATTGTAATTATTTAATTGAATTGGTGATCATTGCCATCGGTAAGGGCCTTTGACTATTGTGTTGATAGAGGTGAATATGGATTGGAGTTGTGAGATTGGAATAAGGGAGAAAATGGTCTGATATACCCCACAACTTCATCATTTGATCTGATATACCCCTCGTTATGAAAGTGACTCATATATTCCCTTACCGTTATACAAACGGCTCACATATACCTGTGTCGTTACAAAATGGCTCACATATATCCTTCATTTAAAGGAAGTAAAAAAATAGTTGTAAATTTATTCTTTGTTACTTTTGATTTAAAAAAAATTATTAAGGGGTATATATGATTCTTCTATCAAAGTTCAAGTTATATTTTAGTTTTTTTTATACATAAATTATTTTTGACTTCTTGTATTTTAATTAGGGAAATAAGACAAATATACCCCCGAACTACCACAAATGGTATGCAGATACCCTCCGTCATTCTTTTGGGATATTGGTGTCTCTGTCGTCCATAAATTAGAGCATATATGCCCTTCACTCTAACGAAGGGGAAGGGGCACCAATGTTCCCAAGGTATGACGGCAGGACACAAATGTCCCAAAAGTATGACGACAAGGGCACCAATGTCTCAAAAGTATGATGGTAGGGGCACCAATGTCCCAAAAGTGTGACAAGGGTATGTACATACCATTTACAATAGTTCAGGGATATATCTGTCCTTTTTCCTTTATAATTATTTGAGTTTCTTATTCATATTTTATTTTTCCTTTCGTTCCTTTGTTTAAAGAAAAAAAAGTTAAACTATTTTTTTTGTCTATATTGTAATTTGATTTTCGTATTTGAAGAAACAAATTTGATCATCTACAATAATTTTTACAAGAATATCATAAATAAATTGATTATCAAGATAATAATTCTAAATTAGTTATTGAAACAAAAAGAAATTCAAAAAAATATGTATGACGAGGATTAAATTTACTCATATGGGACTATATTTTTTAGAAAAAAAATTATAAAAAGTTAGATTAAAATTATATTTATTTTTTTCATTTTCGTTAGAGGAAAAGGGTATATGTGAGCCATTTGTATATAAGTAGGGGTATATATGAGCCACTTTCATAACAAGGGGTATATCAGCTCTAAATGACAAAGTAGAGGGGTATATCAGACCCTTTTCCCTTGGAATAATGGTATGTTGATCTAAATTTCTATATATTGTATAGTATAGTTCTTAGTTGATGATGATGTTTGGTATGGTCCACTTATGGTGGCGGTGCTTATGTGATATACTTGTGAATAATGTGGCCTCGTCGGCATTACTTTATGTATTACGATATTGTTATGTGAGAACTTGAATATGTGGTTATTGTTAGAGTCTAGATGACTATGTGTCTAGGTGGAGCCAAAGCATGAGTCCTTCTAGTTGATGATATGTGTGTCTAGTAGGCTATAGTGTAGTCATTATGTGCATTACTTGATGATTGAAGTATGAGGTTCTTGATAGATTATATGATACTTGTTATACTTAAATTGATGATACTATAGTAGTTGATCGGGTAACCTATAGATGACATTCGTTACTCCTATGTGCTTCCTGAATGATATGATATATGTGATATAGTGAAGTATGTGTGTCTTGTTTTGGGAAACTTGTGTCCTTACTTGATACATTACAGTGTTAATATGAGTTCTTGACTTAGAATATTGAAGCTTCTTAGTCTTGTATGTGTGTTGACACGAGACCTTGAACGTAGTAAAGAAGGTCCTTTATATGGAACCTTCAACCTAGTTGGAAGGTTATGATATCCTTGAAGTTGGAAGGTTATGATATCCTTGAAGTTGATAGGCTGCAAAGGTATCTTTCTTGTGTGAATGGTGGACTTAGGGTTGATAGGCTGGAACGGTGTGAAATTATTAGGAAATTCATTGAGCTCTCCTCTTGACCATTGTAGTTAGCCTTAGTTGACCCTCTCTGGTAAGGTGTAATGTGCTTGGGTTGTGAACTAGATATGGAACCTCTTCATGTACTCCTTTATCAAATTACTCTATTAGAACAAAGTCTAGCACTGAGTGAGTATGGTTTGGGAAGTATATCTAGTTAAGGATGAGGTTAGAGTACAAGGAAACCCTTCATATTCATTAACCATGTGCCTACATAGGATGTTTCCTAGTTCTACCATTGGCAAGTAAAACACCCTCCATCAGAGTAGGTTCATGACTCGAATTCCATGCATAGCTAGAATGGTCTATGTCGGTTATTGACTATTCTCATCATATGGGATACTTACTAGTGTTTGAGAAGTTCTATGAAGTTTAGGTGGTGGTATGGGACACTATCTAGACATTGCACGATTAGGTTTTGAATATGTTAGTGAGTAAGTCCATAGGTCTTCCCCAAGACTATTACTTGAATGTCCTTATGTGTTGAATGTCTCTTATTGAACTGGTAAAGATAATGACTTAAGTTAGAAAGTATGTTAACAAATAAGTACTTACCTAGAGTAGTTTAAGGGTAGCATAGTAAGGTATGAAGGGGGCATAGGAATTGTAACTTCATGTCTTACCTAGGGAAATCTTAAGAATAACTCTAGATATGGAAAGTAAATTGATAAAGTTGCCATGATCTAAACTTAAGTAGTTTTATGGATTATTTAGATAATTTTGGAGAGATGGTATGGAAGTTCTCTTCTTGATTTAATTAAATAAGTCATTTGACAACCTTTGGGAGAAAAATATCATATTATATTTATACTATGATGGGAAGTGAGAATGATCTTATCTTAGGTAGTCTAAAGGATCTCTTAGGTGTGTGTGAAGGGATTGTATGGGCGGTCTTTTCAAAACTCACTCAAGTGAGCATTAGAATCACCTTTGGTAGGAGAATCTCATGTTCATGTGTTTTCTAGGGGCTATTGATGTTATATTATAAGGCGTGAATTTTATTAGAAGTTACAGTGAAGTTCACTGTAAGCTTACTGTAATGCCACTATGAGGTTTTATAATTTGATATAAATTGCATATGACTGGTATTGTTTAAAATGTATTTCTTGGTGTTTAAATGTGATTCTTGTGCTTATACTATGAAGTTTTTTTTAAAAAAAAAAGCATGTTTCTCATAAATGTTTATTTCTGTAACACTCCAAAAGATCAAAACTTAATATAGAGCCTCACATGAGTGTCCAAGGGTTGTAACATTATTTTAAGGTTAATAATAATGTATCAGACTTATTTAGGAAGTTTTAGAGTCAAAATGTCAAGGAATGTACACGACGTCCAGAGACTACTACAAAAGGTGATAATGTGCCTTAGCCAATTTGACGGGGTTTTAGGAGTCGGAATTTGATGAGATTTGGTGGTAATGTGTGAAACATGTATTAGAGTTAATTTGGGGTCGAAATGTCTAGGTACAATGTAACACTCTGAAAGTCTATGACCTTAACTAGAGCCTCACATGTTGATATAAGGTTAGTAACACTTTTTTAAATCCTAAAATAATATTAATAAACCATTTAAGAAGCTTTGGAGTCAAGACATCAAGAAACGTCCATGATGTCCGGAAGCAACTCTAATTTAACTAGTGAAACATCCTTAGGATTCGGGAAGGTTTAGAGCTCTCATAAGAGGGATAAAAATTGTAAAATAACTTTAAATAAGTAAAACCTAGTTTTTATTGTGAAAACGTTCAGGTCTGACCCCCCCCCCCCCCAAGGGTCGCCTTAGAAGTCCACGAAAGGACCCCAAACTTCGCTTTGCAAGCTGCCAAAGCAATAACCAAATTACACATTGATGAAACAAGTCCTCTTCACGTACTTGGGTGGATTTTGGTCAAATATCAAGTCTGCATCGCATGTAGAGGACTTCACAGTCTCGAAAATTTAATTGGAAAATCAAGCGAGAAAACCTCCGGGTCGCGGACTTGTTCCTTGACAAAAATCTGAAATTCGGATTTGATGTTTGACTTCATTAAAGGGTCAACTTAAGTGAGGGATATTTTGGGTATGTCATGGTAGGTATAGATATTTATTTCTAGGTAGTTTTCCGTCCCATTTACTTACTCAAATCAAATCTCCAAATCTAGTTTTTCTGTCTATTCATCCTCTATTGAATGAAGAAGAAGACCAATTTCTCTAGGATTGCACTTAAATTTCTTTGATTAATCATTATTAAGGTATGGGTTCTTCACTCTTGGTATTACTTTCCCAAGAGGTCGTCTCAAAGTTGATTTCTAATTTCCCCAATTTCAACGGTTTTTCTATTCTAATGGGTTATCTTCTAAGCTTCAAATTGATGATTGATCTTGATTAATTGTGATTACATATGACTAATTAGGTATATATTATGAATTAATTGATGTTAATTTATTGAATTTTATGTTGATCATGTTCCTTTCCCAATTCCCCAAATCTTGGGTCTTGATTGTAAATTGATGGAATTGAATTATGAATTGATCATTAGATTTGTTTTATCTATTCTAAATCATTCATGGATTTACTAGGGTAACGTATTGTTGCGGTTGGATCTATTTCCTGAAAAAGTCATGATAAACGTTGTTCCCCATAACCCTAGATTATGATTTGGTGTTAATTGGATACTGATGATGCAATTGACCTAGTTCTTGTTAATTACTATTGATTGATGTTACTACACCTATTGTTAGATGTTATTGGTTAGTTGATGGTAAAACCATGAAGATGGCTATTGAAGTAGATTGGGTAAGTCTTTATGATCCTAACCTTTACTTCAATTATGATGACTTTTGAATAATCTAAGTAGGTGTCGGTATGATGTTGTATGAAATGTCTTGACTATGTTTTGTGAGGAGTTGGCAAAGATGTAAATTTTATAGTATGGTGATGATTTACCAATGTGTCTTATTGTGAAGTGATATTTAAATTTCCTAACCTTACCTATCTGAACTATAATGAAAGGACAATACTCATGTAATTCTTATTGAGCTATGATGTTGATGATGTTTATACAAGCATTAGACCCTATGACCTAATTAAGCTATGATGATTAATAAAGTTTTTAAAGATATTTCAAAAGGGACTCTATCTTAGCACCAAGTGAAAAAGAGTGAGGAATGTCCCTTCCCACTTAGGGAAGGTAGGATCACTAATGCACTCTTTAGATTGGAGATCATAATGCATGTAGCATAAACAGGATCCAAATATATCTTCTAGTTCTTGAATTATGTTTCTCCCATAATAATACTAGTTAGTGGATCCACGTAGTTGCTATGTTCATGTCATGGTACTACCTTGGGCAAGTAATTTGCCTTCTTTCGGTGTAGGGTTTCATAACACGGGATTCCACATTAGCTCATGTGGTATGTGTCGGTCAATGAAAGATGTTGCCAAAAAGTTAAAATGAACTAAAGATTGAACTCCAACTAAGATGACCTAAAGGGTTTAGCTTAGTCTAGGTAGGGGTATGGGACTCTACCTATAAATTGCACTAGTTAGACTTAAAGGAGGTCTTAAGAGGATGTTCTTACGTATGTATATGCTTATTAATGTAAACGATATGTATATAATGATCTTACATGTTAATGACACTATGTGATGTTGATTACTCTTATGAACATGTATTTTGTCTATACAACTAAAGTATGATATAATGTACTTTGAATAATTTGTTACGTGAAGTTTGACATTGGTTATGATTCTTTATATGTTATACTTGATTAAGTAAGGTTATGAGGCATTGCTTAGTTATTGCACAAGTGGACAATAAAAGGTTCATGAGTAATTGTCTTGCTTTGGTTATGATGAAATATGCTCTTATTCATGCTTGTTTCTATTATAACTTCATGATAGAGTTACTTTGACTATGTGTTCAATTATATCATATGCATGTTGATTTGACTATGCCTTGTATTGTTGGCCTTATGATGTACATGTGTATGACTTTAGGAATATGTCTTATTGATTGGTATGGTCTTGTTGAATATGCATTAAGGTTTTCAAAGTAAACTGCATACTTAATAAAATGTCCCTTTTTAGCATAATTTGGTATGATATTTTCATATGGTCTCATACTTAGTACAAGTGATGTACTAACCCTATTACTTCCTTTTCCCCAACATTTTAGGTTCCGGTCGTTTAAAGGCTATTGGAAACAACTTTGAAGAAGACTTGGAATTCTCATTTATCCAAGTTGGGAAGGACCTCACTTTTCGAGGGCAATGCCACAATCAAGCTCATGATGTTACTTTAGTGTTCAAGACTTTTATGTTCTTTCTTTTTCATTGGATACTAAACATTATATGACCTATTTGTGGTCTTATTTCATTGATGTATAGACCCTTCGTATATGAAGATTACTTTGTCTTCTACTTTTATTGCACATAGATATATAAAATATAACATAGTATAAAATAGTCGTCTCATATCATTACCGTCAAGGGTATGACGGTCCGTCATAGATGTCCATAAGAGGACACTTAGAAAAAGTTGGAGACCCTTAGGAATAGGCTCTCTGACAACCAGAAGAGTTGTGCAGCACGGACCATCAAGGGTATGACGGTCCATCGTAGAGGTCCGTAACAGGACACTTAGAAAAAGGTGGGAGACCCTTAGGAATAGGGTCTCTGACAACCAGAACAGTTGTGCAGGACAGACCATCGTGGGAACAACGGTCCGTCGCATGTGTCCGTTGGTGGACACTTGGAGAAAATTAGACATTGAGGTGTTGAGGGTGTTGGAACAGACCCTATTACGGTCCCTTGTGGGTACGACGGTCCGTCATCGGGGTCTCGTTCTGTCATTCAGTGACAGAACTGAGGATGCCACATTCATTCTCTATGACTCACATGGAATACTTAGTGATAACCTATATGTTTCTAACCCAAATACCTAGTAAACTAGCAATGCTAAAGCACCTATTTCTAGAGTTTTAACAAGGTAATTTTAGGATTCTCAACCTAGGTCAGACAAAATTGGATCAAAAAATGAAGACCCAACAATAAAAAATAGGCTAATACTAATTGAAAAACAAAAATTCAATGTAAATGGGTAGAAATCAAAGACACATACCTGAGAACAGGAGAAAGACAAGCAAGTGAGTTGGTTAGCAAGAACAGAACCACAATAGCAGACACCAACTAGTAAAGGGTAGATTTTAGGAATTTGGGAATTGGGGAACTGATCAGTTGGTAGAGAAGAGAGGTAGGAAGTTGGAAGTTGAAAAGGGAGGGTAATGGGAGAAAGAGGGAAGGAAATGGGTGAAATGAAGGGGTGGGGGTTTTAGGTTGCCAATTTTTTAAATTACCCCCAACCGGGTCTGGTCGGGTATGCTCATTACTGATGCAACGAGTCCCCGATGACGGTCCGTCGCAGATGAGATGGTCCATCGTTGGTTTGGTCATGTGTGCCCTTGTTTTGAAAATGAATGAAAGACGTATGTGGCACGACGGATTCATGCGACGGTCCGTCGCAAGCGTGAAGGTCCGTCGATGTGTCCGTCAGTGATTGTTGCAGTGTATTTTCTGCAGAATTTCATGGTGATGTTCCTGCAAATTTAAAACCCATTAGTAGAAAATGCTACCATTACAAGAAAGAAAACTATAAGTATTGGTTGCCTCCCAACAAGCGCCTGATTTAATGTCGCGGCACGACTGAGGACACTTGATTACTCAGCCTTCATCAAGATGGTATGCCTTGATCACTTCATTCGCTGATTGATCATGCCCAAAATAGAGTTTCATTCGTTGTCCATTTACCTTAAACCGCACACCCTCCTTGGTTTCTAACTCAACTGCTTCATGAGGAAATAGTTGGATAATCAAGTAAGGGCCAGTCCATTTGGACTTGAGCTTGCCCGGAAACCAACGCAACCTAGAATTTTATAAAAGAACCAAATCTCCAACCATATACTCTCATTTTTCACTTTTCAGGTCATGGTGCTTCTTCATCTTTTCTTAGTAGGATATAGCAGATACCAATTGGAGCTCAACACTCTGCCTCATGTACCTACAAATGTTAAAGGTCGCTTCTTCATTGTTCAACGAAATTTCATCTGCCCCATTTTCCATATCATCTAAGGCTCTATACGTAGCAAGGAATGTCCTCCCAAGAATAATAGGCACTTCAAAATCAACTTCACAATCAAGAATAACAAAATCTGCCGAAAATATGCATGACTCCACTTTTACTAGCACATTGTGGAGTATCCCTATAGGCCTTTTCACTGTTCGATCGGCCATCATTAGTCGCATCGCAATGGGCTTTGGGTCACCCAAACCCAACTTCTTTTAAATTGAGAGGGCCATGAGATTTATGCTTACCCCCATATCACATAATTCTTTCGCAAAATATAATGAACCGACTGTACAAGGAATAGTGAACGCACCCGGACCTTCTTTCTTTTGTACGAGAGATATTGTAGCAATAGCACTACAATGCTGCATTCTATCATCATCCTCGAAATTCACCGATCTTTTCTTTGTAACCAGATCTTTCATAAACTTGGCATAACCGGGCATTTGTTCTAGAACTTCTACCAAAGGGACATTGATAGAAAGTTGCTTCAACATTGTTATAAAATGTCGATATTAACCATCCTCGGTCTTTTCACTAATGTTTGAGGAAAAGGGGGTGGTCTAGACATGGGAATTACCTTTGTAATCACTTCAGCATCTTTTCCAGTGTTATCTTCTACTTCACCACTACCCTCTGTCACCTTATCATTATCTTTTATCACATTTTTCTCCTTCGATGGCATAGGTGGGTCAATGGTCTGCTTACCACCCCGAGCAGTTATTGCCATACAGTGTCCGTCATTTTTTGGATTTTGGACAGTGTTGCTAGGAAGAGTGCCCGGTTGTTCGTGTGTTCACAGTCGTAGATAATTGGGACATTTTCAACTCAATCTGCTTAATCGATATTGCATGTGTATCGGCTTTCTGACCAATACCCGCTAAATCACTCCTTAACTCTTTAATGTGCTCATCACTAGCATCGAACCTCCTCATTATTTTGTGCAACATATCCTTAACTCGTGCCATACTATCTCCACCATCCTTAGGAGTAACTTCACAATTTTGAGGAGGGACATAGGGCCCATTCCTATCATTTTTGCTACCATAGTTACCCGTGTTGAAGTTGTTTTCGCGGTTGTAGTTTCCATCTCGGGCGTAATGACCCTCACGGTTATAGTTACCTTAGATCCGACCTTGGTTTCCTTGACATTAGCGCCAATTCTTCTTATATGAGCCTTGGCACTCGTTCAGAAACCCCCCCCCCCCCATCTATTCATTTACCGCATAGGAATTCTCCTCACAATAGCATTCATCATTTGGTGCTAATGGTTTAGACAAGTATTTAACTGCATTCATCTTTTCTGCACCCCCAGTGATATGTTTTAATACCAACCCAAGCTCAGTTCTCATCTGAGTCATCTCTTCACGAATCTCATCTGTGGCTGGGTTGTGAGTGGATTGCAGTACGAAGGTATTTCTCCCACTGTCTGACTTCCTAGTACTCCAGCTTTATTGTTTCAGGATATTTTCTCTAACTTTTCACATATCTCAGCATAAGGACACTCCCCCATAAGAACCACCTGCTATAGTATCCAATACTGCTTTATTATTGTCATCCTGTCCCCGATAGAAGTATTCCTTCAGTGACTCATCATCTATACGATGATTGGGGACGCTTCTCAAAAATGAGGTGAATCTATCCCAAGAACTACTAACTGACTCTTCTGGTAGTGCCACAAAGTTGTTCACTCTGTCTTTGTGGTTTAGTTTCTTGGAGACCGGGTAGTAGCGTGCTAAGAAAACGTCCCTTAGTTGGTTCCAAGTGAAAATTGATTTATACAAGAGCTCAGTGAACCAAATAGCAGCCTCTCCCGTCAGTGAGAGAGGAAAGACTCTTATCCCTATTACATCAAAATCCAAATAAGGCCTCTCTACACAGCTTTTACACACTGCCCTTACCCTAGCAATGTGGGCATGTGGATCCTCAAAAGGTAGCCCTGAAAATAAACCTCTGGCAGTGAGAATTTGCATAAGACTACTAGTTACGACAAAGGTGTGGCCTGGTGGTAGAGAAGGCAACACAAGTGGCCCATCAGAGTCTGCTATATTATCATAGCCTTTGTAGTATTCTAGAGGGCGTGGAGCGGGATTCTGTCCCCTTTGTTGATTTTTACCGGGATCATCGGGTAATAACAAGCCATGAACATCAACCGGATCTGGGATGCTCTGATTTGGATCATCATCATTAATACCCAAGTTTCGATTCATATTGTGTAGTGTATGCTCTAATTCGTGATCGTAGGGAAACAAGGGTTCTCTTCCTCTCCGTGTATTTGGCATACAAGGAAGATAGTTCTGCAAGAATCAAATACAATAGAAAAGTAAAATCAAGAAAATATTGACTAAACTTTAGTAATAAGTTTAAGTTAATCTAAAAGCTACTTTCCCAAGCAACGGCGCCAAAATTTGATACGCTCAAACTTACTTCTCACATAAGAAGTAAAGTGGTCGTATCAAGTAAAGAACTCAACTAATGAGGTTGGGATCGTTCCCACGAGGAAAATAATTCAGACTTAACTTAATCTATTATTACTATTATTTAGTCAATTATTTCCTTCGAAAACAAAATACAATATAAGGGGGGTTTTATTTCTAAATGATTGAAAATAACTAAATAAATTAAAGTACACAACTAACAGATTCAAAGATTGGAGTTTAATCAACTAATAAAAGTAACTCTGATTAAGTGTTCCCCACAGGTTCCTAACTTGATAATTCTAACTATAACAGTTCTTTCCTAGTATCTTGCATGCAAAGTAATAAGTTATGTATTTCTAAATCCTTGGTCCAGCATCTAGAAAATTTAACTCCGCACCTTGGTCCGGCTATGTGTGTTGCTATACTAACCTTACCTTTACCTCATATTAAGCATTGTATTCGATATTTGACTAAGTTATTACCTCGTCCCAATCAATACTAGCCTATTAGATAGTATACACAAAATCTATGTTGATAATTCTTTTCCTATTATCTACCTCCTTGGTCCTACAAGTAGCATTAAGGCGAGTTTTAACGTTGGTCATCCGTTAAAAAGACTTCTAAACAAAAGAATTATCAATACATGCAAGACACTATTCTAGAATTGTTATTTGAGTTAGATTTCCTCATTATTTACCCATGGTTCCCACAACCCTAGTTATGGATTTTAGTTACTCATAGTCATAATCACAATATTAATATATGTAATATAAGAATTCATTCACTTACTTCAATGAAAAAGAATAAGATTTAGAAGTTCACTTGATTAATCAACAAACGCACCAACAATCAATTCCAGAAAAAGTTTATCAATTACTTAAATTAATCGAAGACTAAAGATTCTCCAAAAGTCTAACAATCACAGAGTTTACCAACAAAGACTCTAACATAAGAGAATCTCACCCCAAAAATGAGGTTTCACCAACTATTTATTAAAAAAAAAAAAAAAAAAAAAAAAAAAAAAAAAAAAAAAACCTAATAAAGGAAGGACTCTAATTGCTAAAAATCTGTCAAAACGCATTCGAGTCGACGGACCTCATGACGGTCCGTCGTGGTCACGATGGGCCATCATGGCCTCCGTCATCCTATACTTTACAAATACTTATGTGTCTTTCTTCATTACCCTCGATGAACAGGTATGACGGACCGTCCCAAGCACGACGGTCTATCGAGGGTCTCTGTTCCATAACACTTGAACTTCTTGGAATTTTGGTACTGGGACTACTCTCTGATCATCATGACGAACCAGCAGGACGGACCGTCGTGGCTATGACGGTCCATCATGAACTTCGTATCCCACACTTAGGTCAGACTTCCCTATCTTCCTTCAGCAGCTTCACTACGATGCCACCTAGGGACCGTTACAAGCTCGACGGACCGTCACAAGCTTCGTAGGTTGTAAATTTTCTGCATTTCTTCCTCAAAAACATCCGCGTTTATCTTTAGATAGATTTCCTACAAATAAGAGAAACTTACATAAAAATAAATACAAAAAGGCTTTTGGACACACACTAAACTTAAGGAAAAACATTAAAAATACTGTGAAACCACGCTATATCAATACTCGATATATATACTATGTGCATGTAAAGGTCTATGTAAACCTCAATGTAGAAGTAGAATAAAATTTTAAGTTTCCGCTAATTTTGACCTATGAAAGTAATGATGTAAGCTAAGAGGCTAGTCTTAGTCCTCAAAGAGGAAGACGACACCGGTTACATCTAGGGGTAATTTCGGATGTTACATACAACGCCTTAAGGACTAACAAAAGGGTCTTTGAGGAGGACCCTATAATTTTGACCCAAAGCTTTCAATGGAGGCAGTGCAGGCATAAACATCAACAGTTAAAAGCGATGAGGCGTGGCCTAATCTATAGGGCATCGATGCCTCCATCGATGGTCACTTAGTTATTTTCATGAAGGGGTCATTTTTGCAAGTCTCTTACCAAAATGAGGGATGTGCAGCACAGAGAGGGCCTTGGTCGTCGACTGACCTACGGCCCGTAGGTCTGGGATTCGTATGTCAGTCCTGCAATTTCACTAGTGAGTTTTAGTTCGTTCATTTAATTAAGTTAGTTTGTTAGGGGTTTAGTTAATGATTAGGCATAGGTTAATTAGGTTAGTTAATTAACTATTTAACCTACCCTAAGTCTAAAACCTCACTTGATATCTCTTAAACCCAAAACACAAATTGTTCTTCCTTCTCTCTCTTTTCTCTCACCCAAATAGAAGTACTCCATTGAAGGGATAAGTCAAGGTCTTAGGGAAGAAATAAGGGGGATTTTTTCCATCATTCTTCAACAATTAACAAGTTACGGGATCCTTTCACCTTTGGGATTCCATTCCCCAAAGGTATCCTTCAAATTGGTTTTTAAAAAGATGATTTCATATGGTTTTCTTCCTAATACAAATTTGATCTTCTAAATTGTATTTTCTGTGGTTTATTTTGATTATTATGATTAGATTATGTTTTGTTATGATTCAATAACATTGGTCTTGATGAATTAACCTACATTATGTAGAATAGATCATGAATTGACCCAAATTCCCTAACCCTAGTTTATGAACTAGTGTTCAATCGAGTTGTAGTGATGAAATTGACTTCATTATTGTTTCTATAACTGTTGATTTATGTTGTTACTCCTATCATTGGATTGAATTTACTTGGTTGATGGGAAGACCATGATGATGGCTCTTGAAGGAGATTAGGTAAGTCTTGATATCTTAAATTTTTACTTCAATTAGTGATGGCTTGTATTTGGTGATGTAGTTCAATTGAAGTATGTATTGTAATTGGATTAAGTGGGTGTGGTATGATGATGCAATTGAAATTTCTTGATTATGTGATTTTGAGATTATACTTAAGATGTGATGATATAAAGTAGGTTATGAAGAACCTATGTGCCTTACAATGATATAGTGATGTTAATGTGCTAATCTCACATATGAGGGTTGTAATGGAAGGTGTTCTCATGCAATTATTATTGCGATAATGACTATGATTGTTCAAGGAGTTATTCGCCTATAACCTAAACTATGTTATGAATGTTAAAGAAAGACATTTCAAAAGGGACTCTAGCTTAGCACCTAGTGAGCTAGTAGTGAGGAGTATCCTTTCCCACCTAGGGAAAGTAGTTTCACTAGTACTCATTATATTGGATACTATAATGGATGTAGCAAAAATAGGGTCCCAAACACATCTCCTAGTTCTTGAACTATGTTTCCCCCATAGGAATTCTAGCTAGTGGATCCACATAGATGCTACTATGTTCATGTTTTTGGTACTACCTTGGTAAGTAGTCCACCTTATTTCGGTGTAGGGTTCTATGACACTGGATTTCACATTAGCTCATGTGGTGTATGTGGGTTAAGGCAAGATATTTCCAAAGGTTAAACGAAGTAATAAAGTGAACTCTAACTAGGATGACCTAAGGGGTTTGTCTTAGTATAGGTAGGGGTATGGGACTCTACCTATACATTGCACTAGTTAGCCTTGAAGGAAATCTTAGAAGGATTTTCTTATGTTCTTATATGCTTATAAATGTAAATGATATGTGTATGTTGATCTTTCATGTTAATGACACTATGTGATATTGGTTTCACTTATGAACATGTGGTTGGTCTCTATTCCTAAAGTATGATGATGTCCACTCTTAATAATATAGTATGTAAGGTTGGGCATTGCTTATAGTTCTTGTTGTCTTTACTTGATTGAGTGAGGTTATGGGGTCTCACTTAGTCATTGCACTAGTAAACTTAAAGGGGTTTATGAGTAATGGTTTTGCTTAGGTTATACCGTCATGAGCTCTTATGCATGCTTTTTAATATTATAACTTGATGGTAGAGTTGTCTTGATTATGTGCTTAATTATGTTGATAAGCATTTATACTTGACTAGACTTGGGATTGTTGGTCTTGTTTTATACATGGTCTTGACATAAGGAATGTGTGTTTATTCAATTGTATTGGTTCTTGGATATGCATAATGTAATGTATTTTCAATGTAAATGAGAATGCTCGAATGAAATGTCCCTATTTGTTACGATTTTTTATGTTATATGTGCATACGATTTCATACTTAGTACAAGTGATGTGCTAACCCCTATTTCTTTCTTTTTCCCCAACTTTTTAGATTCCGATCGTTGAAGGGTTCGTGACCACATTGGAAGGAAGTCTTGGCTCATTTCTCCAAGCGTGGCTATGTCCTCCAGTCCGAGGATGATGACTTGTATTACTCTAGTTGTGGTTCTTTGTTATAGTCTAAAGACGATTATTTCATTCTACTTGTTTCAAGATATTGTTGTAAGCCCTAAGTAACATTTATACATTGTGTAAGGGCTTGTGCCCATATAGTTGTATTCCATTTAGATGGTTTAATATGAGACATCCCTTTTAAGACTATATTATGTATGTTGTCTATATGTGGCATTAAAGTAGAAGAGTATGTAATCTTCTTATATGAGGAGTCTATGTATACTCGCTACGAATATATTATATTTAAGCAAGAGGTCTAAGTAAATCTTATGAAGTAGATGTACATGAAAAGTTTTAAATTGTCCACACTTTTAACCTATGAATGTAAAGATGAATTGTAAGAGGCTAGTCCTAGTCCTCTCCGAGGGTGACGACGGCGCTTACGTTTAAGGGGTACTTCCCAGATGTGACAGTTTCTTATTATTTTAAGCATTATGCCATACTTAGTAAATGCATTGTATTAATTCCATACATTTTGTTATATCTAATGGTGTAGGTGGAAGGTGAGAAGCGTCTTGAAGCAAAGCTTGGAAACTAGGATTCTTTCAAGCAAGTTGAAGCATGTCCTCACTTGACTCGAGGACATAACTATCTTTAGACTTCTTTTATTCAAAGTATTGTAATAGACTAAGTATTTCTATATTCGTATCGTATGGGCCATCTCCTAAGTATTCTTGGGTCTAAGATTGGCATATGTTGAGACTTCGTATTTTCCTATGATTTTAATGTGAAAGATGTTTTAAGATTATTCGTGTGAAAATTTTAAATTCTGCACTACTTTTAATACATCTATGTAATGAATGATGTCATAGGGCTTGTACAATACCTCAGAAGGTCAAGTACAACATGTCGCACTCCAAGAGTGCCCTAATATCTAGGATGTACTCTCGGGATGTGACAAGGCTCTTGGAACGATGTAAAATGACTCCAGTCAAACTTTGAAGGAATTGGATCGTCTAGTCAGTCGAGGCCTTCTACGGTGTTCAGACTGCTGCTATGTCAGATCAAATAGCTAAACTTATATTGTCACTGGCGGAGTTCAAACAGAAAAGAGTAGCTGCACAAGAAAGAATAAGTATGAACATTAAAAGTGTCGAACCTCTCTCAAAGACCTACTAAATCAACTCCCGATGACACCTACAAGAATAGTTTTGATGATGACGATGATTGGGTAGGATCCACTCCCTAGCTAGTCTACATTTGTGGACATTTGTGATATTTTTTAAAAATTTGAATATATTTTGAACCAAATTTGAAAGACTTCAAAATTTAAAAGCCTTTATAAGTCTTTATATTTTGATTTAGATAATCCCAAATGTTTATTTTAAGTTTCTTGTTTTATGTTGTGAAAATTGGTTATATAATTATGTGTTTGATTTGGTTGAATAGTTTATATCAATTGGATTGAATTGAACTTTTACAGGTGGGCAGGAACTGGCAGTTTTATGTTGTCAAAAAAATTGCAGAAAAGCAACAGACAGTGTGGCTTTGTCCCTAACTTTTTGGAATTTTTTTTAAAACCTAGAAATGTGACAGATATCGTGGTTTAGTCCGTCTATTCTGGATTTGTAGAAAATAAAATTTCAAGGAAAGCGACAAACAGGGTCCTATTATCCATCACTTTTTTGGGATTTTGATAAATCAAATTTTAATAAAAGTGACGGACCGCGTCGCATTCTGGAAATTCAAAAAATGAAAATTAAAACATGTTAACGGAGTCCGTCACTTTTTTAAAAAAGAAATAATCAAAATGCGACGCAGTCCATCGCTTAATAGCGACGCTGTCCGTCGCGTTTGGAAAAGCGTCAAGCTAAAAATTGACAAACGTAATTGTGTCGCATGTTTGTCTCTTCTGGACAAAAAAAGCAATAGACTGTGTCTCTTTTGTCTGTCTCTTTTTGGCAGATTTTTAGTAGTGACCTTTCTAGTGTTATCTAGAGGAGAAGACATGGGAACTTTCGTACCATTACTTTATGCTTATTTTTCCAGATTAGTATCGGCAGGATTATTGTTTGTTCACATTGAATGTAGTAATTATGAAAACCAATATTTTGTTATGAAATCAATGGAATTCTGCGACAATGAAGATTAGTGAAAACGTGGTTCAAGAGATGCATGAAGAAACTGACAAGACTTGGGTTACCGAATTGGTTAGGGTAATTAAGAAAATTAAGGGGCCTTTCTTAAATGTGATATACGATTGTATCCTCTGGAGAAGAATTTTTTGGGACAATGTGGTGTTGATTGGAAATTTAGGTCATCCTACTACCCCTCATGGTTTTAGAAATGCAAACATGTCGATACTGGATGCAGTTGTTTTAGGAAAATGCTTAGAGTAGTGGGAAGTGGAATATCTCAAAGATTCCTTGAAGAATGTAAGTTTATTAGGCTGCCAGTAACTACGCAGCAGGTTCTGTATTCAAAGGACTAGGTCACATTAAACAAGGTTTATCACTTTCAGATCATCCATCCTTTGATCCAAAAGATGTAAGTTCAGAAGATTGTGAAGAGCTTCAGCAGATTTCTACGATATTCCTACGATATTTAAGGATTTTAACTAGTTTTTTATCTTGGCCTTGTTAGTAGAGCATCGTGGGATTCCTAATTTAGATGAGCATTTTGTGTATATGTTCATCTCGCAAATGACTATACACACAAGATGATATATTATCTCAATGTCTATCTTGTTGTCGTAGTCGACAGAGAGGAAGAAGAGAGAAGAAGAGAGAGGTCAGAATCTACCAAAATTATAACAATTTGCTACCAGATTTTGTAGCAAAAAACTGACCTCTGGAGGTCAGAATCTCAAAAATAAAAATAAAATACCGAACCCTCCGGAGGTCAGAATCTCAAAATTGAAAAATAAAAATACCGACCTCTCAAAGTCAGAATCTCGAAAAAAAATTGACCTCTAGAGATTAGAATAACAAAAATAAACAATATCAACCTTCAGATGTCGGAATATCAAAAATAAATAATACCGACCTCCAGAGGTCAGAATTTAAAAATTAAGTAAAATTAAAATTAAAATATACCGACTTCCAGATGTCGGAATATTAAAAATTATCAAATTAACAAATACCAAACTACGGATGCCGCTATTTTAAAATATGAGCCACAAATATTATGAATCTAGAAGACGGAAATAAAAAAATTAAGAAAAATAAATATATAAAAGTTACCTCAACAAGTCGAAAAATAAAATAATGATTTTTCTACTTAAAATTAAAACAGACCTCTAGAGGCCAATAAATATCGACCTCTAGAGGTCAGTATTGAGTAGCGATCAAGCTTACTCTAACCTATGCTGGAAATTCGGTACTTGGTCGGTATTTCAGGGAATACTAACCTCTGAAAGTCGGTAATTGTAGGTCAGTAATCATTATTTTTTTAGTAGTGAGTTCAAAAGAAGCATTATTATATCAAAATAGAGTTTGACAAAGTAGATGTCTAACATAGTCTCGACAAGCCATCTTATATATGAAAAGAAATGATTGAGACGTAACCCATACACTACATCTCATGTCTTAAACTGAAATAAATAAATATTGTATAAGTGTATTTGTCCTCGAAAAACAAGGACTCACCAATATTAAAATGACAAGAGAGATAAACTAGCTACGAGTATGCGAGGTAGAACCATCAGACTCTAGATTACTGAAACACTGTAGGAACAACTGTTCACGTTAGTACATATAACGTAGTAAGTATCATATGAATATATAAACGATATGAAATTATGCTAAAAGTACATTTCATGCAATGACCAAGCTAAAGCATAAAACACTTTGTTAGAAAACACAAGTTGCAATCAAGGTCAATGCAATCTTAACATATTTAAAACACTTTGTGAGATACGTTAAAATTAACCTAGTTCATTAATGAGGAATTTTTATCATCAAGCGAAAATTAGCTAATGTTTATCCCACATCGAAAAGAGATGTTCTACTTTCCAAGGTAAGGATCATAAACTTCTAGTTTATGTGGATCTAGTTTATGTAACTAGCTAAGACATCCTATGATGCACATAGTTAGGGAAAAAAACATTGCTACTACAACACCAACCTCTAAAAATAAGAGAGCCACCATCACAATACCCTCTCGGTTCTATGTAAATTCTATAGAATAGTCATTAATCATATTCATTTCAACATCCATGGAAGGGAACAATTAAGCTACCAATCCAAGCTAAAGTCATTTATAATAGCTCCTTGAATCTTGATTCATCTTAGGTAAGAAAACATTTCGACCTTTTGAATCCTTATATGAGATAACATTTCACAATCATGATCATTGTACATGTGAGAAAATCTTTCACAATCTCATTGACACTTCAATGAAAAGGCATCCTCAAATAATTTACATCAATTTCATAAAAGCATACATAGAGCTTCATAATTTTATTTTCATAAGTTTCATCATGTGTTCATTGTAAAAAAAAAAAGATCATGTATGGGTTCATATGAATTAACTTAGACACATGTAATTACTTCATTCATCCAGTAAAAGATAGAAAATAACTAATTGAACCAGAATTAAAAAGAAACCATGAAGATTGAATAAAACCAAACTTTGAATTGGAAATTGAACTTGTAAAATTTTATGATTTGGAGAACCCAACGGAGGACAATATTGGAGAATACCAACATTCCTTAGTGATCAAGCACCCAAAAACTATGGTGAATTGAAGATCTTGAAAACAAACCCTAACTTCTTCTTCCTTATCTTTAGAGAGAAACCCTGGACGGCCAATCTATTTGACTTAAACGGCCAGTAGGGCCCTAAACGAACCGTTTAGGATCTCGTAAAGGGTCCGCAGCCTGCTTTAGGATTTTGGACTTTAATGTTTGCGCACTTTGACCTTTTTAAAAGCACGAGGTGTTACAACCTACAAACGCATTTAGTTTGTGACATTAACTTTGTTTTCTAGTGAACTAAAGTTTACTTTGGAGCAATCTTTCTGACTTGTAAATCTTACTCTGCGGTAATAAAAGGTAACAAATGAAGTACTATATCCTAAACAAATAGTGACATAAAAATCTCATAATTGCTTGTATATCATCTTTAATTCTGATTCAAATAGTGAAAGCGACTTCGTAATGTATAGATTCACTCCTATGTATGACTAATAACCAACAACAACGGAAATAATAGATAGGGATTGACGGAGGAATGCACTTAGAATTGCGGAGAATCATACAAACTCTTTTCTATAAACATCCTGAAGCGTAAGAATTCTTTGGGTAGTATTGCTTGTAAAATGAAAAATTAGGAGACTCCTACTGTGATGCCGTTAACCGCCTGGAAATAGATTGCCATCACTGCTGCTTACTGTCTTTAACGAAAGGAACTTTTGGTAGTTTCTGAAGAACCTTCTCATCCAAATGACTGTACTGTCTCTTGAGTTCTTTTTTGGCCTTCTGTGCATAGGTATCTACTTGATCTTCATGTTTCTCATAGAAACATGGTACTGTCAACATCATAACAAATACTGTCCAAAAAAATAATTTTCCTAGTTAGTTATTATAGTGAATAACTGGTGACAAGAACTTATCTTAAATTTCCTAATCTCTTCCTCATTTAAACAATGAAAATCTGTTATTCTGTCACGACTGGAGAGGCGAAGCCAGTAGTAGGAGGTTGGTAGTTCTAAATTTCATTCCCCTTCCTCACCATTGAGTTGTCAATAAGTTTTGTTATCTCTTCACAAATTATTACTTACTTTTTTAGTACACATATAAGGTCTACGGAGAAGCTACTGGGTTCATCCGAACCAACGAACTGTTGTGGTTTATTTTCCCTAATTTCTTACAATAAATAGGTTTTCCTTTTAGAAAAAACTGTTAATATTTTGAGTAGTCCTTTTCTTGTAGTAAAGGTTATATGACTATATCAATATAGGTTTATTCCTTCTAATTTAATCAGCATTTACAATATAGCCTTAGGGTTTTTAGAGTTGCGGTTCTGGGTCCAATTTTGTGTACCTCCTTGTATTCCGAGTGAGTTGGTTAAAATCGTTTCTCTCTATAATTTGTATTCCTATATTTATAGTGGATAGTTGATCTTCTTTGTGGACGTAGGTCGATTGACCTTACCACATTAAATCTTTGTGTGTTTTGGTATATTTCTCGTTTGTGTTATTACTCATGGTCTTTCGAGGTTTGCTTTCTGCTTTATACCAAATTATTTTCAGTTCTAACAAAAAACCCACCTAGCTTTGTCCCTGGTCACTGGATATACTAATCAAGAAAAAGAGTTTGTTGATCCAAATAGAGATCCATGAGTGTCTATTGCATTTTCACGAAAGTTACAGTTTTAAAATATTCACTTAGAAAATAAGGGAGGTATATATGGAAAGAATAGAACTTACAGATGTAAACAATGGTGAGAAAATCGAACCAGCTGCCAACAATCGATACAATCCACAAAGCTAAAATAGTCTGCATATTGACATAATTAACATGAAATTATTATTATAAAAATAAGAGAGATATAACGTGGGAGAAAGGCCGGTATATACATAGAGAAACTTCTTCAAATCTTTTCCAGAAGCAACTTCCCAGAAAAGAGCAAATGCCCAGTTGAATCTGTCCCTCAAAAGTAAAGCAACTTGTGTCCACAACTTCTCCGGCAATATAATTTCTGGAAATTCCATAGGATTCCTGACATTGATGGATATATGTCAAAACTACAAATCAATATAGTTGAAGCGTAATTATACTGCAAGTTTCAAGTCCAAAACTCACTTGTTGACGAAGTGGGAGATATTAGACCAAAAGAACAAGATGGCCAATGTAAGTATGAGGGAATGACAAATGAAAGTGAGCAAATGATAACCAATCCATTCAAATAGAAGCCAAATGACAGTAGCAGCAGCAAGCATCCCAGCTGAAATCTGCTTGTTCCTCCACAGCAAAATATCAGCAGCTGACAAAAAAAATAATCCTCAATACACATGACCAACTAGCGCGTATATATATATATATATATATATATATATATATATATATATATATTATAGTTGTTGTTTAAAATACGCTATCCCGCTAACTAAGGGTAAAAATAAATAATTTAAAGATGATGTAGAAAGATTTTATATATGAAGAGTCAAACAAGATCGAGATTTTTGTACGTTTGCCACCGCCTAGAGCTGCATGGACAGGTTTCTGGCGGCCAAAGAGGTGAGACTTGTCATTTGTGGGTTGTCGAAAGTCGTCGCCATCGGTGGATGATGAAGAAGAATAATCATGTTGATCTTTCGCTGATGATTCAGGAACAATTTCTTTCACTGGATCGGACATGACTAAATATATGTTTAAACTTGTATTATATATGCATGCAGTGATGCAATTACCAAAACAACAAATCACTCTTGGTTATGGAATTTTACTTTTTTTCTTTTTGGCTATTCTTAATAATGAGGGTTGGTTGGCTTATTGATACATCTTTTTTGCTTCTTTCTATGTGTAAACATTCTCTCTCTTGTTAAGGAATCATTCAACAGAAGAGCATAACCATATATCTCCCAATTTCTTCTCTCTATGCACACTTATATGAGTCACACTTGTCCAATGTATATAAGTTTTAATTTTAATTACTTAGATTAAATTAATTAAACATGACTACATTTTGGGTATCAACAGGTAACAAAAAATACTTATATTGTTCCCTTTTACTTGACATAACTTGTTCAACTTAAATACATATGAATATTTTTTCTTTAAAAGTATTACAATTTCATAAGTGAATTGCATTCTTAAAAAAATAATTTATAATTCCTGACAACTCCATTTTACATTACCACTAAAACTCTTGTAAGGAGAGTCGAATTCATACCATATTGTCTAATTAAAAACATAAATAAAGAAATTAATTTCTAGATGCTTATTCTTTTTTTGCTTCTATCGGGCAATAGCCCATTAATTAATAAAATCAAGAGGATTGTATCTTAGCCTGGGTGCAAAAGTCCTAAGCTCCAAACAAAACATATAAATGATATATATCCAAAGCAACAGAGGAAACTAGGCTAGACTCTTCCAAACATATATAGGTGACTAAATTCATAGCTCGTGTGTTGCATGTGGTTCCCTCGTCTTGAGATTGACATGTGTATGTAAATGTATTAGATTATATTAGTCACAATATATCATTTTTTAATGACTTTTCCTACAGTTGTAACTGTTATTTATGTGTTAGAGAAAACGTGAAATTAAAGAAAAAGGAAGACCAACAATATTTAACGTGGTTTGGATCAAAATGATCCTACGTCCACTAAAGAACAATTGCACCAATATTTATTTCACTCTACAAAGAATACAAATGAAATACTATAAGAGAGAGAACACAAATGTCTTAGAAGGTGAGAAGGCAAGTGAGAGAATGATTTGAAAATGAAATAAAAGTTATCTAATTATAGGAATAAATCTATCCTATTGACCTCATCCATGACATCACTATGTGTCCAAATTGTCAAGGTTAAGAATATGAAACTATTTTATGGTTTGCCTAAATTTCACCTACCAAGATACTATCTATGACTTTTATTTTGTACTAATTATCTTCCTACCAAATATTCATGTTAATTCATTTTCCATTTAGTTTGATTCCACCAGATCCAAAACCAACTCTTTCGGACCTTGGTTTGTGTTCCAAGCATACGTATAAACAACTCCGGCCAAAACTTCTAAGCTTGCTGCGTAATCCCGTTGTAAGAAACAAGAAGAATCAAACCTTTATTGAACAAACGAGCACCACCTAGCAGTTGTTCTCTTAGAGTTTCAATCAGATAGCTTCTTTCATTGCCTTCGTTGCTGCCATATATTCTGCCTCTATTGTAGACAAAGCGACAATTGACTGTAAAGTCGATTTCCAACTAACGGCACTGCCAACGAGAGTAAAGATTTATCCAGTCGTGGACCTCTCGATTAAGATCCCCTGCATAGTCAGAATATACATAACCGAGAATTGAAATACCTTCACTTTTCCAAAAGGTAAGTCCAACATCAGGAGCTCCTTTGAGATATCTCAATATCCACTTGACAGCTTCCCAGTGCCTTTTTCCTAGATTTGTCATGTACGTGCTTACCACACTTACATATTGGGCAATATCTGGACGTGTGCACACCATAGCATACATTATGCTACCAACTGCGCTCGCTTAAGGAACCTTCGACATATGCTCCACCTCATCCATAGACTGAGGCTTTTGCAACTACGAAAGCTTGAAATAAAGAGCTAATGGTGTACTTACAGACTTTCTCATATGCATATTGAATCTCTTAAGAAATTTTTCAATGTACCTCTTTTGAGAATGATGTACAACACCATTTTTCTTGAAATCTCCATTCCAAGAATTTTCTTTGCAACTCCCAAATCCTTCATGTCAAATTCCTCGCTCAACAGTTTATTTAAAATATTTATCTCTCTGATATTGTTAGAAGCAATAAGCATATCATCAACATACAACAATAGATAAATCATATAATTACCAGACATCTTCTTGTGATACACACAGATATCAAATGCACTCCTCAATATACTTGTGTAGTCATGAATGCATCAAATCTCTTGTACCACTATCTAGGGGATTGCTTTAAACCACACAAAGACTTCTTCAATTGACATACATGGTCTTCTTTCCTTCAGCTAGGAAACCTTCAGACTGATCCATATAGATTGTCTCTTCTAGATCACCATGTAAGAAAGCAGTTTTGACATCAAGTTGTTGAAGCTCTAAATCAAATTGTGCAACCAATGCTAATAGCATGCGAATTGAGCTATGTTTCAGTACTGGAGAGAAGATCTCATTGTAGTTAATTCCCTCCTTCTGACTGAAACCCTTTGTAACTAATCTCGCCTTAAACCTAGCATCTTCCACTTCTGAAATACCTTCTTTCTTTCTGTAGACCCATTTGCATCCAACCGTCCTCATCTCCTTTGGCGTTTTAACTAAGACCCAGGTCTCATTTTTGTGAGGAGACTCCATATCTTCCATCATGGCTAACTGCCATTGTTCACCATCTTTGCAAGAAGTTGCTTCAACATACGAAGAGGGCTCGAGATCCTTAATCTCTTCTTCTGTAGCTACGAACGCATGTGCAATCAGATTTTCTTCCTCTATAAGACATTATGGTTTTCGTATCTGCCTTTTGTCCCTTCCCTTCGCAATTGTGTATGGTTTATTGGAAGCAAGTTCTTCAAGATCTGCATCTTTTGACTCATCAATTTGAGTCTCTTGATCTCGTTCCTTGGTAAGCTCCACCGGTAGCTCCACCTGCTCAATGTTCTTGTTTCTTCATAACTCCACAGAAACTTTACGCGGATCAAGTATAGAGAATTCATCAAAGGTAACATCTCTACTAATTAGAAATTTGAGTAAAGGCAAACACCAAGATTTGTACACTTTTACTCCATCTACATATCCTACGAATATGGCCTTTCGAGCCCTTAGTTCAAGCTTTCCTTCATTAACATGAGAATAAGATGGAGACCCAAATATTTGCAAGTGTGAATAGTTAGAGGGTTCACCTGACCACACCTTATTCGGAGTATTAAAGTCAATCGTTGATGCTGGAGACTGATTGACAACTTAAGAAGCACTATGAACTGCTTCAGCCCAAAATACTTTGTACATCTTGGCTTGTAAGAGCATACAACGATCCTTCTCAAGAAGAGTTCTGTTCATTCTCTCGGCAACTCCATTGTGCTGTGGTGTGGCCTGACAGTCTTATACCTTGCGATCCAATGAACCTTGCAGAAATCATTGAATTCTTCAGTACAAACTTCAAGCCATTGCCTGTGAGAAGATATTGAATTTCCTCTCAATTAATTTTCAACCAAAATCTTCCACTCTTTAAAATCTTCAAAAGCATCACCTTTTGTCTTCAGCAAACGCACCCAAACCTTTTGTGAAAAATCATGAATGAATGTGAGAAGATACATCTTTACTACCTTCGATGGAAGCTTAGAGGGACCCCATAAATCTGAATGGATGTAGTCTAGCACCCCTCCCGTCTTGTGTTTGTGAGTGTTGAAGCTGACCTTTTTCTTCTTCCTTAAGGCGTAGTGCTCACAAAATTCGAGTATGTTGATCTTCTCACCGTTCAAAAGGTTGCAGTTGCTCAACATCTCCAATCATCGCGCGCTCATATGCCCTAGTCTCATGTGCCATCATGTCATCATTAGATAACTGCAGTGTAGATGTATTTACAAAGACAATAATGGTGCTTCCCGCAAGTGTGTAAAGTCCATCCTCCAGCTTGACCTTCAACATGACTAAATATCCTTTAGTCACTTTCATAATTCCTCCTTCACTCATGTACTTATAGCCTTGTTTATCCAAAGTACCCAGGGAGATAAAATTATTCTTCAGATCAGGAACATGACGGACTTACGTAATAGTCCTCACGATTTCATCATGGCAGCGAACACGAACTGAACCAATGCCAACTATTTTAGAAGTTGCATTATTGCCCATTAGTACGGTTCTCCCACTTGTTTCATAGTTATTGAACCAATCTCTTCGGAATGTCATATGCAGAGTACAACCAGAGTCTAAGACCCATTTGTTTTCATAGACTCCACTATGCATGATGTTGTTAGTACATAATCATCATCATTATCATGTACTTTCTCAACAATGGATGCACCCTTTTCTTTGGACTTCGACATATGACAATCTTGTTCAAAGTGCCCCTTCTTTTGACAGCCCCAACACTCCGCATTCTTTTTGTTCACACGAGACTTTGATATGTAATTCGATTTGCTCCTTCCCTGTTTGCTAGTACAACTTCTTACAAAGAGTCCACTAGCTTCGTCACTTTTGTCTCCTTCGAAATGCATCCGCACATCACAAGATTTAAGTGCTTGCCGCACTTGCTCAAGTTTGATAGGTTGTTTGCTATGCATCATTGAATTCTTAATATCACGATATTTTGAAGTCAATGAAAATAGCAAAGAACATGCAAGCGTCTGCTCGTCCTTTTTAATTTCAGCAGTTTGTAAGTCCATCACAAGTTTATTGAACGCATCTAGATAGTCTTTCAACAAAGTACCTGAATCCATCTTAAATGTATGAAGACAATGTTGTAACAACATCCTTGTTGTCACTGACTGGTCCTGGTAAAGCCATTCCAACTTTTCCCATAACTCTTTGGTCGTCTCTTCGGTACTTGTACTCACTTCACAAAGTATGTTACAATGCATATCCTTCAACCTTCTCCTTGTCGGAATCTGATATCTTATTGGGATATTTTCCGTCAATAGCATGGATTGAAGCTTCCCTTTGCAGTAACGCCATCATCTGGATTTTCCAGATATTGAAGTTGTTGCGCCCACTAAATCTATCAATTTCAACTTCATGGAACTCATCTTTACTTGCTCTTCCTTTTCAACTACAATGTATTTGGAACTACAGAAAACCAAAGTAATTCTTTTCTAATGTGGAAGTTCAGACTAAGCTGCAACCACAGAGCATACTCAGACAGAACCTTGGCTTTGATACCAATTGTTAGCGAAAACGTGAAATTAAAGAACAAGGAAGAACAACAATATTTAACGCGGTTTTGGATCAAAATGATCCTACGTCCACCAAACAACAACTGCACCAATATTTATTTCACTCTACAAAGAATACAAGTTAAATATTACAAGAGAGAGAACACAAAATGTCTTAGAAGGTGAGAAGGAATGTGAGAGGATGATTTGAAAATAAATTAAGAGCTACCTATTTATAGGAATAAATTCATCCTATTTATATCATCCATGACATCACTATGTGTCAAAATTGTCAAGGTTAAGAATATGAAACCATTTTTTATGGTTTGCCTAAATTTTGCCTACTAAAATACTATCTTTGACTTTTGTTTTGTACTATTATCTTCTGACCAAATATTCATGTTAATTCATCTTGCATTTAGTTTGATTCCACAAGAACCAAAACCTCTTCCTACCGAATATTTATGTTAATTCATCAACCATATAGTTTGATTGCACGAGAACCAAAACCAACTCTTTCATTATGGATCTCCAATTATAGATTCCTAAATATTACTGACTTACGCTTGAGTAATTTACTTCTTCATTGTGTTTTTTTGCGGTGTCTTTGTTATAAAAGTAACTTAGTCAAGATAACCATAAATTCCATAAAAATGGTGAAGTGGTGATACCACCGTTAGAAGTTACAGTAGTGCTGCCCTCACTATTTCATGAGGGTATTATTTATACAACACGCAACAATATGAACACAATATTTTGGTATATGTTTCTTTAGTAGTTGTCTTTGTTTAACCCGATCATAACGGCTTTGGATTCCACTTATATTTACTTGTATCAAACCAAATAGCTTACTTAGTTTTCTACTAAAAGAGAGACCAGCTCAATATGTACACAATTCCCCAAATATTAACTGATCAAAACTGCTTTACCATCGGAACTCATATATAATTTTCAAAATTACAATGCTTCATTAACAAACTCACCTTTCATTAATGGTCACTGACGAGGATTATCAGATGAGTAGACGCTTCAATCATCGATTATGCACAATAAGTCCAGCTAGAAGGGACTCTGCTCGACGAAAACTGTGGGATATTACGAACATTGACATCGAGAGGGAGCATACAATACATAATATCTAGCCCTCTGAATATGTTAAGCATTTCCTAAACTAAATGGGCTGTCTTTTCCCATCTCTCTCCCATGTCTTGCAAATTCATTGTGTTTGTAATCCATACTGACCATCTTATCCTGTTTAAGTCTTAAATATCCCTCATCACAACTGAGGGATCTGGATACTAATAATAACTTTTGTTCTGTATATGCCTAACAGTACAGAGCACACACCATAAATTATTATATGGGGAAGAATATTACTCATTTCATTTCAATTTGTTAGTTGTTTAGGAAGTTAAGAATAATTTTGAATCTTGTGGTCTAAAGAATTGTGATGTGGAAAGTTGATATTAATGAGTTGCAAAAAGGAAAGAGATGTTTTTTTAGACAAACACAAAAGGAAAGTAAGAATAACAAATTGAAATAGAGGAGTAACTGGTTTCTTGCTTAAGCTGAGAAGCAAGTCAAAAGAGGGTGTTCTGTTCAGTCTATTTTACCGACATTACTATTTCTGGAAAAAGAGTCAGTACGGTTGATTTGTGTGTAGAGAGACTACTAAGATGAGTGTATTCTTATGTTGAGCATCATAAAAGAGTAGGTCTACCACTATACCGCAAGAGATCTGTAAAGGAAATTGTTGGGTTATGGGTCTTTTTTCCCTTCCTATGTGGATAAATAAAAGTCCAATTTGGACCAACCCATTTTTGACCATAGGCCCTTTCTTATGAGGCAAATATAAACCTATTTAGGGTCTTATTTTCAGCAGAATATCGAGAGTTTTTTAGCAGCCAAAAAGAGAGAAAGAGAGCAGTTTTTCGCAGTAAAATTTCAGCCATAACAGCCAACTTCAAATTGCGATTCCTGCTTCGTTTCTTGTCCGATTGAGCTGATTTTTGGACAGCATATTATCTTCATCTCAATCTTTGATTAGGAACTGACAAAGTTGGATTTGGTGGTCTGCAGCTTCAGTTTTGCTGTCGTGAACAGTAGCTGCGAAATTGGTGATTTTGCTCCTTTAATTCTCTAGATTTGGTGCAATCTTATTTTGTTGTTGCTCGTTGTTTGGCACTTGTTTTGTGGACAATTTTGGAGAAAAATATTGTAACTCTTGGTGATTATAGTGGAGCTTTTGGTCCCGTGGTTTTTTACTCTTCACATCAAAGGGTTTTCCACTTAAATCTTGGTGTCTTGTGTGATTAATTTATTATTGTCTTGTTATATTTGTTTGGTTGAATTACTTGCTGCCTTACTATCATATTGCTTGTGGTTGTTTGTCTTCTCTTGGTTCAAATCGAGAAGGGAAAGTATAGACTTGGGTATTCTTCCGCTGTTATCCTATCAGGCATTCTTTGTTAGTGCCTTGTCTTTCCCAACAAAATGGTATCAGAGCATTGGTTATTGTTGATTGTCGTTTTGAATGATGGAGGCAAATATGAGCAAAATGGTGTGTTTAACTGGTAGTAACTATCATATTTGGAAAGGTAAGATGAAAGATCTTCTATTTGTCAAGAAGATGCATTTACCTGCGTTTGCTTCTAATAAGCCTCAGTCTTTGAATGATGAAGAATGGGAATTTGATCATCTGCAGGTTTGTGGCTATATTAGACAATGGGTTGAAGATAATGTTAGAAATCATATTGTGAATGAGACACATGCCAAAAGTTTGTGGGACAAGCTCAAGACACTTTATGCTTCGAAGACTGGCAACAACAAGTTGTTCCTATTGAAACAATTAATGAATATCAGGTATAAAGAGGGCACTCCTATTTCTGATCATATTAATGATTTTCAGGGTGTTCTTGACCAGCTGTCCGGAATGGGTGTAAAGTTTGATGATGAGATACAGGGACTTTGGCTTCTTAATACTCTGCAAGACTCTTGGGAAACTCTTCGAGTTTCTTTGACTAATTCTGCTCCCAGTGGTGTTGTAACCATGGAATATACTAAGAGTGGTGTCTTGAATGAAGAAATGAGAAGAAGATCTCAAGCCTCATCTTCTTCAGCTTCACACTCCGATGTTTTGGTTACTGAAGATAGGGGGAGAAACAAGTCCAGAGGTCAGAATGATAGAGGTAAAAGTAGAAGCAAGTCAAAGTCTAAATACAAGAATATTACATGTGACTATTGCCACAAGAATGGGCATATCATGAAATATTGTTACAAACACAAGAGAGATATGAGACAACAAAAGAGAGAAGGCGATAATGAAAATCGTGTTGCTGTTGTTGCTAATGATGATCTTCTTGTTTCTTGTGATGAAAATGTCATTAATCTTGTTTGTGATGAGTCTAGCTGGTTTGTGGATTCTGGTGCTACTTCTCATGTCACGCAAAAGAAGGAATTATTTTCTTTTTATACTCCAGGTAATTTTGGAACGTTAAAAATGGGCAATAATCATGAAGTTGAAGTTATTGGCATTGGGACAGTTTGTTTGGAAAGTAACAATGGTTCCAAACTAGTTCTCAATAATGTCAAGCATGCTCCAGATGTTCACTTGAATTTGATTTCTGTGGGATATCTTGATGATGAGGGTTATGTTAATACACTTGGTGTTGGCCAGTGGAAGCTTACTAGAGGTTTGATGGTTGTGGCCCGTGGTGACAAGTTGTCTAACTTGTATGTATTTCAGGGCTCCATGTACAGAGACTCAGTAAATTTGGTGGAGAATGATACTTCATCAGAGTTATGGCATAGAAGGCTGAGTGATATGAGCGAGAAGGGGATTGATAGTTTGGCTAAGAAAAATTTGCTTTCTGGAGTGAAACAAGCAAAGTTGAAGAAATGTGTTGATTGCTTAGCCGGTAAACAGAAAAGAGTTTCTTTTCAGAGTCATCCGCCTTCAAGAAAGCTTGATTTGCTGGAGTTGGTACATTCTGATTTGTGTGGTCCTTTTAAGGTAAGATCTCATGGTGGTGCACTTTACTTTGTGACTTTATTGATGATCATTCTCGCAAACTCTGGGTATTTCCTTTGAAGTCCAAGGATCAAGTACTTGATGTGTTCAAGGTTTTCAGGCCTTGGTTGAAAGACAAACAGGGAAGACATTGAAATGCATCCGCTCAGATAATAGTGGTGAGTATATTGGTCCTTTTGATAGATATTGCAGAGAGCAGGGTATTAGGCATCAGAAAACTCCTCCTAAGACTCCTCAGTTAAATAGTTTAGCAGAGAGGATGAACAGAACTCTAGTTGAGAGGGTTAGATGTATGCTTTCAGATGCTAAGCTGTCAGATTCCTTTTGGGCAGAAGCACTCAATACTGCTGCTTATGTTATTAATTTATCTCCTGCTGTTGCTTTAGATGGTGATGTCCCTAACAGAGTTTGGACTGGTAAGAATGTTTCTTATGATCATCTTAGAGTCTTTGGGTGTAAAGCCTTTGTACATGTTCCTAAGGATGAAAAGTCAAAGTTGGATGTTAAAACTAGGCAGTGTATCTTCATTGGTTATGGTCAAGATGAATTTGGCTATCGTTTCTATGATCCTGTTGAGAAGAAACTTGTTAGAAGCCATGATGTTGTGTTCTTTGAAGACCAAACAATTGAAAATTTTGACAAAGCTGACAAGGCTGATTTTCAGAGTAGTGAGAGCTTAGTTGATGTTGATCCAGTTCCTTTGACTATTGCACCGGAAGAAAATCTTCATAATGATGAAAATCAAGTTGATAATGAAGATGGTTATCATGTTCAGAATGACCGGCATGATGTTGTTGATGCTCCAGTGCAAGATGATGTGGTTCTCCAACAACCAATTATAGATGCTCCAGAGAGTTCTCTCAGACGATCTAGTAGAGAGAGAATTCCTTCATCTCGTTATTCTCCCAATGAGTATATACTCTTGACTGACGGGGGAGAACCTGAGAGTCTTGATGAGGCCATGGAAAGTGAAGAAAAAGAAAGGTAGTTTGATGCTATGGAAGATGAGATTAAATCCTTGCATGATAATCATACCTTTGATTTGGTTAAGTTACCTAAAGACAGAAAAGCTTTGAAAAACAGGTGGGTTTTTCGGGTGAAACATGAAGATGGTAA
Organism: Solanum peruvianum; assembly: GCA_027705065.1. Classification (NCBI taxonomy): domain Eukaryota; kingdom Viridiplantae; phylum Streptophyta; class Magnoliopsida; order Solanales; family Solanaceae; genus Solanum; species Solanum peruvianum. The sequence continues at coordinate 34,570,014 of JAKWJD010001763.1, read as the reverse complement.
TCCAGTTCCACGGTACAAAGCTAGATTAGTTGTCAAGGGATTTAATCAGAAAAGGGGAGTTGATTTTGATGAGATATTCTCTCCAGTTGTGAAGATGTCATCCATTCATGTGGTTCTAGGCTTGGCTGCAAGTCTAGATTTAGAGGTTGAGCAAATGGATGTTAAAACTGTTTTCCTCCATGGTGACTTAGATGAAGAAATTTATATGGAGCAACCGGAAGGTTTTGAAGTCAAGGGTAAAGAGAATTATGTTTGCAAATTGAAGAAGAGCTTGTATGGTTTGAAACAAGCTCCCAGGCAGTGGTACAGGAAGTTTGGTTCTTTTATGAGTCAGCAGGGCTTCAAGAAGACTTCTTCAGACCATTGTGTTTTTGTGCAAAAGTTATCTGATGGTGACTTTATTATTGTGTTGCTTTTTGTTGATGACATGCTTGTTGTTGGTCATAATACTTGCTGGATTCAGAAGTTGAAGCAAGAGTTGAGTAAGTCTTTTGCTATGAAAGACTTAGGACCAGCAAGGCAGATTCTTGGCATGCAGATTGTCCGTGATAGAAAGGCCAAGAAATTGGTATTATCACAAGAGAAGTACATTCAAAAAGTACTTCGCAGATTCAGCATGGACAAAGCTAAGATTGTCAGTACACCTTTAGCTATGCACTTCAAATTGAGCAAGAAACAGTGTCCTTCTAGTGATGATGAGAAGGAAGATATGAAGAAAGTTCCTTATGCTTCAGCTGTTGGTAGTTTGATGTATGCGATGGTTTGTACAAGACCGGATATTGCTCACGCTGTTGGAGTTGTTAGCCGTTTTCTTTCTAATCCGGAAGAGAACATTGGAATGCTGTGAAGTGGGTTATGAGATATCTCTGTGGCACTTCTAGTCTGAGTTTGTGTTTTGGTACAGGAAGCCTATTCTTTGTGGTTATACTGATTCAGACATGTCTGGTGATGTAGATACTCGCAAGTCTACTTCAGGGTACTTGGTTACTTTTGCAGGGGGAGCCGTGTCTTGGCAATCTAGGTTGCAAAAATGTGTTGCTCTATCTACTACAGAAGCTGAGCTTATTGTTGTCGTTGAAGCTTGTAAAGAATTGCTTTGGATGAAGAGATTCTTGGGGGAACTTGGTTGTGCTCAAGAGAGGTATGTGCTTTATTGTGACAGTCAAAGTGCTATACATCTTGGCAAGAATTCTACGTTCCATGGTCGGTCTAAACACATTGATGTGAGATACCATTGGATTCGAGATGTGTTGGATTCTAAGTTGCTTGAGCTTGAAAGATTCATACAAATGACAATGGTTCCGATATGATGACTAAAGCTTTGCCAAGAGGGAAGTTTGAAGATTGTTGCATGGTCGTCGGGATGGCGGTCTCCTCCACATAGTCGTGAGGGGGAGAATTGTTGGGTTATGGGTCTTTTTTCCCTTCCTATGTGGATAAATAAAAGCCCAATTTGGACCAACCCATTTTTTCCCATAGGCCCATTCTTATGAGGCAAATATAAACCTATTTAGGGTCTTATTTTCAGCAGAATATCGAGAGTTTTTTAGCAGCCAAAAAGAGAGAAAGAGAGCAGTTTTTCGCAGTCAAATTTCAGCCATAACAGCCAACTCCAAATTGCGATTCTCGCTTCGTTTCTTGTCCGATTGAGCTGATTTTTGGACAGCATATTATCTTCATCTCAATCTTTGATTAGAAACTGACAGAGTTGGATTTGGTGGCCTGCAGATTCAGTTTTGCTGTCGTGAACAGTAGCTGCGAAATTGGTGATTTTACTCCTTTAATTCTCTAGATTTGGTGCAATCTTATTTTGTTGTTGCTCGTTGTTTGGCACTTGTTTTGTGGACAATTTTGGAGAACAATATTGTAACTCTTGGTGATTATAGTGGAGCTTTTGGTCCCGTGGTTTTTTACTCTTCACATCGAAGGGTTTTCCACGTAAATCGTGGTGTCTTGTGTGATTGATTTATTATTGTCTTGTTATATTTGTTTGGTTGAATTACTTGCTGCCTTACTATCATATTGCTTGTGGTTGTTTGTCTTCTCTTGGTTCAAATCGAGAAGGGAAAGTATAGACTTGGGTATTCTTCCGTTGTTATCCTGTCAGGCATTCTTTGTTAGTGCCTTGTCTTTCCCAACAGAAATAGCTAAATTTGATCAATGGAAGATGAATAGTTGTATATACCTTGTTATTTTCTCTTTCGTCAATGGGATTTTTTCTTAGCAGTTGAGTACTGCAATAGCAGTTACTTATGGGCTTTGTAGATAAGACGTTGTTGGGATATATGATCTTCAGGCTATCGTATCTCAGGAGAACTGTAGTCAATATATTCATCTCTTCTTCAATCATCTGTAACCCAAGAATCAGAAAAGATCCTTTGGTATACAAATCCGAATGGTATCTAAAGATCTACATTAAAGTGGATGATTCTTACACGAACTCCATCAGTTTCAACATGGTCGCATACATCAAATGGGTGCATCATAAATAAGAATATTATTGGCCTGAATGTCGTCTTGGTCGTGTCTCCCAACATGAATATGACCACAAGAACCTGAGAGCTCATAAAGACCCGGAAATGCATAGTGGCAACTTTGAGGATAATAAGTCAGACGACCAGTGTGATAACTCCCACTAAGACGTTAAACATGTGATGCAGTTTGTTCACACAGTCTTTGGGGCTCAGTCGCCATATCGTCTGAATCTCGATGAGTGCTGGTACATGGGGAGATGAGTGCAACAATGTTAACTCCGTGGGTAAATATGTATTAGTACCATTGATGAGGGTAGAGTAGGGTAATAGTCTGCAAGAATTGGCAGTAATTTGATGCATAAAAAACGTTATCAGTAAGATGCAACATGTGGATAACCAGCTAGCAGTAACAGATATATTTATATATTATAATGATTGTTTTTATAATTGCCAGGGGATTGAAGGTAACAAGAAGAACCAATAGTCCATATAATTCTTGCCTCAAGGTGATGTAAGAAAGTCGATTAGTGCCCTCAACATGCTAGTTTGTATGAAATTTTCCCTCTGGACTGTGAAGCTGAGTTGGTGTGACTGTGATGCATACAGGAGGGTAGCAGTAAGGTGTAAAGAGCGCAAGCTTAAGGTCAGAAGTAACACATCTATGGGAATTCTGTAATAACAAATGCCAGAGGACTGTTATTGTTGCCGCAAGGAGAAGAACAAAGTATGTGAGTGGGCTGTACTCTTAGGCAATATTCCATCTGGAATGTGATTCATATTGTTTACTTTCAGAATACCGTGAGTAATTCTTCAAATAGCCGTGGTAATGAAAGATAAAATTAATAAAGGGATAGCTTACAATTTCGAAAATAGCAGAGCAGATTCAAAGATGTTGTATTTGCGATTAATGTTTGTTCAAAGAAAATAATGAAATTGCCTCTGAAAAATGTTATGTTTTAGTAAAGTAGTATTTTCAATATGAGGGTGGGTTGTTACGTACCTGTGCGTCATCTGTTTGGGGAGAAAAAATATGCTTTTATGAGTTATAAAGAGTGGGAAACTAGATATTCACCCACATGCTTCTTATTACCACATTTGGTACAAGTAGGTTTCTCACTTCGTGAATCACCACCTCTTCCCATTCGGGATCTAGGGTAGACACCCTATCATTACGAGCCTTAAGGAAATTAGAAGGAACTTGGTTGGATAACTTATTCTTGAACTTAGGCTTGCCTTGAATTTCTAACTTACCCTTAGAAGTACCTCCTTCATAAGACCTTGTCTTCCTAGCCTCCCTAATCTTCCTCTTAAGCCTACTCTCCTCAACTTGTTGAGCATGCACCATCAAATGAGAAATGTCCATGTGGTCATGAAGCATCACCGAACGACACTCTTCCACAAGATCATCGGACACACCCGTCACAAAACGGTTCATTTCATCTCTGGGATTAGACACCAAAGAAGAAGCATACTTAGACAACTTAGTGAATTTCAAAGAGTACTCTAGCACACTCATACCTCCTTGACAAAGGTTGAAGAACTCTTCTGCTTTTGCCTCTCTTTTCTCCCTTGGGAAGAACCTATCAAGAAATGCCCTCCTAAAGACTTCTCATTGTATTTTGTTCATTATGGTTGAAATATTGATAAATGATTGGGGTTTAGATTGGTTGGTTCGCTCACATAAGAGGATAAATGTGGGTGCCACTCGCGGCTCGTTTTGGGTCGTGACAATGCAAGTGAGAAGACCAAGAAAATTTTCGAAAAAAAGGGTTGAAATATGAATTTGAATTCTTGTACTTTTGAATGCTCTTGATTTGTGTTGTTATTTTCTTTCTCCATGTCTTAAATATCTATACATTTCAATAATATGTGGAAGATGAAAATAATTCAAGTTAATTAGAAAGAGAGAAGTAACATATGAAAGTTAAAAAAAATGATCTTTTCATTTACCATATTCATTGTAATTAATGTAAGTAAAGTAGTGGCTTTAAAATTTAAAACTGAAAAAACCTTTCAACTTCAGTAATTAAGTGATGCATGAATAAATAGGAGTAACAGAAAGACTTTAGAAAATCTCATAGTTTGTTTTACTAATTGAAAGTCATTGACTGGATAAATTATAACTTTCTACTTAAGAAAATTAAATAAAAGGATATGATATATACATATCATTGTGTAATTAAAATATTTGTATTTAATTAATAATTAATTGAATTTTAATTTACTAAAATGGCAAAATGGTAATCAACTTTTTACTTTAGAGCTTTCCACTTATAATAATATATGATATGATATATGATAAGCTTTATAATTTGCTGTGCGAATCTTTGAAAGTTAAAAGCTTTTTTTCTATTAAAAAAATGGATTTCATTTATTTTATCTTTAAAATATTCAAAACCTTTCTTTCTTAGTTAACTGTAACTGTTTCTAGCTTTTCCCCCTTGGCGGACTTCGCAAAATGATTTCAATTTTCGTCTTCTACTTATTGGATTGATATAAAATGAGAAATGCATTGTTCTGGATTTTTTGTTTTTTATTTCTATGTTTGTGTAGTATGTTCAACTGACTTTGCTTCCATTTTACTTAACTAAATTTCATATTTTATTTCATGCATAGATGCAGAACTTGTTCAAGCTATTTATAATAATAAAATAAGCATGTAATGTTTAGTGGAATGTATTTGCTTTTGTTCTACTGGTTCTTGAACTTGCAGTGTTTGATTGCTTTTATAACTTGTACTATTTTGAAGTTTACCAATTTGATTCTAATGTTATCCTCTCTTTAGAAAAGTACAACGCAACGATTGTAGTCTTTTTTAATTCTTTTTTTCTCCAGGAAGAAACCCAAAAAGCTTACACTTTGGGAAAGCTTCATTGATCATGATAGAATAAATATTGCCGAACAACTTGATCAATAATCATCCTGGCTAGAAAGATAGAAAAAATCAAAATCATCTGCAGGTAAACACACACACTAATATAGTATTCTTACAAATATCGAAGCACTCACCTCACAATCGATCATTCTAATATATAGGGTTAACAAGCAGGTTTGTCACGACAATCCAAATTAATTCTCCATACCCACATGTTGGTGCGCTCAGAGCATGGTATTTGTTACCACCAAAAAATGTGCTACCAACAAATACATATGCACACATTTACTTGTTTAAATTCATATTTCTAGGGCCAAATCTAATAAACAGTTGCTTATCGCATACACCAAAAAGAGAATAACCTCAACAGGTTCTCTTCAACTTATTCCTTTTGAAAAAAGATAATATCAATTGCCAACGCACAGCAACACCTCCCGGTAAGAACAAGTGAAAATTACACAGATCATCATATTGTATATCCGTTCACACTTTCCCATAATCTTCCAGGGCCAAATAGTTTGCATACAAGACAAATTTTCACTATTGGATGAAAATCAACACTTCTATACTTCAGCCTGTTTGACATGCAAATAAATCTTTAATAGACTTCAGTCACGGAGAAAATTTTACTATGCAACTTGTTGCCATCCGGCAAATCTTATTCCAAGGTATGACAATCACTAAGGTATCATTTACAGAACTTCAAACAGTCGTGCCTGTTCAATGAAACAACATTTTCCCCTTACTATCCCCTTTTAATATTATGACAAAGCTCCACACAAATGTCTTCTATAGCTAAACCATAGATTTTTTTTTTTAATTTAACATTGAAATTCAATCAACTACACTTTAAGTTCTCCGCTCTACCACATCTGCTATACCTATCTAATTATTACTACAAATGACACTTTAAAACAATGTATTACTTTTACTAACACATTTCTATCATTCTCGCCTTGCCAACCTTAAGATACTTTTCCTTCTAATGGATTCTGATGTCTGCACCCTGGTTTCATCTTTTTGCAAAACAGATGCCAATTTGACATCACCATTAAGACAACAATGGTTCATCAACGACACTAATCGCAGATCAACCTGCTGAAACAATGTTACATCTCACTTCAGAAGAAATCTACGATATTTCCTTCACTAAGGTATATCTTACACATAATTAAAATAAATACAATATAGATGCCTATTGTTAACTGATCTTTTCAAATGCCTCCCTAGAAACAAATGTTGCCTCTGACAAATTTGACAAGACAGCTGGAAAAACATTCACCATTCAAGTCAAAAAATCATTTTCTAAAACTATGGATGGAACTCCTGGAAAGTTAATTGTCTTGTCATGTGCGGAAAAAGACAATCTCATCAGTGCCACATCATCACCTGCTACGATGGACACTGCAGGAAGCAACAAAAGGAACAAAAAAGACAAGGAAGAAAGGCATGCTCTGGAGGTCAAAACTCCCCTTCCAAAACTTCAACTAAGTGTCGTATTTTAATTTCTTAACCAGTCAAAAGCCACGCAGCCTACATTTTGCAACATGGTTGGATCCATTTTCTACCACTGCAGCAACCATATCAATAACGGATTGCTTTGCCTATGTAAATAAAATGTACATACCTATATTACAAAACTTGACTCTAACACCTAACATATAACTTTTGTTTGTGCCACAGTTACTACGTACTTAATACACAATTTTCATATTTGTGCCTCACTTGAAATGTTGTTCCAGTTATGCATATTTTACAGCTTCCCAGTGATTTCGAGCATATAAAAATAACAACACCGTGATAAAAAGGTTGAGGACATTGTTGGTGTCATGAAATTCTTCAAATAATTTGAGCAAAATATCTGAAGAAAATAGAAAGTGACTTTACCAAACACATCACATCCTGATCAGCTAATGAATGTTTTCTAGTTTGGTGCCGTCTAATCACCTATGGAGATGCTAGCATGAGTAGAAAAGAAAAGAACGAACGAAATTAAAGTACTATCAAAGCCCCAACCGAGTCAACAACCACTGCATCATTATACTTCATTTTTTGTTAACTATATCTTTGCCTTGTCTACTAGGCCCAAAAATTAAGTCACCACAAAAAATATCAATCAGTGGGAACACATTTACATACATGCTAAATGGAAAAAAGCAGACAGTGTAAAATCAACTAAAAAAACAGAATTCAAATCAAAACTGAAATCCCAAAATAGTGCAGCAATGAAAGAAAGATTACAGACATCACACGAAGAACACCTAAATTAGTGAGACTTAACAGGAAGAAAAAGCTTTACGAGCAAGAAAGAACCTTTGTGAGACCCAACAAAATTACAGCAAAGTGAATCACCTGGACTACAACGTGGTGGAGGTATAAGCATATCTTATTGTATAGCTAGGACACGTATTTAGAGTTGCACAAGACACACAATATCAATACGTGAAAAGAAAAATTTAACCCTATATGTAGCAGACATGACCACGACCACCAGCTTCCCCTTAGACTCTTCTATTGGACTCTTATATATATATATACATACATATACACACACATATATATATACTAAAACAAATACACTAAACTTGAGGGGGAGTAATACACCGAAATCTACATTGTTGATTAAGATCTGCTAAAATCAGATGCTCTTAAACAAATAGCAGAGGATTACCAATAACAATAATCAAAAGGATCTTATTGCATTCACACAAGGAATTTTTCACCCTAATACTGTACAAATAGAGTGATGGACTTGCCAAACAACACAATTGTCACAGACCAGTGCGATACATGCATTACACCCTTCTTTTCACTAGATAAAGTCCCAAACTCTTTAGTACATGTCACAAGGACATCCACATATAGTTGTTAATATTCTAAATTCAGTACTCTTATGTAGACTTATCACAAGCAATGGTTTTCTTCAAACCATGATTACCTCTTGTTAAGTATTTATATGTTCAGTCTCATGTAAGAGTTAGTAAGACAATTGAATACATGTAAAATAAGAAAATCATGACCAATTTGGGGTACTCAATACATGTCAGAATTCCATAGCTAAAAGCTCACCATTTTCACTCCAATTTGTAGCAAATTACCTTAGTACAGAGAACATTAGAACAAGTTTCAAATCGCCATAGCTAAAAACTCACTATTAATAATTATGACTAAAACCTAACAATTTGCGCTACAACTTTTAACAGATTATGTTAAAACAAAGAACATTAGAACCAAAATCCAAATATATACAATTTAATACTAACCATTTCCGGTTCAACTTATAATAGGTAACATTACAAACATTAGAACGAATTTCAAATCGCCTTAAGCAAGAACTCGTAATTTTCACTCCAACTTTTACCAGATCACGTCAAAACAGAACACATCAGAACAAAATTCGAATCACCATGACAAAAATCTAATCAATTGCGCTCTAGATAATACTCAACCATTCTCATTCATGACCAAAACCTTTAATCATTGAAAACTCATATGTGATTTGCTGGCAATTTGGTCACAAAGTGGTGCTTAGATTCATTTGCATGTCCAGGAATTCTAATTTTGACAATAAATAGCAGATTCACAAACTTGTTTTTTAGCAAACGCATCCCTTGCTAAGAGTTTCACTTTCAATCCGATATGTCCCTACATAAGATTTACAAAATCTGTTTTGTGGCCCATTAGAAAATATGTCAACACTAAATACAGTAAAAGGAATGAAATTTAATATGAATAAATTACCAAGATCACATAGAAAAATGAAAATGAAAGTCGGGAAAGAACACCTAGGAAGTGGGTACCCCGTACCTCTTCTGAGAATTTGAGAGGTTTTTCTGATTTAGGGCGAAAATTGAGAGTTGAGGCCTCAAATTCCGCCATGGCTTCGAGAATGAATTGACTGCTAAGCTCCTATAGAAGTGACTGCGGCTATACTTTTGAGGATGAAAGAGATCTTTCATAAACTTGGAGTTTTTTTTTTATTAATTTTCTTTTTGGCCAAGTAAAAATGGTAGGGAGAGTTAAATTTGTTGGAGTATACATAATATTTAAGGGAAAACTATAGGACAACTTTCAAATATAGCAAATAAAAAATTTATATTTGTATGATATAGCAAAGTTTGTATAATTGTGCTCCATAGCAAACATAAAACTGTATAATTCGCTATATATATACAATTTTATAATTCGCTGGCCTAAATTGTATAATTCGCTGACCTATTTCGCTGCAATTGTATAATTCGCTGCCTATTTTGCTGCAGTATTTTTATAAAATTTGTTTTGCATACAATTGAATCGAATTAAAATGTATGTATATTGCATAATTATAAGTGTATAGCAAGAAGATATATGTTCTTCTCTCGCTTTATACAAAAACAGAAACACAATATATACACTTCTGTTGTATAAAGCTAGAGAAAATTGTATTTCACTGCTATTGTATAATTCGCAAGTGTATAATTCGTTGACCTTTTTCTATGTAATATTTGTATAAAATTTGCATTTGTCTACAATTGAATTGAAGTAAAATGTTTGTAAATTGTATAATTAAGTGTATAACACGAAGATATATGTTTTTGCATGTGTATATACAATTTTCTCTCGCTTTATACAAAACAGAATCAAAATTTATACACTTCTTTGTATAAAGCGAGAGAGGCGAACAGAGGGAGAGTGGCGAGCGAGAATGGGATAGTGGCGAGCGAGATTTTTGGGAGAGAGGTGCCTGACAAACTTTGGCTAACGTTTGCTATGGAGCACAATTAAATCAAACCCTAGCTACTCCATTTATTTTAGGTTATTAGTTTGCTATTATATACAGTTTTCCCAAAACTATATGGTCACACTTGACAACTATTGTTTTTATACTTATTAAAATAGAGCACTTTAAAGTGTAGTCATATATATAAATAGGCGTTACCAATTATACCATGATCAAACTACACTTATAAAGTGTTGCCTATACTATAGCAGGCTTTACAAGTGTTGCCAATATTGACGTGGTCTAAAGCTAAAAACTAAGGCTACACTTTTAAAGTATGACCTTAATAGATTTAGGCAACATTTTATAAGTGTTGTCTTGATTTAGTGTGGCTTTAGCCCTACAATTTTGTAGTGTCTTTACTTAAGTCAAAATTCAAGCCTTAAAACAAAGTTAACATGATTGTAAAAGGCTTTTGGAAACTCTGTGAACTCTTCTTGACTCGGCTCTTACCTTTCCTTGAATTTAATTGAAGATTCAAGGGTCATGATCTAATATTTATGGATAATTTCATGATGTTCAAAGGTATCTTAGAGTGTAGAAATCAACTAGAATACTTTGGTATGTTTCTAGGAAACTCAAACAGAGAGAAATGGAAAAAGTTAGAAGATTTGGCGACCCTCGGCTCGGAGTGACGTGGGGCGCTAGGGGTTAAAATTCATGAATTGGATTGGGGCGAACTGGCTGGAGTAGAACCTTAGGCCCAAACTCAAGAGTTCCCATTGGGGCGCTTTGAGAGGTGCGGTGCCCCAGCCCTCTACAGGTTTTTTGATGAATTTTCTTACTTGTTAATCAACTCTTAGCCCTATAGATTCAATTGGGTGTTTTACCAAAAACATAGATTCAACTAAATTACAAAAATATGTGAGAATATACCAAATTCAACTTAATTAATGAATCAAATTCAAGAAACTTCTCAACAACTCCAACAACAAGAATCCACAAGAACTTGATCAATTTTCATCAAGAACTCATTATCTTTTCATTCAAGAACACCATTACGTTGAATTGAATCATTATTGGCACGTAGGTGAACTAACCTAATGCTATTTGATCTAACATACCTCGTAGGATTGAATCCTTGGCGAAATGCAGCATAAAAATCGCAAGAACTTCACGAATCTTGATTTTTTCTTCTCCTGTCTTGTCATGATTAGGGAGCACCTCCTAGACGTAACCGTTGTCTTCATCCTCGAGGAGGACTTAAACTATCCATTAGCATACATCATAGCATATTAAAGGTAAAAAAAATGCGGAAAATTCAAAACTTTTACAAAGTGAAGTATACTAAGACTTCTCGCTTATAGTATATGGAGTTTACATAGACTCCTCATTTATGAAGTGTACATAGACCCCTCAAAATGCAATATAGTAAATTCATATTACGAAGTCTAATAATTGTCTCACATATAAACAATCTATCATAGAACATAAGAATTTGGGCATACCCCTTACAGTAGTACAATATGCCACATATAGACTTACAACAAAAGTCTCAAAAGGTAAGGAAAGAAACAATCGTCTTAGACATATCCAATACGAATAATGCTAGAAACATGGAGCCATCCTCGGAGTTGAGGATTCACCAACAACTTGGGAGAAACTTCAAGTCTTCCTTGCAAATTGACTAGAAGCTCTTCAATGACCTAAACCTACAATGTTGGGGAAAAGTGAAGAAATATGGGTTAGTACAAACCACATGTACTAAGTATGACTCCTATGCATAAAATCATCAATGCATGAGAAATAAGAAAATTAGTCAAAACCATACTTAGTATCAAATAACCTTATCATGCACATATAATGAAACATCATAATTCAATCCAACATGATATTAACCCAACATGTAAGCAACCAAGAAATACTTGTGCAATGACAATAATAGAACCCCATAATCCTATGCAAAGCTAAGTATCACACTGAGTCTCCAACTTCATGCATAAAATAGAACCTCATATTTAATCATGAAATGCTTTATTTATAAGATCATATATAACTTGACATACATAACATGTAATAATATTAATCATAAGAGAACACTATTAGAACCATCCCTTAGGATCCCACATGTGCAATGTGTAAGAGAAGTTCCATAACCTTCCTCACTCTATGTAGCAACCATTAAGAAACGACCTAATAAGAGTCCACATGCATACTTAACTTGTTAATTTACTTATTCATTAGGGAAATAAGTTAAATAACCAACAATAGACCATGTTATCTACACGGAATCCGATGTTATACTCCCACACCAAAAAGAGAGGGTCACACTTGCCTAAGGTGTAATATTTCGTGCATATCTATCTAGGTGGATCAACTAAGCTAGAGTCCTATGTGGGCACATAGTTAAGTGTCAACGAGATAGTTACTAGAAACATTGACTTGCTAAATATGGAGGTTTCCATCTCATGAGACAACACATATCTTGGGAATCTGAACTTGCTAAACGTGAGGAAACCCATGTGGGGAGCGGACTTACTACACGTGAGACCCTATCTCATTTACACGCCATTTCGGTGTTAAGCATTTATTCCCTTTAGTTATCATATTTACTCATCACACAAGTCCACATTAGTCTCCTATAGACTCTTATGTAAACATCTTATCATAATAGTTCATAGGTATTCATTCATAAGTGAGAACTACCCTTTCACTTTAGAAACCCCATACAAATGAGTAAACCTTTCACTTAACACTTTATTATAACCATGAGACTACTTTCAATTATATATAATCATATTATAACATGCATACATACTTCATAACAAATTCAAGTGTCTATGGTTAAGGATGAGGATTACTTGTTATCAACATCACAACCACACATTAGACAGAGGAGCATTAATATCTAACTAACTCATCTTTCATAATTGAATTCAAGTTCATACTTATATTTCACAAGAATACATAACCAATACATAAACAAGGTAAATTCAAGAGTATTACATAAAAATAAGCATTCTTCATAATCCACATACTCATCATCTTCCACAATATCCATAGAATTTCATGATACAATGAGTTTAGGGAAGAACAAGGGTTCAAGGGGAAATCTTTAGTGATTACCAACAATTAACCTTAAAAACATAGTTAAACAATTATAAAAGAGCATAGTTCATCACAATTGAATAACAATTTTGATTTGAACCCATGTCTTGATTGAAACCCTAGTCTTGGGGAAGTTTGAAAACCATAGTTGCAGGAGCCTCTTGGGGAAAAGATCCCAAGTCTGAAAGAAATAATACCTTGAGTATGATTTTTCCACGAATTTGAGATGTATTCCTTGGTGATTTTGTCCTTCTCTTGGAGCTATACTATTCCTTCAATGGAGGTTTGAGTTTGGGGAGAGAGAAACTAGAGAGGAGTTGGGCTAAGTGGGTTTTGGGAATTTAGAGGAGTTAGGTTAGTGTAATGAATTGGAACCCTTTTATATTTCCCAACTAACTAATTTAACCACCCTGTAACCCCTAATTAATCAACTAACTAATTTACAAAACTCTCTTACCTTTGCTGATTTTAGACAGTGCACCAGGCCCTCAATCGACGAGTGCACATCGATGGGCCATCGACCAGACCACAAATCGTGCTGGTCATTTTTTTTTCTGGTTAGAGACTCCTTTTTGGGATCCTTGTGGTGATTTGGCTAATTTCAACCAATGACACAATCGGCGGAGCGCCGACCAAACAACAACTTGTCGCTTGGTCTCCTAGTTGCACAATGTGAAAGGATTGTTTTTGAGGGTCAATGGATGGGTCCTCCTCAAGGACCCTTAGGGTGGTCCTTGAGGAGTCATACCCGGAAATTTCAAACCTAAAAACAACAAAATTTTACTTAATTCTGCCTCTTGAAACCCCTTTAAAAACGCCAAGGCACACTACCTCAACTTTCCTAAATCTCCAGACGTCGTGGTCGTTTCTTAACGTTTTGACTCTAACACTTCCTAATTGAATTTAATACTTTTTTCTAGGCTTAGAAACATTATTTTAAGGCTTTTTTCATCTAGTAAGTCTCAAAACTAAGTCATGGCTTCCAGTGTGTTACATTGTCCCCCACTTAGGAAAATTCTTCCTCAAATGACACCTAAAACTTTTGGGAGAGGAAAGACTGAATAATGGCAGTTCAACAAACAACAACAAGAAATCATAATGTGATAGTTTGCAGGAGTACTTCAGAACTAAATTCAATACATAAACATGACATTACACATAGCAACTCAATTTACAATTTACCAATATAAGAGCTCAATACTTCATATTACATAATGGGGTACTAACCTTCTCAATATCAACATGATCTCAATATGAACATCAAGAGTCACCATGCAATCAACATTCTCACTAAAATTTTCATAAATACAACTATACACATACATATAATTGAAAGTTAACAAGAGATCATTTTTTATGAAAGCTCATTTATTTTTGCATGAACCTTTACCAAGATTTGCATATACTTATAAAAACAAGGCAATGTCACATCATTCATGATTTTTATTTTAAGAGGAACTAATAACATCAACTTTGACTAGGAATAAGGGGAAAGAGATGAGGATAACGGGAATTCATGTCGGCCTCGGCCTTGCACCCTCAACTAGATGGTTTCTCCATAGAACTTTTATGGAAGCCACCACTTTTTCCTCAATCGTTTGACTTGACGATCTAGGATCCATAACAAAACCTCTTCATAAGAAAGTTTCTCATTAACACCTAAACTTTCAATAGGGAGAATGGAAACCGGGTCGCCAATACATTTCTTGAGCATAGAGACATGAAATACGGGATGAACAGGGGCTAGTTCACTCGGTAACTTCAAACCATAAGCAAACTTCCCGACCAATTTCCCTATTTCATAAGGTCCCATATATCGGGGAATAAGCTTCCCCTTTTTACTAAATCTCATCACCCCTTTCATGGATGAAATCATTAAGTAGACCCAATCACCTATTTCAAACTCAAGGTCTCTTTTCCTATTGTCGACATAAGACTTTTGCCGACTATAGGATGTTTTCAACCTATCCCTCATCATCTGTACCTTCTCTATCACCGAAAAAGTAGAATTGACGGGAATGAAGTGGGAAGATTTTGTCAATCTATCAATAATCACCCGTATTGAATGATTTTTCCGATGTGTTCGAGAAAAACCCATAACAAAATCCATGTTGATATCTTCCTACTTCCAAGTAGAAACATTCATCACTTGGGTTAACCCTCCCAGACATTGATGTTCGGCTTTGACTTGTTGACAATTAGGACACTTAGACACAAACCCTGCTATGTCCCTTTTCAAACCTTCCCGCCAATAGACCTCTTGAAATTCACGATACATTTTGGTAGCTCTCGAATGAATGGAATATCGAGAACCATGGGCCTTTTCTAAAATTTGTCCCTTTCGACCAACTATATTCGGTACACATAATCTACCTTGGTAAATACGTACCAAACCCCCCCCCCCTTGGGAGAATGACTCATTGAACTTGCTAATAACCGATTCCTTCAATTCCATCAATAGAGGATCAAGATGTTGCTTAGACTTCCCCTCAACCACTAAATATGATTCAGATCTATGATTAACTATAAAACCTACCTTTGGAGAATCTTCTAACTGAATACCCAACGGGGCCAATCTATGCACCTCTTTCACCAACTACTTCTTATCATCGGGAACATGGGCTACACTACCCATTGACATTCGACTTAGAGCATACGAAACCACATTTTCCTTACCGGGGTGGTAGAGAACACTCACGTTGCAATCCTTCACGAGTTCTAACCATCTTCTTTGTCGGAGATTCAACTCCTTTTGAGTGAACACATATTGAAGACTCTTAGGGTTGGTAAATACATCCACATGGTCCCCATAAAGATAATTCCTCCATATATTCAAGGCAACTACAAGGACTGTTGATTCAACGTCATGAGTTAGATAGTTCATTTCTAGAGGAATAAACTATGACCTTACCATGTTGCATGAGGACACAAATCAAACCTACTCGAGAAGTGTCACAATACACTACAAACCCTTGGGTACCCTCCAGTAAAGTCCACGAGGCAAGATTATCTTTCAATTTTTGGAAATTTCTTTCACATGCTTCCGATCACCAAAACTTAACTTTCTTTTAGATTAAGGTTGTCAAAGAAGAGGCCATAGATGCAAACCGATCAAAAGATCTCCTATAATACCCGTCTAAACCCAAGAAACTTTTAATATCGATTGGAGTCAAAGGTCTAGACAAATTCTTAGCCAATTCCAATTTCTTTGAATCGACCTCCATACCCTCACTTGAAACAATGTGACACATATTCATCAAATAGTTTCTGTTCCTTGAGGACTTGCAATACTACAACCAAATGGTCCAGATGTTCATCCACACTCTTAGAATATACCAAGATATCATCAATGAAGGCAATTACCAAGGAATCAAGGTAATCTCAGAACTCTCTATTCATAAGGTCCATGAAAGCCTTCGGGCATCAGTTAGACCAAAAGATAACTAGGAACTCATAATGACTATACCTAGTTTGGAAAGCCATTTTAGGTATGTCTTCACCTCTCACCCTAAGTCAGTGATACCGCGACCTCAAATTAATTATTGAAAAGTAGTTTGCCCCTTAGAGTTGATTAAATAAATCATCAATTATAGGGAGAGAATACTTGTTGTTTATGGTAATCTTATTTAGTTGACAATAATCAATGCACATCCTAAGGGATCCATCCTTCTTCTTTACAAACAACACCGGAGCGCCCTAACGAGAAATACTAGGTTGTATAAAACCTTTGTCTATTAAATCTTTAAGTTGAAGCTTTAGTTCCTTCAGCTCGAATGGAACCATCCGGTAAGGAGGGATTGAAATAGGTTTCGTATCCGACAACAAGTTGATGCCGAAGTCTATTTCTCGTTCGGGAGGAATTTGGGCAAGTCATCAGGGAAGACTTCCGAAAAATCCTTCACTATGTGTACCGAATTTAATGGAGGAACCAAGGATTCAAGGTCCTTGACCCTCATAATATTGTAGAGACATCCCTTAGCAATCATCTTACAAGCTTTTAGACACGAAATGATTCAACCTCTTAGGGATTGAGTTACCCCACTTCCATTCTAACACGGGTTCATTAGGAAATTAAAACATCACTACCCTTTTCCAACAATATGTGGAGGAAATACAAGCGTGTAACCAATCCATACCCATTATGACATCAAAGTTATACATATCAAGCTCCACCAAATCGACCAATGTAACTCTATTGGGCAATACTATGGGACAACTCCTATAGACTCTTTTAGCAACAAAGGAGTCACCCGCCGGGGTAATAACCAAAAAAAGGTTCAATTAAAACATCAGCTAACACATTAAACTTCATGGAAACTAAGGGAGTTACAAAAGATAAGGTGGCACCAGGATCTAGTAAAGCATACAAATTAATGGAAAACACATGTAACATACCACTGACAACATCAGGAGACTCCTCTTGATCACCCCTAGAGCGGAGAGCATAGAAGCATCGGGATCAGGAGCACTTGCTTTGCTTGACAACAAGTCGATGTCGAAGTCTATTTCTCGTTCGGGAGGAATTTTGGACAAGTTATCGGGGAAGACTTCGAAAAATCCTTCACTATGTGTACCGAATTTAATGGAGGAACCTAGGATTCAAGGTCCTTGACCCTCATAATATGGTAGAGACATCCCTTAGCAATCATCTTACAAGCTTTTAGACACGAAATGATTCAACCTCTAGGGATTGAGTTACCCCACTTCCATTCTAAGATGGGTTCATTAGGAAATTAAAACTTCACTACCCTTTTCCTACAATTTGTGGAGGAAAGACAAGCGTGTAACCAATCCATACCTAATATGACATCAAAGTTATACATATCAAGCTCCACCAAATCGACCAATGTAACTCTATTGGGCAATACTATGGGACAACTCCTATAGTCTCTTTTAGCAACAAAGGAGTCACCCGCCGGGGTAATAATATAAAAAGATTCAATCAAAACATCGGCTATCACATTAAACTTCATGGAAACTAAAGAAGTTACAAAAGATAAGGTGGGACCAGGATCTAGTAAAGCATACAAATTAATGGAAAACACATGCAACATACAAGTGACAACATCAGGAGACACCTCTTGATCACACCTAGAGCGGAGAGCATAGAAGCATCGGGATCAGGAGCACTTGCTTTGCTTGAAAAAAGTCGACGCCGAAGTCTATTTCTCATTCGGGAGGAATTTTAGACAAGTTATCGGGGACGACTTCCGAAAAATCCTTCACTATGTGTACCGAATTTAATGGAGGAACCTAGGATTCAAAGTTCTTGACCCTCATAATATGGTAGAGACATCCGTTAGCAATCATCTTACAAGCTTTTAGACACGAAATGATTTAACCTCTAGGGATTGAGTTACCCCACTTCCATTCTTAGACGGGTTCATTAGGAAATTAAAACTTCACTACCCTTTTCCTACAATTTGTGGAGGAAAGACAAGCGTGTAACCAATCCATACCCAGTATGACATAAAAGTTATACATACCAAGCTCCACCAAATCGACCAATGTAACTCTATTGGGCAATACTATGGGACAACTCCTATAGACTCTTTTAGCAACAAAGGAGTCACCCGCCAGGGTAATAATATAAAATGATTCAATTAAAACATTGGCTAACACATTAAACTTCATGGAAAATAAAGGAGTTACAAAAGATAAGGTGGCACCAGGATCTAGTAAAGCATACAAATTAATGGAAAACACTTGTAACATACCACTGACAACATCAGGAGACTTCTCTTGATCACCCCTAGAGCGGAGAACATAGAAGCATCGGGATCAGGAGATCTTGCTTTGCTTGAGCATTTTCTCTTGATTGAGCCATCATGACAGGACAATCCCCCTTCATGTGGCCACTCTTACCATAACTATAGCAATTTCCTGTTCCAACTAGACATTTGCCTTCATGTTTTCTACCACACTTAGCGTAAATAGGCTTCTCAACATAGGGACGACTACCTTTCCGCTCTTGAGGCTTGGGTGTAGACCCTTTAGCTTTGTTGATCCTTGTGGTGGTAGAAGGTCTTTGATTGAGGATCCTCTTCTGGAACCTTGGCTTATCTTTTACCTCAATTATAGCCTTAGAAGGATTTTCATGTTCGGCCCTTGTCCTCTTCAATTCCTTACCAACTTGCTTAAACTCTTGTTCCTCAATTTGTTCGGCATAAACATAAGACGAGAGATGTCCATGCTAGGAGTCAACATAGCCGACCTACATTCATTAACCACAAGATTTGATATCCCCATAACAAATTTGTTCATCTTAGTCCTAGAATTCGCCATCATAGTAGATACATACTTAAATAGTTGAGTAAACTTATGGATATACTCCTTAACATTCATACCCCCTTGGCGTAGATTGATGTACTCTTGCATTTTCCTCTCCTTTAATTCCAAGGAAAGAACATATCAACTAAAGCTGTCTTGAAATATCCGTAAATAATCCATTCTCTCATCCTTCCATTATTCATACCAAACTTGAGCTAAATCTGAGTTGATAGGTGGCTAGTTCCGTCTTTTCTTGAAAAGACACTCCTACAACATCTAGTACCTTGAACACTTCATCAATGAACCCTTGCGGGTCCTCCTCCACTTTGTATCAAAGAAAGTAGGGGGATTCATCCTTGTGAAATCCCTTATCCTTGATGCGGTGGTTCTAGCATTGGGGTTCATATGTACCCTAGCATCCCTAGAAACTAGAGTAGCCACACTTGACTCAAGCTATGAATGTCCACCCTTATCTTAATGTTAGATATAATCCTTCTTCAATAGGAACTTGAATGTTTTGAGGAGCCAGAGGGGGAACCAACTTATTTACATTCTCCTCCTCGACCCTTCGAGCATTTTTCTTTCTTGAATTCATTGCATCTATGCACAAGAAATAGATTATAATAAAGGACACATAGAGTTAAGACTGTAGAGGTATGAATTTAAAAATACAAGAGAGGTAAGACTTTCCTAAGAATCACATAACCTCTCATTCATGATGTCACATTCGGGGAGCACCCCCTCGAAATAACCGAGATCGTCGTCCTCTTTGATGACTAGGACTAGATTCTTAGCTTACATCATTATATTCATATGTCAAAATGTGGAAATTTTAAAAAGCTTTTCAGTACTTATACATTGAGGTTTGCATAGACCTCTACATACATATAGTATAGTTATATCGAGTATACATAGACCCTTTGTATATTAAGATTACTTAGTCTTCTATTTTTATTTCAAACATAGATATAAAATATAACATAGTCTCAAAGCATGTCTCATCTCATAACCATCTAACAAGTGTGTAACAATTTGGGTCTAGCCCATACATCAATGAAATAAGACCACATATAGGACATACGATATTTAGTACTTCATTAAGTACACAATTTTCTTTGAAAACCTTTATGCGCATACAAGAATTACCATACTAATCAATAAGACATATTCATTAAGGCACATGCATGTATCTCACAAGACCAACAATACAAAGAGTAGTCAAGTGAATGAAAATATCAATATACTTGCATTTATAATCAATACCACTCTAACATCAAGTTATAACTTCAAAACATAACCAAAGCAAGACCATTAATCATGACCATCTTTAAGTACACTTGTGCAATAACTAAGCAAATCCCCATAACCTTACTTAATCAAGTAAGCCTATGAACAATAATAACAAATGTCCAACTTCACATAACATAACATTAAGAGCACATGATATCATACTTTAGCAATAGAGACCAAGTACATGTTCATAATAGTAATCAACATCACATAGTGTCATTAATATATAAGATCAACATGTACATATCATTTACTTTTATAAGCATATACATACATAAGAACATGCTCCTAAGACTTCCCTTAAAGATAACTAGTGCAATGTATAGGTAGAGTTCCATACCCCTACCTGGACAAAGTTAAACCCCTTAGGTCATCTTAGTTAGAGTTCATTACTTTAGTTAATTTTACCTTTTGCGAACATCATACCTTAACCGACATAAACCACATGAGAAAATGTTGAATCTGGTGTAATGAAACCCTACACCGAAAAAAAGGAAGACTACTAAGCAAGGTAGTACCAAAACATGAACATAACAACTACGTGGATCCACTAGCTAGTATTTCTATGGGGGCAACATAGTTCAACATAGTTGGGACCATCTGTATGCTACATGCATTGGAGTCTCCATCTTAAGAGTGCATTAGTTATCCTACCTTCCCGATGTTGGAAGGGACACTCCTCATACTAGTTCACTCGGTGCTAAGATAGAGTCCCTTTTGAAATGCCTTTAAACCTTTATTAATCATCATAGCTTAATGTAGGTCATAGGGTCTAACCCTTCTATAAACATCATCATCATAGATCAACAAGAATTACATGTGAGGTTAGCACATTAAAATATTCATCATGATAAGGAACATTCGTAAATTATCACCATCCTTATAACATTACATCTTAGCCAACACCTCACAAACCATAGTCAAGACATTCAATTCACATCATACCAACGCTATAAATCCTAATACAAGGTATACTTCAATACAACATCATCACTTAACCACAAGTAACCATAATTGAAGTAAAAAGTAAGGATCACAAGACTTACCAAGTCTTCTTCATATTACATCATCAACGTCTTACCATCAATCCTTATCTCAACCCAAAAAAGGGTATAATATCATAACACAACAATAACCAATCACGATAACAAGGCTAATTGAATCACTACATCACAATCCATCACTAGTTCATAGCTTAAGATAAGAGAGTTAGGTCAATTCCATAATCCACTTCATAACCTAGATCAATTACTCAAGAACTAGCATTATAGGAATCAAATTTATCTTAATAAACTCATAATTGATACAATAACATCATCTAGTAGTAATTCAACAAACACCCAATTCAATTGAACCAACATTACACAATTCATATCAAGATCATAACCTATGGTTAAGGTGAATAGGTCATATTCTACAAACTAGACCAATTCATCAAGATATAATATAATTGAGTTAAAATGCATGTTAATATATTCATAATATCCAAAATAAATCATAAAAAAATCAATTTATAAGATCAATTTCGATATTGAAAAGGACCCACTTGAAAACTCAATTTTTGAAATCAATTTGATGGAACCCTTTGAGGAAAGAGGTCTGAAAGTTTGAAAGAATCCCATACCTCAATTTTTAATGAAGATTGATGGAGAAAATTGACCCTTTTCAGACCTTGAACCCACTTCTAGCTTGGTCTTTAATGGGGGGTTTTAGAGAGAGAGAAAGAAGAGAGAAGGAAGATAGTTTTGGGTTCGGGAATTATTAGAGATTAGGTTAGTCTAATTAGGTTAGAGGCTTTATATAGGTTGTTAACTAAATTAATAATACCCCCCTTAACCCACAACTAATTAAGTAACCCCTGAATTAATTAATTAAAATCAACTTGAAACGTGCAGTAACTAAGGCCCTCACAGACGAGACCCCAACCAACAGTCCGTCTGTGAGACGACAGCCACATGACCCTCCGTCCTGTTGGTCCGTCATTTTCGTTAGTGACTGGTCCAAAACCATATTGATGAAAATTACTATTTTTAATTGATAAGCCAATTGCCTCCCCGTCGATTGACACACGGATCGTCTATTACAAGTCATGGGTCACACTGCCTTGGGCAGTCCTTTGACCCCATAAGCAAGGGTCCTCCTCAAGGGCCCTTGGTTGGTCCTTGCAAAGACGTGATGGACGTTTCAACTCTTAATTAAATCTAATACGTGTTAGACACCCTTCCACAAATTTTCATTATTTTCCGACTTCTAAAAGCTAGTCAAACAGGCTAATGCACACTAGTACCTTATTGAACTAGTTTCCAAACGTCATGGGCGTTCTTTCACGTTTTGGTTTCTATACTTTTTAAATAACTTATATTCATTAAAATAGACCTTAAAAAGTGTCTATACCTCTTTACACTCATGCTAGTCTCTAGAACACGTCGTAGACTATTAAAGTGTTACATTATCCCCCCCTTTAGGAACATTCGTCCTCAAATGACACTAAAATCTTTTGAAGAAATGAATCGACTCAAGACAAGCAGTCCAACCAACAAAAATACATAACAAAATCAATCATGACATCTACACTTAGCAATTCAAAACTCCAATAACCACATATAAGGCTCAAAATCACATTATGAGGAATTTCCTTCTCACAACAACAACAACATGAGCCCAACATACCATATATGAGTCAATTATGCCAAAACTCAACTTACCAACAAGGTTCATATCATTTAATAAATACCCACCATATCAAAGTGCACAACGTAACTCAAACCAAGCAAAATTGCAAATTTTCAAGTCAAAAATACATTTCACTATAAATTACTGTAATGACACCTTAAATGCATATTTTTTCAAAAATTAAGCAACTTCAGTTTTTACTCATAATTAATAGGAATAACAAACCTTAGTTATCAAATAGATGATGGTAACGGGACTTCATGTCGGCCTCGGTCTCCCGTGTCGCACCCTCAACTAGGTTTCCATAACACCTTTACGGAAGCCACTTTCTTATTCCTTAATTTCTTTACTTGCCTATCAAGGATTTGAATCGGATCCTCCTTATTGGAGAGGATATCATTCACACCAAGACCCACAAATGAAAGAATAGACTCGAGATCACCGATAAACTTTTTAAGCATAGAAACATAGAAAACCAAATGAACCAAAGTCAATTCACTAGGAAACTTTAACTCATATGCAACCTTACCAACCCTTTTGCAAGATTTCATAAGGACCCACATAACGAGGAATTAACTTCTCTTTCTTTTCAAATCTAACCACCCTTTTCATAGGCGAAATTTTCGAGTACACCTTATCACATTCTTCAAACTCTGATTCCCTTCTCCTATGATCAACATAAGACTTTTGCGGACCATAGGATGTTTGCAACCGGTTTCTTATGATATGAACCTTCTCAAAAGTCTTATAAATCAAATTGGGACCCAAAAGTGAAGACTCACCAACTTCAAACCACCCAATAGGAGACCTACATCTCCTACCATACAAGGCTTCATAAGGAGCCATGGATATGGATGAATGGTAGCTATTATTGTAAGCAAACTCCACCAAAGGCAAAGGCTTATCCCAATTTTCTTTGAAATATATTATACAAGCTTTAAGAATATGCTCAAAGGTTTGAATAGTACTCTCCGCTTGACCATCCATTTGAGGAACAAAAGCGGTGCTTAACTTCACCTTGGTACCCAACCCTTGTTCGAATGACCTCAAAAACCTAGATGTGAATTGTGCACCCCTATACGTAACAAAATACCGTGGTGAAACACAATATCATATATGAAAATACTTGCATAATCCTCCATCGAATAAGTGGACTTGACATAAATAAAATGAGCAAATTTGGTCAACCTACCAACAACCACCCATATAGAGTCATATTGCTTTTGCGTCCGAGGCAAACCTACTATAAAATCCATATTTATGTTTTCCATCTTCCAAGTAGGAACTTGGATTTCTTGAAGTTAACCACCCGGATTTTTGTGTCTGTCTTTCACGTGTTGGCAATTTGGACACTTAGCAACAAATGTCGCTATGTCCTTTTCAAACCTTCCCAACAAAACACTTCTCTAAGGTCATGATACATCTTTGTAGAACCCAAATAAATGGAGTAATAGAACCCATGAGCTTCCTCAATAATCCAGTTTCTCAAACCATTTATATTGGAACACACAACCTTCCTTGATAACTCAAGACACCATCCCTCTAAGTGGAATGACTCATTAATCTTGCCAAGAACCAATCCTTCAACTCCATCAATGGTTGATCAAGATGTTGTTTGGACTTCACCTAATCTACCAATGATGACTCGGAGTTATGATGGACCATAAAACCACTATTCGGAGAATCTTCCAACCGAACACCCAATGTAGCCAAACTATGAACAACTTTCACTAGGTCTTTCTTTGGTTCCTCTATATGATACACACTACCCATGGTCATACGACTTAGAGCATCCGCAACCACATTGCTTTGCCGGGGTGATAGAGAACACTCATGTCATAATCTTTCAACAATTCCAACCAATTTATTTGTCGGAGATTCAACTCCTTTTGAGTAAACACATATTAGAGAGCCTTGTGGTCGGTATGCACATCAACATGGACACCGTACAAGTAATTTCTCCATACTTTCAAAGCAAATACCACAGCCACTAACTCTAGATCATGAGTTGGATAATTCTTCTCATGCACCTTAAGTGGTCCAGGAGTATTTGCATAAGCACACACCCTAAACCCACTCGGGATACATCACAATATACAATGAAGCCCTTGGTACCCTCCATTAAAGTCAACATTAGAGCAGAAGTAAGCCTATCCTTCAAGATTTGGAAGCTTTTCTCACATGCCTCCGACCATTAAAATTTCTTACTCTTTTGGGTCAAAGTAGTCAAGGGAGATGCAATGAAAGCAAAACCATCCATATACCTCCGATAATAACCAGATAGACCCAAGAAAATCCTAATGTTGGTTGGAGTCAATGGTTGAGGACAATTCTTGACCGCCTCAATTTTCCTTGGATCAACCTCAATTCCATCACTAGAGATGTTGTGACCAAAAAACACCACCGACCTCAACCAAAACTCACATTTGCTATACTTGGCAAATAGTTGGTTTTCATTAAGCACTTATAGTACAACCCTCAAATGATCCATGTGTTCACCCTCATTTTTCGAATACACCAAGATTTCATCAATGAAGACAATGACAAATCAATCTAGGTAGCTTTGAAATACCCTATTCATGAGTTTCATAAATGCTACCGGGGCATTTGTGAGACCAAAGAACATTACTAAGAACTCATAGTGTCCATATCTAGTCTGAAATATCATTTTTGTTATATACTCACCTCTCACCTAAGGTGGTGATACCCCGATCTCAAGTCAATTTTAGAAAAGTATTTTTCCCCTTGGAGTTGATTAAATAAGTAGTCAATCCGAAGGAGAGAATACATACTCTTAATAGTGACTTTGGCGATAATTAATGCACATCCTAAGAACCCATCCTTCTTCTTCACAAACAATATCAGTTCACCCAATGGAGAAATACTAGGTCTAACGAAGCTTTTTTCTAGTAAGTCTTTATGTTGAGCCTTCAACTCTTTCAATTCGGGCGGAGCCATCCGATAAGGAGGAATTTAAATGGGGTTGGTATCCAGTAGCAAGACAATCCAAAATATATTTCCCGTTCGGGAGGAATTCCGAAAAGAACATTATGAAAGACCTTAGGAAACTCCCTCACTATGGGGACAAACTCTATGGGAGGTTTTTCGGAATCTAAATCTTAGAATTTTACAATATAGTATAAACACCCTTTTGAGATCATTTTACAAGCCTTAAGACAAGATATGATATGACCTCTAGGAATAGAATTTCCCCCCTTCAACTCTAAGATGGGTTCATTTGGAAAATTTAACCTGACAATTCTTGTTCTACAATCAATGGAATCAAAACAATCATGCAACCAATCCATCCCCAAGATGAAATCAAAATCGACCATATCGTGTTCTACTAATTCAACATGAGTAACTCTATAGGGCAATATATAGGACAATTTCTGTATGCCCTCTTTGCAACCACCGACTCACCTCCCCGGGTAGTTACCATGAAAGATTCATTTAGAATATCAGGCAAAACATCAAACTTCCTAGCTATCAAGGTAGTAGAAAAAGATAATATAGAACCCTCATCAAGTAAATCATACATATAAATAGAGAAGACTTGTAACATAATTGTCACCACATTGAGAGAACTCTCTTGTTCACCCCTAGAGCGAAGCGCATAAAAGAAATTCTTGTTTGGAGTATCCACATTAGAACAACTAGCTTGATCTTGCCCGCTTCTTTTGTCTTGCCCTTTCAAGTTAAGGAAATCTCTAACCTTAAGGACACTCTTGCCACATCCAAAACAATTGTCTGTCCCGACAAGGATATCACCATAATTCTTCTTGACACACTTTCCACAAGTTGGCTTCTTGCTAAGTGAGCTAGTATCTTTTCTCTTTTGAGGCTTAGGGTTAGACACCCTATTATCACGAGCCTTAGGAAATTTTGAATGAACTTGTTTAAAAAGCCTCTTCTTTAATCTAGGATTGTCTTAAATGTCAAGCCTACCCTTAGAACAACCACCTTCATAAGACCTTGCCTTCTTAGCCTCCCTATTCGTCCTCCTTAACCTTGTTTCTTGCACTTGTTGAGCATGAACCATGAGAAGAGAAATATTTATATTATCATGAATTATATCTGAATAACATTCTTCCACCAAGTCATCTAACACCCCATAAGAAAAGGACTCATCTCATCCCTTAGGTTTCAAACCAAGGATGGAGCATACTTGGACAACTTACTAAAATTTAAAGAGTAGTCAAGTACACTCATACCTCCTTGATGGAGGTTGATATTCCAACTTGTCTTCCCTCATCTCTCTAGGATAGAATCTATAAAGTAAAGCCCTATTGAAGTTCTCCTAAGTCACTAGATCACCTCTTAGTGCCCTATTATCCCTCCATTGCACGCACCAAGTTTGGACCACATCTTTGAGTTGATAAGCTGCCAACTCGGCGGCCTTCTCAATTGAGGTCACATCTATAGAATATAGAATTTTATAGAACTCATCGAGGAAATATTGAAGGTCCTCATAAGACTTTGACCCAAAGAGCATAGATAGATTCATTCTAGTGAAGTCTCTCAAACGTGAGGCCATAGTGTTAGCATGTTGCGGCACTCGAGGTCCAACCTCCCTATTCACTTGGACCGTCATGGCTTGGACTTGAGAAGTGACCATTCGATTGAGAGGTTATGTCTTGGGATAAAGTGAGAAAGGATGCCCTTATCTCTCCATCAGTCATTGGTGGAGGAACAATCGAAACTTGATCATAGCAACCTCTTCAAGTGGAGGCACTTGGTTGTCTTGTGGAGGAACTTGGTTGTCATGAGCTCCCACATTTTCCATTTCTTCCTCGGCCCTTCTAGCAGGTGATCTTCTAGTATTACTACCTATAACCATGATACAAGGTTTAGGTGAAAGCACATAACAAGACTCTAGAAGCACAACATAGGAATACAAGGAGATGAGAGTTTTCTAAACATCACATAGTCTCTCATTAATAAGTGTGTCACACTTCACAATTATGAATAAGAATCTACAAAAATGTGGTTTAATGAGACATCGTTTCTATGGATATTCAATTTCATGCTCTGATACAAAGTTTGTCATATTTGAGAAGCACCCCATAGAAGTAACTGGTGTTGTCATCCTCGAAGAGGACTAAGGCTAACCTCCTAGCACTCGTCATTACATTTCATAGGTTAAAAAGTGCGGAAGATTAAAACTTTTCATCTACATCTAATTCATGATTTTACTTGGACCTCTCGCTTACACATAATATATTTATAACGAGTATACATAGACTCCTCGTATAAGAAGATTGCATAGTCTTCTACTTTTATGCCACATATTGATAACATACATAATATTGACTTAAAAAGGGATGTCTCATATTAAACCATCTAAATGGAATAGAAAAATATGAGCATAACCCTAACACAAATGTAAAATTGCCATTTAGGGCTTACAAAAATGTCTTGAAACAACATGAGTGAAATGAGTGTCCTTAGACCATAACAATGTAACATAGGTGAGTAATAGAAAGGAATCATCCTCGAAACATGAGGACATACCCACACTTGGAGAAATGATCCAAGACTTTCTTCAAAGTTGTCACGAACCCTTCAATGACCAAAACCTAAAATGTTGGGGAAAAGGGAAAAAGTGGGGTTAGCACATAACTAGTACCAAGTATGGAGTCATATGCACACACAACATAGAAATCATGATAAAAAGGAAATTTGTTGAAAACCATCGCAGGTTACCTTGAAAAGCCTTTTGCATAATTAAGAACACATATAGGACGATAATCACATATTAATTAAGATAATAACATATTTAACACAAGACCATCCTACTCAAGTTAAGCCAAGTTAACATGTTCATATCATAATAGAACTCATAATCAATATAACTCCAACATCATGTTACAACAACAAAGCATGTATAAGAGTTCAGGACATCATAACCTAAGCAAGACCATTACTCATAAATGCCCATTAAGTCCACTAGTGCAATGACTAAGTGAGACCCCATAACCTTACTCAACCAAGTAAACCCAACAACAACTATAAGCAATGCCCAAATTTACATGATATATCGTTAAGAGTAGACATCATCATACTTTAGCAATGGAGACCAACCACATGTTCATAACTGAAACCAATATCACATAGTGTCATTAACATGTAAGATCAAAATAGACATATCATTTACATTTATAAACACATAAGCACATATGAACAAGATTCTAATCTCAAGGATAACTAGTTCATTGTATAGGTAGAGTACCATGCCCTTACCTAATCTAAGTCAACCCCTTAGGTCATCCTAGTTAGAGTTCACTTTATTACTTCGTGTTACCTTTTGGAAACATCTTTCCTTAACCGACAGAGACCACATGAGCCTATGTGGGATCCGGTGTCATGGAGCCTACACCAAAATAAAGTGGACTACTTGCCAAGGTAGTACCAAAAACATGAACATATCATCTATGTGGATCCACTAGCTAGTATTCCCATGAGGGCAACATAGTTCAAGAACTAAGAGATGTAGTGTGGACCCTATTTATGCTACATGCATTATAGTCTCCAATCACATGAGTACAATAGTTAACCTACCTTTCCTATGTGGAAAAGGACACTCCTCACTACTAGTTCATTCGGTGCTAAGCTAGAGTCTCTTTTGAAATGTCTGTCATTCATAATCATAACTTAGTTTAGGTAACAGGGTCTACCCCTTATGTAATAGTCATTTTATCAATAGGATTTTCATGGGAACACCTTTAATTGCAACCCTCATATGTGATATTAGCACATTAACATCGTTATATCATAGTAAGGTTCATACGTGTAACACCTTGAAAATACAAGACGTGTCGTAAAGCCTAACATAAGTGTCATAATGTTTAAGTACTATTTATAAGTACATTTTTAATGAATATTGGTCATTTAAGAGGTTTAAGAACCAAAACGTCTAAGAACGTCGATGATGTTCGGAAAGTTGGTTCAAAGGGGTGTTAGTGTGCCTTAGCCCATTTGGCTAACTTTTAGGAGTTGAAAATGTACGAAAATTGGTGGAAACATAGATAATAGGTGTTTGAGTTGAATCATCGTTGAAACGTCCAGGTATGACTCCCCAAAGAACAACAAAGGGCCCTTGAGGAGGACCCCTGTAGTTGATGCAATATTGCCTGGCAGTGCGAATCGACTGGACATAAGACGACCCATGCGTGGATTGACGGGGTGTCGATGCCACTGTCCTCCCACACTTAGGCTAGTGGAGAAGGCCCCTTCGCCCTCACAACCTCTGAACTCATCAACGGTGTGAAGAGGTGCAGGCTATGGTCCGTGTGTGGATCGACGAGGCGTCGATGCCACCGTCATCCCACACTTAGACAATTGGAGGAAGTCCCTCACCTTTACAGTCTCTGACCAAGATGACAGAGTGCAGGATGGAGAAGGGCTGTCTGTCGACTCACAAACGGCCCGTAAGTGGGGTCTCGTCTGTGAGGGTCCTAATTTGCTGCACGTTTTTTATTAAGTTTATTTAATTAATTAGGTGGTTTAGGGGTTAGTTGGATATTAAAGGGATACTAATTAAGAGTAATAAGTACCACTATAAATAGCCTCAACCCTTATTAACCTAAAGAAAACTCACAAATAAACTCTCTTCCTTCTCTTATTTCTGTCTCTACATGAACTCACCATTGAAGACTAGCAAAGACTAGAGTTTGGGCGATGGAAAGGGACGAATTCACCATAAAATTGTTGACAAACATTAAGGTATTGTTTATATTCACCTTTGATACTCTTTCCTCAAGGGGTTCCTTCAAAATAGATTTCAAAAGTTGATTTTTCTTATGGGTCTCATCCAATTACGAAATTGAAGTTATGTATTGAGTTGTTGATGATTTCTTTAGGTTATATTGAGTATATTAACATGTAATTCAACATGTTTATATAAATTTTTGATGGTTTGGTCTAAATTGAAGAATATGATCATCTATCCCTAACCCTAGTAGTGATCTTGACCTATATTGTAGTGTGATCATTCAATTGAGTTGGTTGTTGATCAGATTACTATCCTATGGTGTTATTTTGATTAAATTAATATGAATTATAGGCCTATCAATCTATTTCTTGAGATGTGGTTTAGGTTAAGAATTGTAATGAGAAATTAGCCTATGTATCTTGTCTCAAGTTGTGATCTAGATTTGAATTGTGTTATAGAGATGCGATTGGCCTTGTTATTCTATTGGTTATCATTGTGTGATAATGTTACTCCCCAAGTTGGTTTGAGTTATGGGTTGATAGTTAGACCTTGATGACAGAATATAAGAAAGACTTGGTATATCTTAGAATCTCTATCTTTATTTCCAATTGTGATTAATTGTCATTAAGTCATGATATTACATTGAAGTATTCCATATACTAGGATTATAGGGTGGTATGATATTGAATTTAAATTTCATGACTATGTTGTGAGGTTGATTCAGGTGTATGTGATATAAGGATGGTGATAACTATCAATGTACCTTAATATGCTACGAAATGTTAATGTATTGACCTCACTTATATGAATTGTGATGAAAGGACTTATGCTCATACAATTATTATTAAGCTATTGATGATGATGATTATACAAGGAGTAGACCCTATGACATAAATTAATCTATGATTGATAATTAAAGGCATAAAGATATTTCAAAAAGGTACTCTAGCTTAGAACCGAGTGAACTAGATTGAGGTGTGTCCCTTCCCACATAGGGATGGTACGGACACTATATTACTCTTGAGATTTGAGACTGTAATGCATGGAGCATAAAGCGGGTCCCGACTAAATATCCTTGTTCTTTAGATATGTTGCCCCCATAGGAATACTAGCCAGTGGATCCATGTAGTTGCGATGTTTAAATTTTTGGTACTACCTTGGCAAGTACTCCGTCTTCTTTCGATGTAGGGTTTTATGACACCGGATTCCACACTAGTTCATGTGGTCTATGTCGGTTAGGGCAAGATGTTCCCAAAAGGTGAAACAAATTAAAGGACTTGAACTCGAACTTGGATAAACTAAGAGGTCTAGCTTGGTCTAGGTAGGGGTATGGGACTCTACCTAAACATTGCACTAGTAGTCTTGAGGGGAGTCTTAGGAGGAGGTTCTTACATTTGTTTATGTTATGATAATATATGATTTATATATGATGACCTTGGCACATTGTTGATACTATATTTTGATTAGTTCATTTATGAATATGCCTTGGGTTAAAATGTTAATATATGATGAAATGTAAACCTAAATTCCATGATATGTAAAGTTGGACATTGGTCATGTTTTCTTGTTGAGGATACTTGATTGAGTAAGTTTATGGGGCTTTGCTTGGTCATTGCTCTTATTGACTTGATAAGGACTTGTGAGTAGTTGTCTTGCTTATTATGATATGTTTGACGCTTATTCATTCTTGTGATATTATTCCTTGTTGTTAGTGTTGTAATATATCATAGTTTCAAGTATGTTGGGACAAGTTTTACTTGTTGAGATGGTAAGCATGTTTGGTTGGTTGATATGACTTATTTGACTTTACATTAGGATTCTAAAGGGGTAATTTGGCATGATTTGATAAAAAGTCCCTTTTAGCATGTTTTGCTTGTGTATGTGCATAAGATACCATACTTAGTACATATGGAGTACTAACCCCATTTTCTTCGCCCTTTCAAAAAAATTTAGGTTCCTGTCGTTGAAGAGTTTGGAAGGCGACATTGTTGAAGGCTTGGATTCTTTCTTTCATCCAAGTAGGGTAGGTCCTCCACTTTCGAGGACAATGACATCCTCTAGCTTACGGATTTTGTTATGAAATTATTGACTCTTTCATTCCTTTCCTCTTTAATTAAGTACTGTACTTTCGTATGACCTATACATGGTCTTGCAGGATTGATGTAAGGTGTATGCCCATATTGTGATATTCATTTAGATGGTATGAGATGAGACAATCGTTGAAAATAATTCTATATGATTATATATATATGTGCAATAAAAGTAAAAGACTATGTAACCTTCCTATGCAAAGAGTCTATGTATACTCGATTGAATATATATTATTTGTACATAAAGGTCTATGTAAACCTCTAAGTAGTGATAATGTAAGTCTTAAAAAAAATTACACAATTTTCAACCTATGAATGTAATGACATGAGACTAAGAGGTTAGTATTAGTCCTTCAAAAGGACGCCGACGCCGAATACGTTTAGAGGGTAAACCCGGATGTGATAAACTTGGTATTACAGCATGAGGTTGAATATCGTTGAGTTCTGTCTCTCTCTCTACCACATCTATGTAGGATTGTATTCATTATTGTGAAGCGCACCACACTTATGAGTAGGAACCTATATGATGCTTAGGAAATCGCTCTATTTATTGGAAATCTTATATCTTGCCAATAGAGTATACTTATGGTGTGCTTTTACATCTGATTCTATTATTGTGCTTATAGGAAGCATGAACACTAGAAGGAATGGGGTTCCAA
Source organism: Solanum peruvianum (assembly GCA_027705065.1). Taxonomy (NCBI): domain Eukaryota; kingdom Viridiplantae; phylum Streptophyta; class Magnoliopsida; order Solanales; family Solanaceae; genus Solanum; species Solanum peruvianum. Next base: position 34,536,162 of record JAKWJD010001763.1, on the reverse strand, counting down.
GACATGAGGAGGAAGTTGCTAATGCAGGATATCCTCCCCATGATGACCATGTTTCTCCACTTGAGGAAATGCTAATGTTGAGCAAGCCCCGGCTTACCCTCCAGCCATGACGGAGGCTGAGATGAGGGCTATTCTTTCTCAAATGGCCCAAGCAATTACTACTCAAGCACAAGCCAAGACGGTTCAAGCCCAAGCTATGACGGCTCAAGCCAATCAGGATATTGCTCCCCCTCCTCATCAATAAGTCACTATTATGGCTTCCCATCTAAGGGACTTTACTCGAATGAACCCTTCTAATTTCTATGGTTCTAAGTTAATGAATACCCCCAAGAATTCATTGATGAGTTCTATAAGATACTTTATGCTATGGGGGTGTCTTCAAGTGAGAAGGACGAGTTGGCCACATACCAACTCAAGGATGTGGCTAAAACTTGGTATGTGCAATGGAGGGATAATAGGCCTTTGAGGGGTGGTACGGTGACTTTGGAGATCTTTAAGGCGGATTTTCTAGATCGGTTCTTCCTTAGGGAGATGAGGGAGGAAGAAGTGGCAGAGTTCATCAATCTTTGCCAAGGAGGAAGGAGTGTCCATGAGTACTCTTTGGAATTCATTAAGTTGTCCAAATATGCTCTTTCTTTGGTCTCCAATCCTAGAGACCAAATGAGCCGTTTTGTGATAGGGGTGTCGGAGGACTTACAAGAGGAGTGCCAATCGGCCATGCTATACAAGACAAGCCTAGATTTAAGAAGCTGGTTTCTAATCAAGTCCCTTCTGAATTCCCAAAGGCTAGTGGTGATAGGGTTTCTAACCCTAAATTCAAAATGGGAAAAGGTACTAATTCACCAAATGGGAAGCCAACTTGTGGAAAGTGTGGTAAAAAGCACTATGGTGATTGCCTTAAGGGGACAAATAATTGCTTTAGTTGTGGAAAGAGTGGTCACAAGATGACAAACTTGAAGAGTCCATACAAGGGTAGTGGTCAAGCTCAAGCAAGTGGTTTTAGTGATGCTCCAAAAAAGAACTACTTCTATTCTCTCCGCTCTAGGGGTGAGAAAAAGACTTCTCCTGATGTGGTGACCGGTATGTTGACAGTTTTCTCTCTTGATTCTTGATTCCAGCGCTACTTTATCATTTGTGACACCTCTAGTAGCTAAAAAGTTTGATATTTTACCCTATATTTTGCGTGAACCTTTTATAGTGTGTACTCTAGTGGGTGAGTCGGTTGTTGCAAAAAGGGTGTATAGAAATTTTTCAATAATGTTGCCCAATAGAGTTTCTTATATTGATCTCGATATGCTTGATTTTCATATTATATTGGGTATGGATAGGTTACATGCATGTTTTGCATCCATTGAATGTAGGAAAAGAGTGGTGAGGTTTAACTTCCCAAATGAACCTGTTGTTGAGTGGAAAGGGGAAAATTCTATTCCTAGACGTCGTATAATTTCTTGTCTAAAAGCATGCAAGTCCAAGATCTAGACTACACAGTTCCTCCCATTGAGTCGGTACCCGTAGTGAGTGAGTTTTCGGAGGTCTACCCTAATGATCTTCCTGGTATTCCTCCCGAACGGGAAATTGACTTTGACATTGATTTGCTACCGGATACAAATCCCATATCAATTCCTCCTTATCGGATGGCTCCGGCGGAGTTGAGGGAGTTGAAGGCTCAACTCAAGGATTTACTAGAGAAGGGTTTTATAAGGCCTAATATTTCTCCATGGGGTGCTCCGGTTTTGTTTGTAAAGAAGAAAGATGGGTCCTTGAGAATGTGTATTGATTACCACCAAGTCAATAAGGTCACCATTAAGAATAACTACCCTTTCTCTTGGATTGACGACCTATTTGATCAACTCCAAGAGGTGAGTTACTTTTCAAAAATTGACTTGAGATCGGGGTATCACCAACTTAGGGTGAGAGGTGAGGATATACCAAAGACGGCCTTTCGGACTAGGTATGGGTACTATGAGTTCTTGGTCAAGTCTTTCAGTCTCACTAATGCTCCGGCGGTATTTATGGACCTAATGAATAGGGTGTTTTGAAATTACCTAAATTCATTTGTGATTGTCTTCATTGACGATATCTTGATATATTCGAAGAATGAGGGTGATCATATGGGTCATTTAATGGTGGTATAGTAACCCCTTAAAGAACATCAATTGTATGCCAAATATAGTAAGTGTGAGTTTTGGTTGAGGTCAGTGACTTTTCTTGGGCACATAATCTCTAGTGAGGGAGTTGATGTAGACCCAAGGAAAACAGAAGCGGTGAAAAACTGGCCTAGACCATTGACTCCAATTGACATTAGGAGTTTCTTGGGTTTAGTGGGTTACTATCGGAGGTTCGTGGATGGTTTCGCATCCATTGCGTCTCCTTTAAATACTTTGACCCAAAAGAGTAAAAGGTTTGAGTGGTCGGAGGCATGTGAGAGAAGTTTGCAATTGTTGAAAGATACGCTTACTTCCGCTCCGGTGTTGACCTTACCGGAGGGCACAAAGGGTTTTGTGGTGTATTTTGATGCATCCCAAGTGGGTTTGGGGTGTGTGCTTATGCAACACGGAAGGTGATAGCCTATGCCTCTAGGAAACTAAAGGTACATGAGAGGAATTACCCCACTCATGACCTTGAATTAGCAGTAGAGGTGTTTGCTTTGAAAATTTGGGGGCATTAATTTTATGGGGTTCATGTTGATATTTTTACCGATCATAAAAGTCTCCAATATGTGTTTACCCAAAAGGAATTGAATCTCCGACAAAGAAGATGGCTAGAGTTGTTGAAAGATTATTATATGAGTGTCCTTTATCACCCCAGCAAGGATAATGTAGTTCCAGATGCCCTAAGTCGTATGAATATGGTTATTGTATCCTATCTTGACGAAGCCAAGAAGGACCTATCAAGGCAAGTTCATAGGTTGGCTAGGTTAGGGGTGATGTTTGAGAGTTCTCCAAATTGGGGTGCTATAGTTCATCATAACTCTGAGTCATCTTTAGTGGTTGAGGTGAAGTCCAAACAACACCTTGATCTAGTGTTAGTGGAGTTGAAAGAATCGGTTATCGGTAAGTTGAATGAATCATTCTCCTTAGAGGGGTATGGTGTGCTAAGGTACCAAGGGATATTGTGTGTTCCCGATGTAGATGGCTTGAGAGATCGGATCCTAGAAGAAGAACATGGGTCCTGCTACTCAATTTACCCGGGTTCAACCAAAATGTACCATTGTCTAAGGGAGATATATTGGTGGCAAGGTCTAAAAAGGGACATAGTAGAGTTTGTTGCTAAGTGTCCGAATTTCCAACAAGTAAAGGCTGAACACCCAAAGACGGGTGGCTTACTACAAGAGATCCAAATTCGTACTTGGAAGTTGGAAGAGATCAATATTGAATTCGTAGTAGGTTTACCTCAGACTCAAAAGTCACATAATTCCATATGCGTGGTTGTGGATCGATTGACTAAGTCCGCTCGTTTTATTCCAATCAAGTCTACATATTCGGCGGAGGATTATGCAAGAATCTTCCTAGATGAGATTGTGTGTTGCCATGCCGTTCCGTTATCCATCATATGGGATCGGGGCAAACAATTAACTTCTAGATTTTTGAGGTCGTTCCAAAAAGGAACTACTAGAAAACATGCCTTTAGCAACAAATATTTAGCAACAATTCAATTGTGTTGCAATAGATACTCATTTGCAATACTTATAGCATTTGCAATAGACAACTGAACCTAGTGAAACACTTTAAGAGTTAATTCATTGCATCAGTATGATAATCATTGCCATAGTATCTCTATATTGCAACAGTTTGTGAAAATCTTCGCCTTAGGTTCTCTATGGCAAGGGTTCCACCAATTATTTTCCGACACTTATTTCCTCACCCGCAAATTTTTTTAATTAATTGCTAAATTAAAATAAAAGGTAAACATATTAGTTTAATTTGGTCAATATTTTTCATCACAATTTGGAACAAGCCTCGTAAGTATCGGACGTCTCTCTCTTCTCTCTTTGAAGAAGAACGAAAGCTCATCCATGGCCTTAACAATTTTTCCTTGCTTTTCCTTGTAGGAATCTGCCACTTTTGGGTCTTCTTCTTCGTGAGTTGTACGTTTGTGCAGCTACATGTATGTTGTGTGTCATCTTCTTCAAAGTTAGATATTTTTTAGAAGATAGGGTTCTAAGAAGCTAGGGTTCTTGACAAATGAGTTACTTTAAAGTAGTTTTTGCTAGAGTTTATGTTTATAATGTCATTTTTTTGTGTATAAGAGTGTGTATTTTGATTTTGGTGAAGATTGAGAAATCTCTGCAAAAATGTTTAGATGGAAATTTGTAGTTTAGGAAGAGTTAATGTTATGAAAGATGAGTTTCGATTCTTAAATTTGCATGATAGTTCTTATCAATTGAAAAATCTTTTTTTTGAACTGTACAAAAGATTTTTAAGAATAAAATCTTCAATCTGATAGTTCTGATATAAGTATTTTCTTACTATAAAAGTCCTTGAAGTCGAGCATTAAGGGATTTTGTTTCTTTCTTTCAAGTATATTATTTAAGTTCTAAGTTTAAACTTTCCTCCTTGTCTGAATTTCTAGTGGAGAAAATAAAAATTGGTCATCATCAAGCTCAGCTCAGTATTGCTAAAAAAAGAGGTAATATTCCTATTTCTATTTTTTTTTATCTTTGATGTACATGTGTGAGTCAGAATACCTGCTTAAAAAGTAAGTTCTTCCAATATTGAAATAGCTTACTTTCAATTAAATGTAATTCGAAGCTACATTTTGAATCTAGATGCATCTTTTGTATGAATGTTATAATACAACCTGATGGAGTACAATTTTTTGCATTTCTTATCATAGTAATATGTCTTAATGCATCTTACAACACTTGTTTTCAGTATAGGCATATAAAATTATGAAAATAAATAGAAATGTGAGTGACCTGCACATTTATTGATTTAATGTTCTTGAATATGTTAGCTTTCATGTATGTTCAAGTTGGTAATGTTCTGGTTTCTCTTAATATCTCTGTTCTTTATTGCTTATTCAATTAAATCATTCCATATGACTATGTTTTTCAAATTTAAGGTTTGTATTGTAAGTTAATAATGTTGGAAAATTTTCACTTTATCGTTTTACTGTCAAAAGAAATTCGTGAAAATTTTTCTTCGTTATGAGTTAAGAGCTTCGATAACTAGATAATTCATATTATTTTCAATCTCAGTGAACTCCATCTCATCGATTCCTTTCCTAGTGTATCAATGCAAGAAAGATATTCTTCTGAATATAGTTGTTAGTGGTGGTGTGTATTCTTCTTGTAAGGCTTTGAGTGTTAACAACATCTCTAAGGTTGCTTCTATATTTGGATCTTCATGTCTATATTTAACCATACATCCAAGTTCTCTAAGTCCGCTCCTTGTCTTTTCTTATAAATTTTAAATTTTACTATTGAGTTGCTTAGTTTCTTTAGTGAGGTTATTGACTTTGATTTTGTTGTCTTTTCATGCTTTTCACTTATCGCTTAATTTTGTATTTAGCTTCCTTTTTGTCTACTCTCATTTTCATTTATGTGTGTATGAATCTTGGTTTTTACTCTTTTGTTTGTGTTGTTTATAATCATTTTCAGATGATTCATTCCTCGTATATGTGCTCTTTAAATGTTGTGCATGTATAGATAGTTTAGAGTGTTGGACAACCCCTTTTATGTGTCTTTCCTATTAGTCTTTTTTTCCTGATTCGTGTTGTACTTTATGACAATTGTTGATCCTAGAACTGTGAATTAGTACATACTAGGTCTCATTGAACAGTAACTCATCCTCTTAAGAGGGAGTCGTGCAATGTGTGTTGCTTAGTTTGTACAGTGTTTAAATTTGTCAAAATTGTTTGACTTTGTTGTCGTATCATATTATCTTTAGATTGAGTTTTTAGATTTTAAATCTTTTAATTTTTTTCTCTTTTTAACTAATTGAAATTATAGGTAAAATTGGTGTTGTTAAGTAGAGAACTGATTAAGTATAACAAAAGTTCAAGGAAAACACTTATTTCAGTTATGTTGTTGCATAAAATAAGATAGAGCCACTGATCAGAATATTCTTTTTTATGTATTATCTTGGTAATTTGATTTTGGTGTCGTATAGGATATTCAATTTTAAATGAATAGTCGAGATAAAAGTTTGATGGGGTTACGGAGATCCACCAATGAGTATATCGGTGGTGTGAATAACTTTCTTGATAAAGCTGTTGAACAGGCTTTCAAAAGAGATGAAATATTGTGTCCTTGCAAAAAGTGTGCTAATTGTAAGTGGCATCAACAAAATGTTGTAGAGGATCACTTGGTTGTTTATGTGTTTGTACAAGGATACACCAAATGGATTTTTCATGCAGAAAGTATTTCCTCGAGAAATAATCCAGATCATAATAAGGAAGGTTCCAACATGCGTGACAATATTGATGGCCTACTTTATGATACTTTTAGAGATGCTGTAGCATATTTTGGGGTTCAGGGAGTGAGAGAGGATTTATCCGAAGATGCAAAGAAATTTTATAAATTACTGAAGGAAGGTAAACAAGAGTTATATCCTGGGTGTAAGAATTTCTAGAAACTGAATTTCACCATTCAATTATTTTTGTTCAAATGTATTCATGGTTTGAGTAATGTGACCTTTGGAGACTTGCTAGACCTGTTAAGCGAGACATTTCCATTTGCTCATATACCCGAATCGTTTCACAAAGAAAAAATGTGATGAAAGATTTGGGTCTTGATTATGAAAAAATGCATGCATGCCCTAATGATTGTATGTTATTTCGGAAAGAAAATGAGAAGGAAGATAATTGTTCTGTTTTTGGCTCGTCTACATGGAAGACTATTAATGATCCCTTGACTAATGAAAGCACCAGAATTCCTGCAAAGGTTTTAAGGTACCTCCCTTTAAAACCTAGGCCTCATAGAATATTCATGTGTCCTGAAACAACTGCAAATATGAAATGGCATGATACTGAACGACCCAAAGATGGAAATATAAGGCATGCGGCTGGCGGGGAAGCTTGGAAGAATTTTGATTCCTTGCATGAAGATTTTGCTAGAGATCCTTATAACGTTAGATTGGGTCTTTCAAGTGATGGTTTCAATCCGTTTTGAACTATGAGTATTTCTCATAGCACATGGCATGTTATGTTAATGAATTATAAATTTTCGCCGTGGATTTTCATGAAACCAGAGTATATGATCTTATCTATGATCACTCCAGGTCCATCATCTCTAGGAAACGATATTGATGTCTACCTTCAACAACTAGTTGAAGATTTGAAAGAATTGTGGAAAACTGGGATGGAAACATATGATGTTGATTCTAACCAAACTTTTCAATTGCGTGCAGACTTATTGTGGATAATCAGTGATTTTCCAACTTATGCAATGGTTTCTGGTTGGATCACAAAAGGAATAAAGGCATATCCAACTTGTAATCATAGGACATGCTCTCAATATCTCAAGCATAGTCGCAAAATGTGTTACATGGGTCATCGAGCATTCTTACCTCCTGGTCATCCATTTCAAAGAGATAACATATCATTTATTGGTACAAAAGATTACAGATCTGAACCTACTCCCTTATCAGGCACATAAGTATTGAAAGAGTTGCGTGGATTCAATAATGTTTTTGGAAAGGGACAAAAGAGGAAGCATCGTGATAGCGAGGGTCCATGGAAAAAAGATCCATTTTTCTTGAATTGCCATACTGTGAACATAACAAACTGAGACACAATGTTGATGTGATGCACATAGAAAAAAAATTTTGTGACAGATTGCTCGGGACTTTGTTGGATGTAATTGGAAAGTCAAAAGATCATGTTAATTCTCGATATGACTTTAAAGAAATGGGGATAGGAAAGGATCTTCAATAAGTAAAGGATGGTAACGGAAAATTTCATTTGGCTAAAGCTTGCATCTCCATGAAACCAGAAGAGAAGAAGTTGTTTTGCACTGTTCTTAAAAATACAAAATTATGAAAAGGTTGTGTTTCAAATATATTATGATGTGTGGAAGAGGATGAGATGAAAATATCAGGTTACAAGAGCCATGATGATCATTTCATAATACATTACTTGCTCCAAGTTGCTGTTAGAAAAGTGTTGCCTAAAAAAAGTTTCTATAGCGTTGATTCAGTTGGGGAACTTCTTTAGAGTCATATGCCCCAACCTCTTTAGAGTCATATGTGGCAAGGTGATAAGGAGAAAAGATCTTGATAAAATGCAGTCTGAAATCAATCAGATTATATGTGACCTTGAAAAGATTTTCCCTCCATCCTTTTTTGATATAATGGTACATATGCCCATCCATTTAGTAAATGAAGTGAAGTTAGGGGGTCTGACACATCTTTGTTGGATGTATTCCACTAAAATAAGCCTATGCTTCTTCAAAGGGCTTGTTCATAATCAATTTCATCTAGAAGCATCTATACTAGAGAGATTCGTGACACTAGAGCGCGTCAATTTATGTTCCATATATCTATATGCTGGGGTGAAAACAAAATTCAGTCGATACCAATTAGAGGATCAGCAGGTAACTGAAACAAATGGAGATAATTTATCACCTATATTCCCTAAATTTGTCCATCCCATTAGAAGGGAGAAAAAAATTTAGGGCAATAATTTTCACATGGATCTCCAGTTATGTCTTGATATTCATCAATATGTATTGTTTAATACAGGAGAGGAAACAATGGAGACCATCATGGAAGATCTTTCACTTTTATTATAAACTTCAATATTTTTTATATTATAAGAGATTTTAAGCATGCTAATTTGGGGCTGCACTAGTGTGTTATTGTTTAAATGTGATTGGTTTCTTAATGAAGTAGATCAATATGGATTAACTTGGGTATACTTTAATAAGTTATGCAGTACTAAGATCCATTTGTACTAGCATCTCAAGTGCATGAAGTTTTTTATGTCGAGGATCCAATGGATAAAGATGTTTATTATGCAAGGAATAAATTCAATGATGATTTATTTTGTTTAGAAGAAGATCGTAATTGTACTAATATTTGAGACACATTTTTTGGGGAGCAAAACAATGACATTGGAACATCAAATCGAGTATTTGATGTTGATTTTGATATTAGATGGTCGAGAGAAGATGTACCTAGTGATGTCATTGATATGCCAACTCATTATCAACATTTAGAAAACATGGAAGAAGATCATATGGACACATCAGAAGAAGATGAGGACTTTGATGATGTCAATTGGGATTGGATGGTAGCTGATGTTGACGAAGGAATTTTTGAACTTCATTTAATATATCTCTGTTGCATTTTCCGATATGTACTATTGGATGGAAAGTCAATTGAATGAATGCTGATTTTTCCTGTTTTATTCCTATTGTGTACTTCTGTGTTTTCTGGTTTTCTAAATATTATTAGAGATTCTTTTAGTGTTTTTGTTGCTGAAATGAGCTGATTGATTTTGCATCAGCAATCATATGTGCATCAGGTCGCCAGAAGTGTTAATTCTGATTTTTGCTTCACCCTTTCTAGTTTTACTACTTTTTTTTACTGTTACTGTAATCTTCTTTTACTTGATTTGGTTGGGATGTCTAACTCCTTATCTGTATATCTAATTTTTTTAATAGTTGGTAGTCATGAAATAATGAGTGTCTTCAAGAATAAGGAATAGAGAAGAAAGAGAAACTGTTCCAGCTGGAACACTCACATCTTTGGAGAATCAAAAGAAGTTGTTGCTAGCTAAAAAAGTACAAGATCTCATCACCGCAAAGCATAAACGTTTAGCAGATGTAATTGAAGAAGAAGATATTCTAGAATCACACAGTCCATAGACAGGAGTTTGTATACAAGCTAACTCAACTAACAGCGTAGTGCAACCAGTAGAAGAACAACTTCAACTGAATTCTACTACTCTTGAAGAAATCGAACAATATGCAGACCAAGGCAAGAACATCAATATTTTATTTATAATAGTACTTGTCTTGTTTTATTATAAAATCAAATTACAATACTACTTTGGAATGGTGATCTTTTTTTGTGTATTATTGTAGAGTCCTCCACTAAAAAAAGACAAATAGGTCAAACAAAGATGTTATGTGTACATGGAAGGCATGATCGTAAACTTATTATACTAAACAAACTTAGTCAGCCGGTTGGTCCTAGTAATGATGTCGTGAGAGTTGAGTAGCTTCCTTGGTACACTTGCTAGGAATGCGACCCTTTGTCCTCTTGATTTGTGGGATTATACCAAGGTTTCAAGTATTCAATTCTCTGTTAAGTTAAATATATCTAAAATTTATTGCACTAACTCAATGTTCAAATTTTCAGGAGAAATATGACATTACAGAAATTGGTGTTAGATGGACTTTAAAAAATAGTTCAAGAATCTTGGAGAAGGCATAAGTTTGATTTGAAAACACACCACTTTGATGCCTACACTAATGATCAAATTTGGATTGAAAACAAGCCTGATGATGTTCCAACATCTCAATTTAAGGAACTTCTTAAGTATTGAAAATCAGAAAAATTCCAGGTAAGTCTTACTAGTTTGTACTGGTTCAATTAAGTTAAGTTGGAGTTTACATTATCATTTTCCCTTCTGTCCTTGTTTGATCCAAGAACAACTTGTAATATATGTTTCTTGGTTGAACTTTAATCCTTATGGATTTAGTTACTTCTCTTTTAGTAAAAGAATATTGTGATTAGATGAATTAGTGGTTATTTTTGCTCTTCATTCCCAAAATATTTTAAGTTATATAATTAAAGAGCTTTTTTCTTCTGTAAGTGATCACTGTCTATTCTGTCTCTTCTTTTTAGAAGCCACTAAGCTCTTATTTTATTTTTATGAATCAATGTAAAAAAAGTTTCCTCTTCTGTTAAAATCACTTGATCATTGTGGAAATTCTCTTCTATTTGCAGAAAATGTCAAAAACCAATGGTGAGAATTGAAAAAATTTGAAGAATCCACATATTGTTGGCAACAAAAGCTTTGTTTTAGTTCGCAATGATTTGGTATGAGCTCTTGTGTAGCATTGAATAAAATCTTGTCACATTTTAAAGAAGATGTTTGATACCCTCTTTTAATGTATACAAGAAAAAGAGAGGGAAAGTAGTGATACTCCATCAGATAAGGAAATTTTTGTGGTTACAAGAAAAAGAAATCCCAATCGATCACACAAGGATATATATCAAGATACAACTACTAAAACTGTGAGATTTCTATCTAATTTTATTTTGTTTGATTTGAATATTTTTTTTCATATTTACTCTTTATGTGTGTAATTGAATTTTGTTGTTTTTTTTTGTAATAATAAAATTGCATTATAGGCTGAGATGGAGAATATTGAAATGCAACAAAAAGAAGATGAAAATGAGACAATTGATGCATTTTCTTCTGTCATGGGATCAGAACATCTAGGACGTTTGAGATTATATGGAAGAGGGGTTAAAAAACTACTTTAAAAGGGAAAGTGGGACATTTTGAAGCCTTGTCAAATGCAACAAAATGACCTCGTGAAAAAGATGGAAGAGAGAATGATGAGAATGAAGGAAAAAATTAAGGAACAGAAAGAACAATATGACCAACAAAAGACCACGATGCGACAAGTAATTGTAGAAGATGTCATAAAAAAACTTCAGCGTTCAGGCCTACAAATTGATGCTAATGTTGTAGAAAAATTACTTGATGTTCATCTTTCATCTACCTGTAGTAACAATGAAGGTCAGAATCTCCCTCCTTCTTCATTTTATTTCTACTACTGGTTTTGCAGTTTCTTTTTTGGTTCATCTTTATCTATGGATCGTTATGTTAATCTGCTTCTACTTCTTTTTCTTGTGCTACTACAATTGCAATCTTCTTGTATTATTGCTGGTGCAACTGCAATGATCCTTTTATTTTTAACAAAGTTGATAGTATCGACATTAGTGTTACTTTTGTTTGCATAGTTTAGGTGTTGTTGATACTATTGAGATTACTGTTGCTTTGTCTATTGTGTTTAACGATTACATTTTGCTAAATGAATATCATGTTTATGATTGTGTAAACTTTCTAATTCTTATTACGAGGATTGTAATTTGTGATTTATTGGAATTCAATGTCTTTCATCCTTTGGTGGGAAAGAGTTTGAAAACTGTGGTGGTGGATTGAGTTGTCTTGTTGTAACGACCTGTGGGTTAGTCGTTTTGAGCAGCAGATTTTAATTCTGGAAAAACTGGCAAAGACCACGGGCACTGCGACGGCCCGTCACAGGCACGACGGCCCGTCGAGGGTGCATCGTTTCAGCATACTTAGAATTCTGAAATTGGATACTGAAAATCGACTCTCTGTAAATTGTGACGGACCTGCAGGACGTGCCGTCACATCCACGACGAACCGTCGTGAGTTACCGTTGCAAAACACTTCAACTTTTGAGAATTTGGTACAAGAAACGAGTTTCTGACCGTCAGGACGGAGGTGCAGGACGGACCGTCACTGGTGTGACGGGCCGTCATAGTTCACCTGGATTTTGGGAGGCTGCGACGACCATCGTGACGGACCGTCGTAGGCACGACGGCCCGTCACAGGTTGCGCAAATCCCAGGCAGAATAGGATTTCTTTACACGTTTTAAGGGACGCATTGGACTATTCTTTCCTTAATTATAAAGTTAGAGGGTTAATATTAATAAATCTAATTACTTGGGGGTTAAAAGAGGTAACCTTAAGTTAATTAGTGGGTTTTATTGTCCTCTTTTACACTTAATTATATGTTAATTAGGGTAAGAGAAGGAGGGTTTGAATAAAACAAACAGAAAGAACAAGGGAAAGAGAGATTGAACGTGAGAGGAGAAACGAAGAGGAATATCAAAGCTTGAGGAATTTGCTTGTTTGAATTCAATTCTTCGGTGGAGGTAGGTTATGGTTTTCATGCTACTTGTAGTAAACTCTTAATAGTGAATGTTATGTGTTGATAGTATTGTAAACCCTACTATGTGCTTAATTGTAAGCTTGCATGAATATGAATATGAAATTGTGATGAATTAACAAAGCATGATGAAGCTATTGAATCCCAAATCTTGAAAGAACCCTAATTCACTTGTTATTGATGATGCCTTAGTATAAAAGAAGGCTTGATATATTATAATGAGATTGATGATGCCTTAGTATAAAAGAAGGCTTGATGAATTAGGGGATCGGGTGCCACGTTCCGGTACCAGGATAGAATGAGGATCGGAGTGCCACGTTCCGACACCAGGATAGAATTATGGATCGGGTGCCACGTTCCGTACCAGGAGGATAGAATATGAGGATCGGAGTGTCACGTTCCGACACCAGGATAGAATTATGGATCAGGTGCCACGTTCCGGTACCAGGATAGAATGAGGATCGGAGTGTCACGTTCCGACACCAGGATAGTATATTGGATCGGGTGCCACGTTCCGGTACCAGGATAGTATATGAGGATCGGAGTGCCACGTTCCGGCACCAGGATAGAAATAGAGGAGCGGAGTGTCACGTACCGACACAAGAGAAGAAAAGATAATGAATCTTGAAAGATAATGAACATACTCAATCTAAATGAACGTAATTCCCAAATGAGTATGGTATTGAGGCTTGAGTCCTCATGTGTGAACTCGGTTGTATTTATTGATGAATTAATATTGTTATTGCTACATGTTGAGTATTGTAGTTGATTTACATTATTATTGATATATACTGTTCCCTATTTTGAGTTGGCCGATGATATCTACTCAGTACTTGTGGTTGTACTGACCCCCTACTTTTACGTTTTCTTCTTTGTTATTTGTGTAATGCAGCAAACGTTCCGTCAACTTCAACTCAACAGTAGATCTAGCCAGTCTTCACTACCTTCGGAAATTCAGGGTGAGCTAATGCGTCTAGCTTGGACTGGGTCTTCTTCTTCAAGTCTTGATGCCTTGAACTTCCGGCATGGACTAGCTAGTAGTTGTTTTAGCTTCTTAGACAGTTTTAGTTTAGCAATTTGAGATAGATGTTCTTGTGATGATGACTTCCAGATTTTGGGGATAATAATAATAGTTTTGAATTGTTTTATTAATGAGTTTAAGTCTTCCACATTTCTTTTTGTTGATATTGTATTAAAATGTTAAGGGTTAGATTGGTTGGTTCGCTCACATAGGAGGGTAAATGTGGGTGCCAGTCGCGGCTCGATTTTGGGTCGTGACAAACTTGGTATCAGAGCATTAGGTTTGTTGGTCTCATCACACAAGAACGAGTCTAGTAGAGTCTTAAGGAACGGTAGGGGGACGCCTTTACTTTTCTTTGAGAGACTATAAGACTTTAGGAAAGTTCCATTCTTTCATTCTTTCTTTCGTGCTACTACTTGAGTCCAATTGGTATCTAGGTGATACAAATTGGTATCTAACCATCTTCACTCTATTTCGCAGATGGTTAGAACTAGAGCAACGACTGCACCAGCAACAACAACGGCACGACAAGAAACGACTGAGCCAGCCACTGGGGCTGTAGCTCGAGGAAGAGCAGCGGCAAGAGGCCTGTGGAAGAGGTCGTGGGAGGATGTCCTCTAGGGGAAGAGACGAGCACCTAGTCCATCTGATGCTAGGGCGGTGACTCCTCCACCGACTGAGGAGGTAGTAAGAGAGGGTGAGGAAGGGGAAACTGAACAAGGGCAAAATGAGGAAATGCCACCCCAACCTACCAGAGATGATCAACCAGGTACTTGCTTATCTTAGCGGGTTATCCGATCAGGGTCAGGCACCTCCAGTGGTTTCTGCACCAACACCTCCGGTTTCAGAGATACGACATGCGCTACCATGGCTCCCCGCATGGATGCACCATTGGGAATAGGCACATTTCCACGTCTGACTACTGGGCCTATTATGACAAATGATCAGCATGAACTTTTCAGTAAGTTCTTGAAATTGAAACCTCCAGTCTTTAAGGGTGCAGAATCAGAGGATGCCTACGATTTTCTGGTTGATTGTCATGAGCTACTACACAAGATGGGTATAGTAGAACGGTTTGGCGTTGAGTTCGTGAGCTATCAGTTTCAAGGGAACGCCAAAATGTGGTGGCGGTCACATGTTGAGTGTCAACCAACAGAGGCACCACCTATGACTTGGGAATCATTCTCTACCCTGTTTATGGAGAAGTATATCCCAAGGACTTTGAGAGATAGAAAAAGGGATGAGTTCTTGAGTCTCGAGCAAGGTAGGATGACGGTTAACGCATATGAGGCTAAGTTTCGCTTGCTTATCAAGGTATGCCACCCAACTATGTTTCAGTCCACAAGAACGGATCCGCCGTTTTGTGAAGGGGTTGAGGTCAGAATTGCAAATTTCAGCCTTAAAGATAGCGGCAACGGCAACATCCTTCCAAGAGATGGTAGACTTTGTGATAGAGGTGGAAGGAGTGAAACCAGATGACTTCACCACGACATCGACATCAAAAAGGTTTCGAAGGGGAGGTGAGTTTAATGGTTCTTACTCTAGAGGACAGAGCTCCGGAGGTCACTCAATTCGACCAATTCAGTCTTCACTACAGACTGTAGTTGGGGGTCCACCTCAGACCGGTCAACACTTCTCTGAGAGGCCGATGCGTGAACCCAGAGAATGTTATGAATGTGGGGAGATTGGACACATTAAGAGGTATTGTCCAAACCAGAGTTACAGAGCCCCACTAGCTAGAGGTAGAGGTGGTCATGGTAGAGGCCGTTATTCTGGAGGCGTGGTGGTCGAGGTAATGGTGGTAACCACAACGGCAGAGGTGATGGGCAAATGGGAGCCACTACGACACAACATGGTAGGGGCGACGGACAGACTGGTGATAGGGCCCATTGTTACGCTTTCCCTGGGAGATCTGAAGCGGAGGCGTCTGATGCTGTTATCACAGGTAATCTTTTGGTTTGTGATTGCATGGCATCTGTATTATTTGACCCTGGCCCCACGTTTTCATATGTATCTTCATCATTTGCTAATGGTCTAAATTTGCATTGTGAATTACTTGACATGCCTATTCGTGTTTCTACTCTGGTGGGTGAGTCTGTGGTAGTTGAAAAGTATATAGGTCTTGTTTGGTGAATTTTGTGGGGAGCAACACTTATGTAGACTTGGTATTTTAGAAATGGGTGACTTCGATGTAATTCTGGGTATGACTTGGCTTTCTCCGAATTTTGCGATCTTGGATTGTAATGCTAAAACGGTGACGTTAGCCAAGCCTGGGACAGATCCGTTAGTGTGGGAGGGTGACTACACTTCCAATCCGGTGCGCATCATTTCCTTTCTTCGTGCTAAGAAAATGGTGAGTAAAGGGTGTTTAGCTTTCTTGGCACATCTCAAGGATGACACTACCCAAGTACCCTCGATTGAGTCAGTTTCGGTAGTCCGTGAGTTTTTGGAAGTGTTCCCTGCAGATCTTCCTGGCATGCCACCGGATAGGTATATTGATTTCTGCATTGATTTGGAACCGGGTACTCGCCCCATTTCTATACCCCCGTATAGAATGGCTCCCGCCGAATTAAGAGAGTTAAAGGCTCAACTTAAGAGTTGTTGAGTAAAGGCTTCATTAGACCAAGTGCATCTCCTTGGGGTGCTCCGGTTTTGTTTGTGAAGAAGAAGGATGGGAGTTTTCGGATGTGCATAGACTATAGACAACTGAACAAGGTAACTATTAAGAACAAGTATCCTCTTCCTCGCATTGATGACTTGTTCGATCAGTTACAAGGTGCTTGTGTCTTCTCTAAAATTGACTTGAGATCCGGTTATCATCAATTGAAAATACGGGCAACAGATGTGCCAAAGACCGCTTTTCGGACTAGGTATGGGCATTATGAATTTGTAGTGATGTCCTTGGTCTTACAACGCCCCCGCTGCGTTCATGAGCTTGATGAATGGGATTTTTAAGCCATATCTGGATCTCTTTGTGATCGTGTTTATTGATGATATACTGATTTACTCTAAAAGCAAGAAGGTACATGAGGAGCATTTGAGAATTGTATTGGAAATGTTGAGGGAGAAAAAGCTTTATGCCAAATTCTCTAAGTGTGAGTTTTGGCTAGATGCAGTGTCCTTCTTGGGGCACGTGTTTCTAAGGATGGAGTGATGGTGGATCCTTCTAAGATTGAGACAGTGAAGAATTGGGTAAGACCCACTAATGTGTCAGAAATAAGGAGTTTTGTGGGGTTAGCTAGTTACTACCGCCGATTCGTCAAGGGATTCTCTTCTACTGCTTCTCAATTGACGAACTTGACTAAGCAGAATGTTCCATTTGTATGGTCAGATGAATGTGAGGAAAGCTTTCAGAAGCTCAAGACTTTGTTGACTACCGCACCTATCCTCACCTTGCCGGTAGAGGGTAAGAACTTTATTGTTTATTGTGATGCATCCTATTCTGGGTTGGGTGCAGTGTTAATGCAAGAGAAGAATGTGATTGCTTATGCTTCGAGGCAACTAAAGGTGCATGAACGTAACTATCCGACCCATGATTTAGAGTTGGCCGCGGTAGTATTTGCACTAAAGCAATGGAGGCATTATTTATATGGGGTTAAGTGTGAAATCTATACGGATCATCGTAGTCTACAGTATGTCTTTACCCAGAAAGATTTGAACTTGAGACAAAGGAGATGGATGGAACTACTGAAGGACTACGATATCACTATCTTGTATCATCCGGGAAAGGCGAACGTTGTGGCGGATGCCTTGAGTAGAAAGGCCAGAAGCATGGGAAGTCTAGCTCATTTGCAAGCTTCTAGACTCCCATTGGCTAGAGAAGTGCAGATCTTGGCTAATGACCTCATTAGGTTAGAAGTAAATGAGAAGGGAGGATGGTTAGCTTGTGTGGAGGCAAGATCCTCCTTCCTTGACAAGATTAAGGGGAAGCAGTTTGATGATGAGAAATTAATCCGGATTCGAGATAAGGTTTGCAAGGAGAGGCTAAAGAAGCAACAATTGATGAGGAAGGTGTTTTGAGGATAAGGGAAGGGTATGTGTACCCCGCGTCGATAATCTGATCAACACTATTCTGACAGAGGCTCATAGTTCAAGGTATTCTATACATCCGGGTGCAACCAAGATGTATCGCGACCTAAAGCAACACTTCTGGTGGAGTAGAATTAAGCGCGATATTGTTGACTTTATTGCCAAATGTCCGAACTGTCAACAAGTAAAGTATGAACACCAAAGGCCCGGAGGAACGCTTCAGAGAATGCCATTCCGGAATGGAAGTGGGAGAGAATCGCAATGGACTTTGTGGTTGGTCTTCCAAAGACAATGGGTAAGTATGACTCCATTTGGGTGATTGTTGATAGGTTAACTAAGTCCGCTCATTTCATTCCGGTCAAGGTGACTTACAATGCAGAGAAGTTAGCAAAAATCTACATCTCAGAAATCGTTCGATTGCATGGGGTTCCACTGTCCATCATATCAGATAGAGGTACGCAGTTTACTTCTAAGTTTTGAAAACATTGCATGCCGAATTGGGTACTAGGTTGGACCTTAGCACTGCATTTCACCCTCAGACCGATGGTCAGTCTGAGCGAACGATTCAAGTGTTGGAGGATATGCTTCGTGCATGCGTGATAGAGTTTGGTGGCCATTGGGATAGCTTCTTACCTCTGGCAGAGTTTTCATACAATAATAGCTATTACTCCAGTATTGATATGGCCCCATTTGAAGCATTGTATGGGAGGAGGTGTAGATCTCCCATTGGGTGGTTTGATGCATTTGAGGTTAGACCTTGGGGTACTGACCTCTTGAGGGATTCGTTAGATAAGGTGAAGGGCATTCAAGAAAAACTTCTAGCGGCGCAAAGTAGACAAAAGGAGTATGCAGACCGGAAGGTTAGAGACTTGGACTTCATGGAAGGTGAACAAGTCTTGTTGAAGGTTTCACCCATGAAAGGGGTGATGCGGTTTGGTAAAAGAGGTAAGTTAAGTCCAAGGTATATTGGACCATTTGAAGTGCTTAAGCGAATAGGGGAGGTGGCTTATGAATTAGCCTTGCCCCCAGGGCTGTCCGGAGTGCATCGGTATTTCACGTATCCATGTTGAAAAGATACCACGGAGATGGAAACTACATCATCCGTTGGGATTCAGTTTTGCTTGATGAGATTTTGACTTATGAGGAGGAACCAGTTGCTATTTTAGATAGAGAGGTTCGCAAGTTGAGGTCGAGAGAAATTGCATCCATCAAGGTCCAATGGAAGAATCGACCGGTTGAAGAAGCTACTTGGGAGAAGGAGGCAGATATGCAAGAAAAATACCCACATCTGTTTACAGATTCAGGTACTCCTTTTCGCCATTGTTTTTCTTCTTTTGATCGTTCGGGGACGAACGATGGGTAAATTGGTATCTATTGTAACGACCTGTGGGTTAGTCGTTTTGAGCAGCAGATTTTAATTCTGGAAAAACTGGCAAAGACCACGGGCACTGCGACGGACCGTCACAGGCACGACGGCCCGTCGAGGGTGCATCGTTTCAGCATACTTAGAATTCTGAAATTGGATACTGAAAATCGACTCTCTGTAAATTGTGACGGACCTGCAGGACGTGCCGTCATATCCACGACGAACCGTCGTGAGTTCCCGTTGCAAAACACTTCAACTTTTGAGAATTTGGTACAAGAAACGAGTTTCTGACCGTCAGGACGGAGGTGCAGGACGGACCGTCACTGGTGTGACGGGCCGTCACAGATCACCTGGATTTTGGGAGGCTGCGACGACCATCGTGACGAACCGTCGCAGGCACGACGGCCCGTCACAGGTTGCGCAAATCCCAGGCAGAATAGGATTTCTTTACACGTTTTAAGGGACGCATTGGACTATTCTTTCCTTAATTATAAATTAGAGGGTTAATATTAATAAATCTAATTACTTGGGGGTTAAAAGAGGTAACCTTAAGTTAATTAGTGGGTTTTATTGTCCTCTTTTACACTTAATTATATGTTAATTAGGGTAAGAGAAGGAGGGTTTGAATAAACCAAACAGAAAGAACAAGGGAAAGAGAGATTGAACGTGAGAGGAGAACGAAGAGCAATATCAAAGCTTGAGGAATTGCTTGTTTGAATTCAATTCTTCGGTGGAGGTAGGTTATGGTTTTCATGCTACTTGTAGTAAACTCTTAATAGTGAATGTTATGTTTTGATAGTATTGTAAACCCTACTATGTGCTTAATTGTAAGCTTGCATGAATATGAATATGAAATTGTGATGAATTAACAAAGCATGATGAAGCTATTGAATCCCAAATCTTGAAAGAACCCTAATTCACTTGTTATTGATGATGCCTTAGTATAAAAGAAGGCTTGATATATTATATAATGAGATTGATGATGCCTTAGTATAAAAGAAGGCTTGATGAATTAGGGGATCGGGTGCCACGTTCCGGTACCAGGATAGAATGAGGATCGGAGTGTCACGTTCCGACACCAGGATAGAATTATGGATCGGGTGCCACATTCCGGTACCAGGATAGAATGAATATGAGGATCGGAGTGTCACGTTCCGACACCAGGATAGAATTATGGATCGGGTGCCACGTTCCGGTACCAGGATATAATGAGGATCGGAGTGTCACGTTTCGACACCAGGATAGTATATGGATCGGGTGCCACGTTCCGGTACCAGGATAGTATATGAGGATCGGAGTGCCACGTTCCGGCACCAGGATAGAAATAGAGGAGCGGAGTGTCACGTACCGACACAAGAGGAAGAAAGATAATGAATCTTGAAAGATAATGAACATACTCAATCTAAATGAACGTAATTCCCAAATGAGTATGGTATTGAGGCTTCAGTCCTCATGTGTGAACTCGGTTGTATTTATTGATGAATTATATTGTTATTGCTACATGTTGAGTATTGTAGTTGATTTACATTATTATTGATATATATTGTTCCCTATTTTGAGTTGGCCGATGATATCTACTCAGTACTTGTGGTTGTACTGACCCCCTACTTTTACGTTTTCTTCTTTGTTATTTGTGTAATGCAGCAAACGTTCCGTCAACTTCAACTCAACAGTAGATCTAGCCAGTCTTCACTACCTTCGGAAATTCAGGGTGAGCTAATGCGTCTAGCTTGGACTGGGTCTTCTTCTTCAAGTCTTGATGCCTTGAACTTCCGGCATGGACTAGCTAGTAGTTATTTTAGCTTCTTAGAAAGTTTTAGTTTAGCAATTTGAGATAGATGTTCTTGTGGTGATGACTTCCAGATTTTGGGGATAATAATAATAGTTTTGAATTGTTTTATTAATGAGTTTAAGTCTTCTGCATTTCTTTTTGTTGATATTGTATTAAAATGTTAAGGGTTAGATTGGTTGGTTCGCTCACATAGGAGGGTAAATGTGGGTGCCAGTCGCGGCTCGGTTTTGGGTCGTGACACTTGTTCAAGTGTAATGTTGTAATGTAGTTAGCTAACTGATTTGTTCCGAACTTAGTTGTTCACATTGTGCTAATTCTTGTATCTGTTTACTAGCTGCTAAACTATCCTCATTCGGATACACTTTTATAGCTATAGTTTTTTAGTTGGTTCCTAATAGGTTTGGCTCCTCATTAATAGTCTATGTTATAGTCTTGGTTTCCTGGTAGTTATTTCTTGTTGTGTTTTCTTTTACCTTTTCATTTTTGAATTTCCTCTTCCCTACTAGTTGACCCTATTGAAATTGTAGGTGAACAAAATGATGAGCAAAACGGGGATGAAAGCAGTGAAGACCTTACTTAAAAAGAATTGGTTTCTACAAACATTCTAGCACTATTTTACTTTTGGCCTAATTTTGTGAGCTTAAATTAATGCAAACTCTTGAACATTCTAGCACTATTTTTACTTTTTGGCCTAATTTTGTGAAATTGAATGAATGTCAACTCTTAAACATTCACTATTTTAATGTTGAGGCTTAATTTTTGTGAACATCAATGTATGTTAACTCTTGAATTACAAATCAAGATCATTTGATTTTATCTATAAAATATGAATGCTACAAGTTGATGTACATATTGGTT
This sequence comes from Solanum peruvianum, assembly GCA_027705065.1. NCBI lineage: Eukaryota > Viridiplantae > Streptophyta > Magnoliopsida > Solanales > Solanaceae > Solanum > Solanum peruvianum. The sequence goes on along the minus strand of JAKWJD010001763.1, from coordinate 34,514,216 downwards.
TAATAGGTTATTTCAAAAATATCAATAGCATCCTGCAATAACCATTAAAATGGTCTATTGCAATAACTTAATAGCACTATTGCAATATTTAAGAAGAACCGTTGTAATAGGTCATTTGCAACTGTTGCAAAAAGCACAGAACGGTGTCGTCCTAGAAAAAAACAATTGTTGCTACAGATAGTGTGTTGCGATAGTTCACAATTGTTCCTATAAAACCTTTTGCAACGGTTTGAAACTATTGCAACAACCACAGAAAATAGTCGTCCTAAACTAAAAATAATTGTTGTTGTAAATGGTGTATGGCGCTTTACCACCATCGCTATAAACTCTTTTGCAACGATTTATCAATTGTTGCAATAGTTGTAGAAACGTGTCAGCCTAGACTAAAGAATAATAATTTCTATAGACGGTCTATGTCAATGACTTATAACTGATGTTGTGAAGCCGTCACTATAGATATATCGCAACAACCTTATATGCAACACGCCAGTTTCCATTTCCATACCTCAATTGCAACACTTTTTGAGTCTATGGAAATAATTGTTCTTGTGTTGCGATAGGCATGTTTTCTAGTAGTGAGGGTTGGGTATTATCGTAAAGTTGAGCCCACTTTTCGACCCCAAACGGATGGTCAAGTGGAACGTAAAATACAAACCCTTGGAGATATGTTTAGGGAGTGCATTATTGATTTTAAAGGTAGTTGCGATAAACATTTACCTTTGGTGGAGTTTTCCTATAATAATAGTTTTTATTCATCCATTTTCATGGCTCCCTATGAAGGCTTGTATGGTAGGATGTATAGGTCTCCTATTGGATGATTTGAAGTGTGTGAGCCATTGCTTCTTAGTCCCGAGTTTATTTATAAGACTTTGGAAAAGGTTCATATCATAAGGAACCGATTGTAGACGGCCTATAGTCGGCAAAAGTCTTACGTCGATCATATGAGAATGGATTTGGAGTTTGAAGAAGGTGATAAGGTGTATTTGAAAATTTCACCAATGAAAGGGGTGGTTAGATTTGGCAAGAAAGGGAAGTTGAGTCCTCGTTATGTGGGTCCCTATGAAATCTTGCAAAGGGTCGGTAAGGTTGCCTATACATTGAAACTTCCTAGTGAATTAGTTTCGGTTCATCTGGTTTTCCATGTTTCTATGTTGAAAAACTGTATCGGTGATCCCGAGTCCATTTTTCCTATTTAGGGTCTTGAAGTCAAGGATAACCTCTCTTATGAGGAAGTTTCGATAAAAATTCTTGATAGGCAAGTCAAGAAGTTGAGGAATAAAAAGGTGGTTTTCATAAAGGTGTTATGGAAAAATCATCTAGTTGAGGGTGCAACATGGGAGGCCGAGGCCGACATGAAGTCCTGTTACCCTCATCTTTTTGAGAATTAAGGTAAGTCATTCTTTTAATAATATAAATATGACTCGAAATTGAAGTTTCTTGATTTTTGGGTGAAGTTTTGCACATTATGCATTTTTGAAAAACTTATAGTGAAGTTATTGTAGTATTTCTTTTTAAAACTTTAGTTTTGCTTTTTTTGTTTATTTGAGTTATGTTGTGCATGTCACGACCCAGATTCTGGAATCTGAATCGCAACCGGCGTCATTGGCCTATTGGATTTGAACCACGCCCTTCTCATTTTAGCCCAACTTATTTGGAAACTGAAGCCTTACTACCATGTTTCTATAGTCTATTATAGCATATCACTAATGAAGAAACTCCATGTCTAGAATATTCTTGAGTTCGTATGTATCCAACATAGCCTTCTCCTCCTCATAAATACTTTATAGAAGCATTTTAGACATTACCATGCATTCAAATCCATGCGAATAACCACACTTACCACACGTCTTTTGTCCACGTTGGGCATTTCCATTATGGACCCTTCCTGGGAAGGACAGATCTTGACCTAGGCGCCTTAGACTACTTGTCCATCCTAATTCTTACGTGTATTCTTATACGCATTCACACAAGAAGGAAGTTAGATAATTATAATGACACAAAGTGTCAAAGATCTAGATAGCACGATAAAGAGTAGAAGAAGGGAGAATTTCTTTTCATAGCGTAGTCTCTAAGTCATGATTGTGGCACGCTTCACAGCCCAAAGTTAGAAACTACGTATTGTTGTTGTGTTGAGATTTAGATCCTAGGTAATTTAACCTCACGCTCTAATACCAAGTTTGTCACGACTCGGATTCTGGAATCCAAATCGCAACCGGCGTCGTTGACCTCTCAGAGGTCGCACACAAGCCTCATCTTGCATTTATCCTTTTGATATGGTTAATTTTAGAGAAAACTTTAAAAATTTTAAACGTATGAAGCATACATAGACTTCATATAGTTATTTCATAAATTCATCATATACTAAGTTTAACATAAATGTAACAACCATCTATCATAAGAATAAATTAGAAATAGAATAAGAATATATCATAAATGAATTTTCCAAACACAGACTTATTACAAAATCTTTGAAATGAAAGTACGAAAGAAACAGTAGGGACACCATCCACCAGATTCTTACAAAAGTAAGGCTATACTAAAATTGTAGCATCCTCGAAATCAAAAGGACCTACCAAATTGTCTGGAGAAACGTTGATGTCCAAACCATTGCAAGAGTTACCATTCTGTCCCTTAACCTGCATCAATAAATAGTAAATAGTAGGGGTTATAACACCACTTGTACTAAGTATATATGTATGCACACATACACATAAGGTTATGCAAGATCAAAGAAAGTTCTTCCTAAACAACATTCTATTTCTTGAAAGCCTAGTCACTAGACTTTCAAAAATTGTAAGTTGTGAATTGTGGTATGAATATGATGTATTTTAATGCATTCAAAGCACACAACTCATTTTCTATATGATTACAAGACATTAGTATAATCAACATAATTTTAGAACAACTCCGGCGAAGATTTGAGATTTTGATCCTCTTAGGACGAGAGCTCCTCTTTGTACACTTAGATTATATTTCAGTCTTTTTCTTCTTGTTGTTGTGTAGTTCAATAATAATTTTGGTCCTATGTTTTACTTACAAGTGCAATGATTCATTTTAGTCCCATAACCAGAATGAATAGATGTAAGTAATCCAAGGACTAAGGAATGATTTCCCTACCTTATAGTGAGTCATTCTTTACACTATATATTCATTACCTTTCATAAGAAATTCTCTATTTATCATGCCATTAATTTCATTAATTTCATGTTTTATATATAATACATTTAATATACACGAGACTTTGGAATCGTTGATGTAGCATAAGACAGCTCAAGTGAGGTCCCAACATATACGACCTCAACCCGAGGGCTTTTTTAGCAAACACAGAGTCTTCTACAACAGTTCATTCGTACTTCACATTATTCATTTCATTCATTCGTAGGCTGATGTAAACACCAGCTATACCTAGGATGAATTTTAAGACTCTTATCAAGATCATGAAGTACAATGACAAAGAAAAACCTAATGTTATTACTTGAATCTGATTTCACCTCTTGATTGTCTTGCACAAACACATCCTGTATCGTTCATATGATTATATCTCATTCATTGAGGAACCCCAACCTTAACCAACATAGATCATGTGAGCATCATGAAATCCAGTGTCTACCCCACACTGAAAAGAGGTGGAATCATCCGCCAAAGCTACCCATAACATGCTAGCGTACATGGGAATTGAACCCCGCCAGATCCCTATATTTGCAGTATAGGTTCGAAGACTAGGATATACAAGGAACCCATACCCGGCATGTCGGACAGTCTCATCTCATGAGAGTTACGTGAAACTCCACCCTTCCCAAAAGAAGGCATCACTGCTCACATCTAGCCTATCAATGCTCAGTATAAAGTTCTGTTTCATTCAACTCATACGTCATGGAAGCTGGCTTCTATAATGTGGAAATCATATCTCAATAGATGATTTCTCATCTCATCATTAGTATTAAGTATACTTCAATCTCAATACTTTCATTAGAGTGTACATAGAGACTGGTCTCTTCATTAGCTTTTACACTCTCATAGGTGAGTATGTTTTAGCAACATTTACTTACACTATTGATGACTTTTCATCCTTTTCTTTACATTGATGAAATGTGAATTTTCCGTACATAACATATTTGGTTTTAATGAAACTTGTCTCACACATTCTAACACCTTCATTCGTGAGTATTATTAACATAGTAGCTTAGGTGTAAGTGAGGCTTGTCTCACTTCTTTTAACACCTCATTCTGGTCACTTTCTTAACTTAGACATATTTGATTATGTTATTACTCACGTTACATGCTTACTTTCGTTTGATAGCTTCATTTCATAGTTTATGGACGATGAGAACTTCACTCAATGAATTACATATGTTCATAGGTCATTTGGTTAGGGCATGTGTGGACTTATTACAATGATTGGCATGCCTTTGGATATGGATTAATTGAATTACCTTAAATTTTCTTATATTGTCATTACAATACTTTGTCAATATATGATTGACACAAAATTAGTATTGGCCTAGAAAATTTGAAAACTGACTTCATAGCCAATTTATTGGCACAAACCAAAGTTACACTCATTCATTTTTAGATTGGTATACCTTAGCCATTAGCTAGTCTTTTCATAATTTAAAGATAACATTATAGTTAATTCATTCATCACTTTTAGACGATGTATTGTTAGCCATTTTATTGGCATAAGGCAGACAATTCATTCAAGTATAATTTCATGGAATAAATAGCCAATTCTATTTCATATTTTGAAAATAATGTTGTAGACAAATTTATTGGCATAAGAAAAACTTTCACTATACTTGAACTTTTAATCTTTGATTAACTTACAAGAACAATTCAATGCTTGGTTTGCCCAAGATGAAGTTATTTTGGCAATATAGATTCATGAACTAGCTTTGATTCTTTATGAAAGTTATAACTACTTATTTAATGCTATTAAGTTCACAAGTTCATGTAGATAAGGTATGTTGGGACTTGTCCCATTGATTGGCATACCCTATGTGATGAGTTCATTTATGTAGAGATTGGTATCACTTTGTTGGTATAAGTTCACACATTTTGGGAGATAATATTTTGGACATAGTTTTGCTAGCCAATTTGTTGGCATAAGACAAACTTTCACATATGGTGGTCATTTAAACTTGATTTGTTGCAATAAAACCTTTTTACATTCAATTAACTTATAATTATCATTCAATAAACAGACTATAACAGTGACTCAACTTCACAAGCAACTCATAATAACTTCATATTTCTCGAACACAAAACTAAGCATTATGTCATTCCTTAATCTATGTAACTAATCACTCAATCATCCGAATCCAATCCATAGACCTCATTAATAATTAATAAATTAAGAACTTATAAAATCAGTTAGTACCACATACCAAAAAGATTTTCAAGATTACATCTATATACTTAAAGAATTGATTATAAGGATAATTAGGGAGATGGACGTTCAATAATATCATTGGGAAACAACCCTAGTTTCGAAATTCATTAGTTTGAAACGTTTGAAAAGCCTATTGGAGAAATAATTCCATGAGATAAAACCCATACCTTTGTAGAACATAACCTACGAAGACCACCTTGAACGAAACCTTGAAGAAACCTTAAAATCGCCCTAGAGAAATCGATAAATTTTCGGCCTTGGTCTTGCGTTCGTTGTTTATTGTTTTTGTGTACTATTTGTCTATGAGTTTGAACGTGATTTTAAGGTTTAAGAAATTATCTTGAATCATTAAACTTAGTTTTTAATAATTTAATTAAATAAATTAATTAACTAATTACTAAAAAGCGCCTCCTAGATTGACTAGAACTAGGAAAACACAATACTTGGTCAAATCTGAAATTTTTCCTATGAATTTCGTTGTGCCCCTTTAAATTAATTAATTAAATTTATAATTTAATTAATTAAGGTACCTAGGGTAACTACTGAAGTTCCCCTTAACCATTGGAACAAAAATTAACCCTTTTGGACCATCCTAGGTTAAGTAGTAGGATGTTTCTTGAGTTGTACTAGGTTAGTGTAAGAGTTTCGATTTGACCCCTTTAATTTAATTAATTAAATGTCTAATTTAATTATTTAAGTGACCTAGGGTAATTACTAAATTACCCTTTAGTCTTTATAACCATAACTAATCCTTTGAATCATCCTAGGTTAGGTACTAGCTTGTCATTTTCTTGTTTTAACCGAAATTTGGATATTGCTTTGTGATTTCTAGCTTGCCCCTTTAAATTAATTAATTAAATTTATAAATTGATTAATTAAGTATACTAGGGTAATTAATAATGTACCCTCAAGTCGTTAGAATCTTAGCTAACTCTTTGGACCATCCTAGGTTAGGTACTAGATTGTCTCTTTAACTAGTACTAGGTTAGTGTCAACCCAGTTTTTGTCCTAGGTTATCGGGTGCACTAATAGGTCCGATTCGGTTAGTACTAGGTTATTTAGTTATTTAGGGCAGTAGTTTAGAGTCTAGAATTTGTTGGTAGGTTAGACCCCGCATGGAGTGGTCCCTTTTGCATGTTTTCCCCCTAACTACCCTAACCGAATTAGGTTAGGGTTGTCCCCTCCTTTGGCAGCTTCTTCACATGTCTTGCACATGTGCTTGCACATGGGTTCGTTGCACTTTCCTAACTAACTTTTATTTATGGTTAATTTGGGAATGTCTACTTATTGTCCCAAGGATCCTCTCTATGTCCTGGGGCACTATTCAATCTACATGATCATTTTAAATGGTCATGTGGAATGGTACCTAGGCTTGACACTTGGATTCCTCGTATCTAAAGTGCTAAGTTGTGAATAAATGTTTTTGACTAAGGGTATTCATTGCAGGTGAATTTCTTAAACAAGCTCATGAATGTTAAAAAATTGGCTAACACCCTTTAAGATAATATTGTCTAATATGCCCAATATTTTTGCGTATTTGGGTATTATATATAAATTATCTAATACCCCTTAGCCAATTTTCTATACTATGCCCAATATTTCGTAATATTGGGCATTAGGATGCCTATGTACCCCCAGTACACATTCTTAAAGACCTATTGGGCTTTTCACTAGACATGTAACTTTTTTGGAATGTTACATTATCCCTCCCTTTGGAACATTCGTCCTCGAATGACACTACACATCATTTTAAAATAAAGAGGGTGATTTTCAAAAATACATTAACATGCTTGAAACTTCTCTCTATGAATATCTGATTCGCACTTACTTTGAATGATGCATATTACTCAAAGCGTGTCTAAAGCTTTATATTTGAGATTGAGGAACTTCCTTCTCAATCGCACTTAACTTAATGCACATCAAAACTTATGCAACACAGAAAACATGTCTATGCTACACAAAAACAGCAACATAATATGCAGCATAACTTCGTTTTAACTCACATAGTGCTATTATAAGACATAAGATTAGGGACTTATCATACCAAATCCACTAAAGCACTTAAACTTAGAGTTTCTTAAAAATAAACAAGACTAAGGAAGAGTATATCTAACCTATTTGGTAACATCTTGTTGGCCTTAAGATTTGAACCTAATGACACCCAACTTAATTTCGAAGGGACTTGCCACTATGCCATATACTTCTCTACATACCCCTTCGGCCTTAACATTGTCTCCTATGAGAGTACAAACTAGAAACGGTTCATGTAAGATCTCAGGAAGTAGGTCAAATTAATTAGACAGAAAAGGATTTACCATAGACAGGTAATGGATCTTATAACGCCTAAATAATGAAGGAGAAGACAAGCAAGTTACAATTATCCACATCTGTGGACTTCTCTTTTTCCTCTCTTCCTTTCAATGCATAGAACCGGATTCTCTTGGAGGGGTTGGCTACAGAATATGGCCGAGGCTGAGCATCTGCCTTGGCCCATTGGATTTGAACCATGCCCTTCTCATTTTAGCCCAACTTATTTGGAAACTAAAGCCTTACTACCATGTTTCTATAGTCTATTATAGCATAACACTTATGAAGCAACTCCATGTCTAGAATATTTTTGAGTTCGTATGTATCCAACTTAGCCTTATCCTCCTCATAAATACTCATAGAAGCATTTTAGACATTACCATGCATTCAAATCCATACAAACAACCACACTTACCACACGTCTTTCGTCCACATTGGGCATTTCCATTATGGCCCCTTCATGGGAAGGACAGATCTTGAGCCTGGCGCCTTAGACCACTTGGCCATCCTAATTCTTACGTGTATTCTTCTACGCATTCACACAAGAAGGAAGTTAGATACTGATAATGACACAAAGTTTCAAAGATCTAGATAGCACGATAAAGAGTAGAAGAAGGGAGAATTTCTTTTCATCGTGTAGTCTCTAAGTCATGATAGTGGCACGCTTCACAGCCCGAAGTTAGAAACTACATAATGTGGTTGTGTTTAGATTTAGATCCTAGGTAATTTAACCTCACGCTCTAATACCAAGTTTTTCACGACCCGAATTCTGGAATCCAAATTGCAACCGGCGTCGTTGACCTCTCAGAGGTCGCAGAACAAGCCTCATCTTGCATTCATCATTTTCATATGGTTAATTTTAGAAGAAACTTTAAAACTTTTAAATGTATGAACCATACATAGACTTCATATAGTTATTTTATGAATTCATCATATACTAAGCTCAACATAAATGTAACAACTATCTATCATAAGAATCAATCCGAAATAGAATAAGAATATATCATAAATACGTTTGGTACACACAACCTTATTACAAAAGATGCGAAATGAAAGTATGAAAGAAACTCTAGGGACACCATCCACTAGCTCTTTTATAAAATTAAGGCTATACTAAAATTGTAGCATCCTCGAAATCAAGAGAACCTACCAAATGGTCTGGAGAAACGCTGATGTCAAAACCGTGGCAAGAGTCGTCAATCTTTCCCTTAACCTACATCTATAAAATAGTAAATAGTAGGGGTTATTACCCCACTTATACTAAGTATGGATGTATGCAAATATACACATAAGACTATGAATGATCAAAGAATGTTCATCCTAAACAACATGCTATTTCAGGAAAGCCTAGTCACTAGACTTTCAAAAATCGTTAGTCGTGAATTATGGTATGAATATGATGTATTTTAATGCATTCAAAGCACACAAGTCATTTTCTATATGATTACAAGACATTAGTATAAACAACATAATTTTTGAACAACTCAGGCGAAGATTTGAGATTTTGATCCTCTTAGGACGAGAGCTCCTCTTTGTACACTTTGATTATTTTTCACTCTTTTTCTTCTTGTTTTTATGTAGTTCAATAATTATTTTGGTCCTATGTTTTCCTTACAAGTGCAATGATTCATTATAGTCCCATACCCACAATGAATCGATGTAAGTAATCTAAGGAATAAGGAATGATTTCCCTACCTTATAGTGAGTCATTCTTTACACTATATATTCATTACCTTTAATAGGAAATTCTCTATTGATCATTCCATTGATTTAATTAATTTCATGTTTTATATGTAATACATTTAATATACACGATATTTTAGAATCATTGATGTAGCATAAGACATCTCAAGTGAGGGCCCAACATATAGGACCTCAACCCAAGGGCCTTCTTTAGCAAATACAGAGTCTGCTTCATTCGTTCATTCTTACTTCACATTATTCATTTCATTAATTTGTAGGCTGATGTAAACACCAGCTATACCTAGGATGAAGTTTAAGACACTCATCGAGATCATGAAGTACTATGACCAAGAATGACCTAATGTCATTACTTGAATCTGATTTCACCTCCTGATTGTCTTGCACAAACACATTCGGTATCGTTCATTTCATTATATTTCATACATTGAGGATCCCCAACCTTAACCAATATAGATCATATGAGCATCATGAAATCTAGTGTCTACCCCACACTGAAAAAAGGTGGAATCACCGGCCAAAGTGACCCAAAACATGCTAGCATACATGGGAATTAAACCCAGCCAGATCCCTATATTGGCAGTATAGGTTTAAATACAATGAGATATAAGGAGAACCATACCCGGCATGATGTAAATTCTCATCTCATGAGGGTAACGTGAACCTCCACCCTTCCTAAAAGAAGGCATCACTGCTCATAGCTAGCCTATCGGTGCTTAGTATAAAGTTTCATTTCATTCAACTCATATGTCATGGAAGTTGGTTTCTAGTATGATCAAATCATATATCAATAGATGATTTCTCATCTCATAATTAGTATTAAGTATTCATCAGTCTCAATACTTTCATTAGAGTGTACATAGAGACTGGTCTCTTCATTAACTTTTACGCTCTCATAAGTGAGTAAGTTTTGGTAACATTTACATACACTATTGATGACTTGTCATCCTTTTCTTTACATTTATTAAATGTGAATTTTCCTTACATAACATATTTGGTGTTAATGAGACTTGTCTCACACATTCTAACACCGTCATTCGTGAGTATTTTTAACATAGTAGCTTAGGTATAAGTGAGGCCTGTCTAACTTCTTTTTACACCTCATTCTGGTCACTTTCTTAACTTAGACATCTTTAGTTATGTTATTACTCGCGTTACTTGCTTAGTTTTGTTTAATAGCTTTATATCATCGTTTATGGACGATGAGAACTTCACTCAATGAATTACATATATTCATTGTTCATTTGGTTAGGGCATGTTGGGACTTGTCCCAATGATTGACATGCCTTTGGATATGGATTCATTGAATTACCTTAGATGTTCTTATATTGTCATTTTAATAATTTGGGTATATATGATTGGCACAAAATTTGTATTCGCCTAGAAAATTTAAAAATTGACTTCATAGCCAATTTAATTGCACAAGCCAAAGTTATACTCATTCATTTTTAGTTTCGTATATCTTAGCCATTATCTAGTCTTTTCATAATTTAAAGATAACATTATATCCAATTTCATTCATCACTTTTAGACGATGCATTTTTAGCCATTTTATTGGCATAAGGCAGGTAATTCATTCAAGTACAATTTCATGGAATCATTAGCCAATTCTATTTCATATTTTGAAAATAATGTTGTAGACAAATTTATTGGCTTAAGAAAAACTTTCACTAAACTTTAATTTAATCTTTGATTAACTTACAAGAACAATTCAATGCATGGTTTTTCCAAGCTATGAAATTATTTTGGCATTATAGATTCATGAACTTGCTTTGATTCTTTATGAAAGTTATACCTACTTATTCAATGCTATTACGTTCACAACTTCATGTGGATGGGGTATGTTGGGACTTGTACCATTGATTGGCATACCCTATGTTATGAGTTCATTGATGTAGATATTGGTAGCACTTTGTTAGTATGACTTCACACATATTGGGAGATAATATTTGGACATAGTTTTTCTATCCAATTTGTTGGCATATGCCAAACTTTCACATGTGGTTGTCACTTAAACTTCATTTGTTGTCCTCCAACCTTTTTACATTCATTTAAATTATAATTATCATTCAATGAACAGCCTATAACAGTAGACTCAACTTCATAAGCAACGTCTTTCTTGAACACAAAACTAAGCATTATGTCATTGCTTAATCTATGTAACTAATCACTCAATCATCCGAATCCTATCTATAGACCTCATTAAATATTAATAAAAGAAGAATTTATAAAATCAGTTAGAAGCAAATACCAACAACATGTTCAAGATTATATCTATATACTTAACAAATCGAAAACAAGGATAACTAGGGAGATGGACGTTCAACAATATCATTGGAAACAACCCTAGTTTCAAAATTCATGAGTTTGAAATGTTTGAATATCCTCTGGGAGAAAGAATTCCATGAGACAAAACCCATACCTTATGTAGAACCTAATCTACTAAGACCACCTTGAACGAAACCTTCAAATCGTCCTAGAGAAATCGATAAATTTTCCGCCTTTTTCTTGCATTCGTTGTTTACTGTTTTTGCGTCCTTTTTGTCTATGTGTTTGAACGGGCTTCTTAGGTTTAAGAACTGATCTTTAATCATTCAACTTAGGATTTATTAAGTTAATTAAATAATGTAATTAAGTAATTACTAAAATGCCCCTCCTAGATTGACTAGAACTAGGAAAACACCATACTTGGTCAAATCTTAAATTTTTCCTAAGAAATACGTTTTTCCCCATTAAATTAATTAAATAAATGTATAATTTAATTAATTAAGGTACCTAGGGTAACTATTGATGTACCCTAAATCATTGGAACAAAACTTTACCCTTTTGGATCATCCTAGGTTAAGTAGTAGGATGTTTCTTGAGTTGTACTAGGTTAGTGTATGAATTTTGATTTGAACCCTTTAATTTAATTAATTAAATGGCTAATTTAATTTATTAAGTGACCTAGGATAATTACTAAAGTACCCTTAAGTTTTTATAATCATAACTAATCCTTTGAACCATCCTAGGTTAGGTACTAGGTTGTCTTTTTCTTGTTTGAACCGAAATTTGGATATTGCTTTGTGATTTCCGTTTCGCCCCTTTAAATTAATTAATTAAATTAATTAATTAATTAATTAATTAGACTAGGGTAATTACAAATGTACTCTCAAGTCTTTAGGATCTTAACTAACTCTTTGGACCATCCTAGGTTTGGTACTAGGTTGTCTCTTTAACTTGTACTAGGTTAGTGTCAACCTGGTTTTGGTCCTAGGTTGTGGGGTGCACTAATGGGTCCAATTCGGTTAGTAATAGGTTATTTCGTTATTTAGGGCAGTAGGTTAGAGTCTACAATTGGTTGGGAGGTTAGGCCACACATGGAGTGGTCCCTTGTGCACGTTTTCACCCCTAACTACCCTAATCGATTTCGGTTAGGGTGGTCCCCTCCTTTGGCAGCTTCGTCGCATGTCTTGCACATGGGTTCGTTGCACTTTCCTAACTAACTATTATATATGGTTCATTTGGTAATGTTAACTTATTGTCCCAAGGATCCTCACTATGTCCTTGGGTACTGTTTAATCTACATGATCCTCTTTTAGATGGTCATGTGGAATGGTACCTAGGATTGACACTTAGATTCCACGTATCTAAAGTGCTAATTATGAATAAATGATTTTAGATTAGGGTCTTAATTGCAGGTCATTTCCTAAACAAGCTCATTAATGTTAGAAAATTGGCTAACACCCTTTAAGCCAATATTTTCTAATATGCCCAATATTTTGCTTATGTGGGTATTATATAGAAATTGGCTAAAACCCCTTAGCCAATTTTCTATACTTAGCCCAATATTTTGTAATATTGGGCATTAGGATGCTTATGTACCCCCAATACACATTCTTAAAGACCGATTAAGCTTCACTAGACATGTAACTTTTCTGGAACGTTGCAGTGCATTTTGGTATGGTGAGTCTTTATGAAATGATATGTAGCATGTTTTTAAGTGGAACTTTGTGCTAATTGACTCATGTAATGTATGTTGAGCTCATAAGTGTTGTGACAAGGAAATGCCTCATAATGAAGTGGTTTGAGTCTTATGTGTGAAAATATGAGTGTTGAAATTTTCCTTATTGAAATGACATGATTTATTTTGATTTGATATTGTTTATTGGTTAGGCTGCTCGTCTTGAGTCTATTCTTCCTGCAAAAGAGTTTTGGTGTCATTCGGGGATGAATGCTCCTAATGGTGGGATAATGTAACACCTTAAAAATCAAAGACGTGTCTTTAAGTCTAACATAGGTGTTATAAGGTATAAGTACTGTTTCTAATTCCATTTTTAATGAATATATGTCATTTAGGAGGTTTAAGAACCAAAACGACCAAGAACGTCCATGACGTTCGGGAAGTTGGTTCAAAGGGGTGTTAGTGTGCCTTATCCTATTTGACTAACTTTTAGGAGTCGGAAATCTACCAATATTGGTGGAAAGGTATCTAATACGTGTTTGAGTTGCTTCATGGTTAAAACGTCAAGGTATTGACTCCCCAAGGAGCAACCAAGGGCCCTTGAAGAGGACCCTTGTAGTTGATGCAACACTACCTGCAGTGTGCATCGACGGGACAGAAGACGGACTGTGTGTAGATCTACGGGGCGTCGATGCCATATTTGTCCCACACTTAATATGGTGGAGAAGTCACCTTCACGCGCACAACCTCTAAACTCATCGACGAAGTGTAGAGGTGCAGGCTACGGTCCATGTGTGGATCGATGGGGCGTCAATGCCACCGTCGTCCCACACTTAGACAATTGGAGGAAGACCCTCGCATGCACAGTCTCTGACAAAGACGGTGGAGTGAAAGACATAGGGGGGTTGTCCGTGGTCTCACAGGCGGCCCGTAAGCGGGTCTCGTCTGTGAGGGTCCTAAGTTGCTGCATGTTTTTTATTCAGTTTATTTAATTAATTAGGTGGGTTAGGTATTAGTTGGATATTAAAGGGAGACTAATTAATTTTATTAAGTCCCACGATAAATACCCTCAACCCTCGTTAACCTAAAGACAACTCACAAAGAAACTCTATTCCTTCTGTCTTATTTCCCTCTCTAAATGAACTCACCATTGAAGACTAGCAAGGACTAGAGTTTAGGGGCTGGAAAGGGACGAATTTCCATGAAATTGTTGGCAAACGTTAAGTCATGGGATCTATTCACCTTTGAGACTCTTCCTCAAAGGGTTCCTTCAAAATAGATTTCAAAAGTTGAGTTTTCTTATGGGCTTCATCCAATTACGAAATTGAAGTTATGAATTGAGTTGTTGATAATTTCTTTAGGTTATATTGAGTAGATTAACATGTAATTCAACTTGTTTATAGAAATTGTTGATGGTTTGGTCTAAACTGAAGAATATGATCCTCCATTCCTTAACCCTAGGTAGTGATCTTTGACCTATATTGTATTGTGATCATTCAATTGAGTTTGTTGTTGATTAGATTACTATTCTATGGTGTTATTATGATTAAATTAGGATGAATTATATGCCTATCATGCTAGTTCTTGAGATGTCGTTTAGGTTATGAATTTTAATGAGAAATTAGCATATGTATCTTATCTCAAGTTGTGATCTAGAGTTGAATTGTGTTATAGAGATGCAATTGGCCTTGTTATTCTATTGGTTATCATTGTGTGATGATGTGACTCGCCAAGTTGGGTTGAGTTATGGGTTGATGGTAAGACCTTGATGACTGACTATGAGGAAGACTTGGTAAGTCTTAGAATCACTATCTTTATTTCCAATTGTGATTAATTGTTGTTAAGTCATGATATTACATTGGAGTATGCCTTATACTAGGATTATAGGGTGGTAAATGTTGAATTGAAATGTCTTTACTATGTTGTGAGGTTCATTAAGGTGTATGTGATATAGAAATGGTGAAAACTATCAATGTGTCTTAATATGCTATGAAATGTTAATATGTTGACCTCACTTATATGAATTGTGATGAAAGGACTTATACTCATAAAATTCTTATTTAGGTATTGATGATGATGATTATACAAGGGGTAGACCCTATGACCTAAATTAAGCTATGATTGATAATTAAAGGCTTATAGATTTTTCAAAAAGGGACTTTAGCTTAGCGCCGAGTGAACTAGATTGAGGAGTGTCCCTTCCCACACAGGGAAGGTAGGAACACTATATTACTTTTGAGATTGGAGACTATAATTCATGGGGCATAAAGAGGGTCCCGACTAAAACTTCTAGTTCTTGAAATATGTTTCCCCATAGGAATACTAGCTAATGAATCCATGTAGTTGCTATGTTTCATTTTTTTGGTACTACCTTGGCATGTAGTCTATCTTCTTTTGGTCTATGTCGGTTAGGGCAAGATTTTCCCAAAAGGTAAAACGAATTAAGGACTTGAACTCTAACTTGGATAAACTAAGAGGTCTATCTTTGTCTAGGTAGAGGTATGGGACTCTACCTAAACATTGCACTAGTTAGCCTTGAGGGGAGTCTTAGAAGGAGGTTATTATATATGTTAATGTTATGATAATATATGATTTATACATGATCACTATGGCACATTATTCATACTATATGTTGATTAGTTCATTTATGCATATGCCTTGGGTTAAAATGTTAATGTATGATTAAATTTAAACCTAAATGCCATGGTATGTAAAGTTGGAACATTGGTCATGTTTTCTTGGTTAGGATACTTGATTTAGTAAGTCTATGGGGCTTTGCATGGTCATTGAACTTATTGACTTGATAAGGACTTGTGAGTAGTTGTCTTGCTTATTATGATATGTTTGACTCTTATTCATTCTTATGATATTATTCCTTGATGTTAGGGTTGTAGTAAATCATAGTCTCAAGTATGTCGAGATAAGTATTACTTGTTGAGATAGTAAGCATGTTTGGTTGGTTGATATGACTTACTTGACTTTGCATTAGGCCCCTAAAGGGGTAATTTGGCATGATTTGATAAAAAGTTCTTTTTAGCATGGTTTGCTTGTGTATGTGCATAAGATCCCATACTTAGTACATGTGGAGTACTAACCCAATTTTCTTCTGTTTTCCCAAACATTTTAGGTTCTGGTCATTGAAGAGTTTGGAAGGAAACATTGTTGAAGGCTTGGATTCTTCCTTTCATCCAAATGGGGTAGGTCCTCAACTTTTGAGGATAATTCCATCCTCTAGCTTACGCATTTTGTTATGAGCTTATTGACTCTTTCATTCCTTTCCTCTATAATTGAGTATTGTACTTTCGTATGACCAATACGTGGTCTTGTTGGATTGATGTAAGGGCTATTCACATATTGTCCATATTGTGATATTCGTTTAGATGATATGAGATGAGATGATCGTTGAGACTTTATATTTTTATATATGTATGTGCAATAAAAGTAGAAGGCTATGTAACCTTCCTATACGAAGGGTCTATGTACACTCGATATGAATATATATTATGTGTACGTAGAGGTGTATGTAAACCTCCAAGTAGTGATAATGAAAGTTGTAAATTTTTCCGCATTTTTCAACCTATGAATGTAATGACATGAGACTAAGATGCTATTCGTAGTCCTTTAAAAGGACGATGATGTCGGTTACGTCTAGGGGTAAACTTAGATGTGATAATAGTACTTCATAACAAACCTTATATCATTACATCTTAAGCATAATCTCACAATTAAATAATCAAGAAATTTCAATTCAACATCATACCAATTATACTTCAATATAACTTCATCAGTAAACAAAAGTAATCAAAATTGAAGTAGACGTTTGAGATCACAAGAATTACCCCAATCTCATCTACAAGCCATCATCATATTCTTACCATCAACAAAGTCAATTCAAACAAACAATGGGTGTTATATAATCACACAATAGTAATTAATATAATGATGAAGTCAACTGAATTTCCACACATCAATTCATCACTAGTTCATAACCTAGGGGTAAGAACTTGGGTCAATTTCATGATCTATTCCACAAACTAGGTTAACTCATCAGGAACTAGCATAATTTAATCATAATACATCATAATATAAGTATAATAACCAAAATAAACCATAGACAATACAATTGAAAAATTCAATTTCGTAATAGAAAGAAACCCATATGAAACTCATTTTTTTAAAATCAATTTTGGAAGAACCCCTTGGGGAAACAAATCCCAAAGGTGAAAGGATATCATACCTTGCGAATTTTTGAATAATGATGGACAAAATCACCTTTATTGCTTCCCTAAGACCTTGACCTATCCCTTAAATGGAGTTCTTCTTTTTGAGAGAGAGAAAGGAGATAGAAGGAAGAGCAATTGTGTTTTTGCGAAATACGGGAGTGTGGGTTAGTTCAATTAGGTTTAGGTCTTTATATAATTCATTAACTAAATTAATTAGACCTCCCCTAACCCCTAAATAATTAACTAACCACCTAATTAATTAATTAAAAGACACAACTTAAAACATAATAGTAAAACAGTGGCAGGACCTATGAGACAACGATCAACGGTCAGTAGGTCAACCTACGCCCTTTCCCCCCACCTTCCTGCATATCCGTCGATGGTTTTAGAGACTGGTCCAAATGGAACTTGGAAAAATTGACCAAGTGTCCAATGACGGTGGCCATTGACGCCTCGTCATTGTCCCTTATTGGTAGACACTGTCCATGACAACTTTTTAGCTTACATGGAAGGATCCTCCTCAAAGACCCTTTGGTTCGTCCTTGAGGAACTGTACCCAGACGTTTCTACCGTAAACCAACTTTAACATGTGTTAGACACTTTTTCACCAAATTTCATCAATTTCTGACTCTTAAAATCTAGTCAAATAGGCTAAGGCACACTTGCACCTTTTGCATTAGTTTCTGAATGTCATGGACGTTCCTTGACGTTTTGATTCTAATACTTCCTAAATGACTTTTAGACTCTATTTTTGACCTTAAAACAATTTTATAACTCTTAGACACTCTTGTGATGCTCTAGATTACGTTTTATACTTTCTGGGTATTACAGATCATGCCATAGTTATGCCTCTATACCCCTGACAAGATATATTGGGTCCTCTTGATGGGTGATGAAATCAAAATTTGAACTCATTTGGGGTTTTGTTTATATAGATTTAGTGTCCTCAAATGCTTCATCTATGCTATAACATTCTTAATTAGTGTTCTTGATTGCTCGAGAGATAGGTTTTAGGAATAAATAATTTATTAATGATTTGTGTGTAATGGGTTGATATAGGTTCAACTCGAGAGATTTAATTATAAACTTAATCTTACCCATCTTTCTCAAGATATAAGATGTATTAAGGTTTTGGGATGTTCTTAATTCTCGTGCTTGTATATTTGAGAAGATGTATTATGATTTTGGGATGTTCTTAGTTGTCGTGCTTGTATATTTTAAGGAAAAATCACTTGAAGTGGAATAGTCATTTGAGACAAAGCTATTTACATTATAGTTATCCTAGTAACGGACATTTAGGTGTTTATAAGTATTCTCAATTAAGCATATATAAAACTTCACCTATAATCAATCACATCCCGAGAATTTCTCTCCTTATTGTTGTCTCCTTATTATTTGACTGTGTTGTAGTTGATAAGTGCAAACCAAAACCATCCATTTGACATTCGTGTCACTCCTTTTAGTTGATATGTCTTTTTCGATAAGATCTATTTGATAGCTAGTTACATCACATTTGTATTAAATTTAAACACGTACTGCTTATTGTGGGATTCGACCCCAACTCTATTGTTGGATTTTATAATTCTTAACGATCCTTCACACATAGAATTTTATGGGGTGTGCTTGAAATGATAATAATAAATAATACCAGTGCCGAGGAATTGTGTTGTTTGAAATTGTTTTGGTGAAGTTTAATTGTGATCTTTGTAATTATAGTTTAATTTACTTATGATTGTTTTTGGTTGTTTTTGTTGTATTTTAAAATAGGGGACGAAATAAGAGTTAATGGAAGGAATGGTAACCAAGTGGTCCACTAAGATAATGTCAGCAATCTCAACGATGTCAATGACCCAGCCCAAATGGATCGTGTTAGGGCCATCGACTTGTCTCCAACTTAATGGAACAATATAATTCACATCACGAGCACCATATATAGCTCGTGTAACGAAAGGGTTGGTTTGGTGGTTTAGCTCATGAGGATCCACCACATAAAAAATGAGCGTCGGTGGAAATTAATTCTTAATTTCTGCTAAATATCTATTTTTAGCGGCTATTAACACTCTTTGTATATGTCCTTTAATTCTTTAGAGGCATTGGTTGTAATGATACTTAACTAATCTGGTTAAAGACTTTAGAACTATTTAATAATGTCAATATTTATTGCCGGTAAAAGTTGTTTTTGTTGTAGTGATCGCTATGAGCATATTACAAATTTTGTTGATGTTTGTGGACTGTTCTCATTTAAGAACTTATCTCAAGAATTGGGCTGGTTGAGGTTATTCCCATTTTCTCTGATAGGGGAGGCAAACAAGTTGTTGGTTGGGTATCTAAGAGATTTTATCACTTTGTGGGACGAGCTTATTACTTCATTCCAAGTTGTATTCGTTCTCCTTCGAAGATGATGACACTTAGGGATAGTATCTAAAGCTTCAAGCATTTGG
Organism: Solanum peruvianum; assembly: GCA_027705065.1. Taxonomy (NCBI): domain Eukaryota; kingdom Viridiplantae; phylum Streptophyta; class Magnoliopsida; order Solanales; family Solanaceae; genus Solanum; species Solanum peruvianum. The sequence continues at coordinate 34,494,212 of JAKWJD010001763.1, read as the reverse complement.
AAGCTGATCCAATCCATGAGGCTTAGGTTTAAGAAGATTGTGCTGTAATTCCCATTCATGGACTTCCCGATAATGTGATACTGCAATATTTCTACAGAATGCTCGATTCGGTGAAAAAGGGACTGGTTGACCAAATTTCTCACATCCCTATGTGATAGATTTCCAACTTCGTGATTGCATGACCATGATAAACAAGGCATGGTACTCGAGAATACCAAGCCTCTCTTGTCACTTATAAATTTACAAAAGTGTCACGACCCAAAATCGAGCCGCGACTGGCACCCATATTTACCCTCCTATGTGAGCGAACCAACCAATCTAACTCTTAACATTTCAATATAATATCGACAGAAAGTAATGTGGAAGACTTAAACTCATTAAGAAAAACAAATTCATTAACTTCTAAAATTCAACATCTATTATTCCCCAAAATCTGGAAGTCATCACCACAAGAACATCTATGATCAAATTACTAAACTAAGAGTATTCTAAGAAGCTAAAACAAGTAAAAGCTAGTCCATGCCGGAACTTCAAGGCATCAAGACATGAGGAAGAAGATCCAGTCCAAGCTAGAAGCATTAGCTCACCCTGAAGATCCGGTGTGACGAAGACTGGCTAGAATTGCGATTGAGTTGAAGACGACGGCACGTTTGCTGCACTCCACATATAACAAAGAAGAAAACATAAAGTAGGGGTCAGTACAAAACACGGTACTGAATAGATATCATCGGCCAACTCAAAATAGAAAATAGTATATATCAGTAATATCATAAAACAACTACAATACTCAACATGTAGCATCAACAAGTACTATAATCATTAATAAGTACCGCCATGTTCACACATGAGGACTCAAGCCTCAATACCATACTCATTTGGGAATTAGGTTCATTAGATTGAGTATATTAACATCTTTCAAGATTCATTATCTTTATTTCTCTTGTGTCGGTACGTGACACTCCGCTCCCTCATTATCTTTATTCCTCTTGTGTCAGTACGTGACACTCCGATCCCCTACTACTATATGTCGGAACATGACACTCCGATCCCCTAAGTCTACGTGTCGGTTTGTGACACCCGATCCCCTAAATCTACGTGTCAGTTCGTGACACCCGGTCCCCCTAAATCTACGTGTCGGTTCGTGACACCCGATCCCCTAAATCTACGTGTCGGTTCGTGACACCCGATCCCTTAATTCTACGTGTCGGTTCGTGACACCCGATCCCCTAATTCTATGGTCGGAACGTGACACTCCGATCCCCTAATCTCATTCTATCAATTCATCAAGCCTTCTCTTATACCAAGGCATCATCATTCTCATTACTTTAGTTCATCAAGCTTTTCTTATACTAAGGCATCATCAATCTCATTACTTTAGTTTATCAAGCCTTCTTTATTATACTAAGGCATCATCAATCTCATTACTTTAGTTATCAAGCCTTCTTATTACCAAGGCATCATCATTAACAAAGAGATTAGGTTTTTCAACATTTGGGATTCAATAGCTTCATCATGCTTATTTTATCACAATTATACCATCACATTCATGCAAACATACAATTAAGCATATAGCAGGGTTTTACAATACTACCAATACATATCATTTGCTATTAAGAGTTTACTACGAATAGCATAAAAACCATAACCTACCTCCACCGAAGACTAGTGATCAAGCAAGCAATTTCCCAAAGCTTTGTGTTTCTCCTCTTCTTTTCCCCTTTTCGTTCGATTCTCCCTCTCTCTCTTTGTTCTTTCTAGTTTTCTTATTCAAACCCTCTTTCTTTTACCCTAATTAGCATATAATTAAGTATAAAAGATGACAATAATACCCCACTAATTAACTCAAGGTTACCTCTTTTAACCCCCAAGTAATTAGACTTATTAACATTAATCCACTAACTTTATAATTAAGGCAGGAATAGTCAAAAACGTCCCTTAAAACATTTAAAGAAATCCGACTCAGCCTGGGATTACGCAGTCTGTGATGGCCCGTCGTGCCTGCGACGGTCCGTCCTGCTGCTCCGTCACAAAGTTCATAGACTCAATTCTATTTAAGGGTTTGTGACGGTCCGTCGTTCCCACGATGGTACGTCCTGCCATGTCGTCACGAAGTTCAGAGAGTCGATTTCAGTACCCAATTTCAGAATTTCTAAGTGTTTTGAAACGAGACCCTGCGATGGTCCGTCGTGACCATGACGGCCCGTCGTGGGGTCCGTCATCTCAGCCAGTTTTCCAGAAATAAAATCTGCTGCTCAAAACGACTAAACAGGTCGTTACAATAGATACCAATTTACCCATCGTTCGTCCTCGAACGATCACAAGAAGGAAAATAAGGGCGAGAAGGAGTACCTGAATCTTTAAACAGGTGTGGGTATCTTTCTCGCATATCAGCCTCCTTTTCCCAAGTGGCCTCTTCGACTGGTCGATTCTTCCATTGAACTTTGATGGATGCAATCTCTCTTGACCTCAACTTGCGAACTTCTCTACCTAAAATAGCAACAGGATCCTCCTCATAAGACAAATTTTCATCAAGAAGAACTGAATCCCAACGAATGATGTAGTTTCCATCCCCATGGTATCTTTTCAACATAGACACATGAAATACCGGATGCACTCCGGACAGCCCTGGAGGCAAGGCTAACTCATAAGCCACCTCCCCTACTCGCTTAAGTACTTCAAAGGGACCAATATACCTTGGGCTTAGTTTACCTCTTTTACCAAACCGCATCACCCCTTTCATGGGCGAAACCTTCAACAAAACTTGTTCACCCTCCATAAACTCCAAGTCTCTAACCTTTCGATCTGCATATTCCTTTTGCCTACTTTGCGCCGCTAAAAGCTTTTCTTGAATAGATTTCACTTTCTCTAATGAATCCCTCAAAAGGTCAGTACCCCAAGGTCTAACCTCAAATGCATCAAACCAACCAATGGGATACCTACATCTCCTCCCATACAATGCTTCAAATGGAGCCATATCAATGCTGGAGTGATAGCTATTATCGTATGAAAACTCCGCTAAGGGTAAGAAGTTATCCCAATGACCATCAAATTTTATCACACATGCACGAAGCATATCCTCCAACACTTGAATCGTTCGCTCAGACTGACCATCAGTCTGAGGGTGAAACGCAGTACTAAGGTCCAACCTAGTACCTAATTCCGCATGCAATGTTCTCCAAAACTTAGAAGTAAATTGAGTACCTCTATCTGATATGATGGAAAGTGGAACTCCATGCAATCGAACGATTTCTGAGATGTAGATTTTGGCTAACTTCTCTGCATTGTAGGTCACCTTGACCGGAATGAAGTGAGAGGACTTAGTTAATCTGTCTACAATTACCCAAATGGAATAAAACTTACCCAATGTCTTTGGAAGACCAACCACGAAGTCCATTGCAATTCTCTCCCACTTCCATTCAGGAATGGGCATTCTCTGAAGTGTTCCTCCGGGCCTCTGGTGTTCATACTTTACTTGTTGACAATTTGGACATTTGGCAACAAAATCAACAATGTCGCGCTTCATTCTAATCCACCAAAAGTGTTGCTTTAGGTCACGGTACATCTTGGTTACACCAGGATGTATAGAATATCCGGAACTATGGGCCTCTGTGAGAATAGTGTGGATCAAATCATCCACAAGGGGCACACATACCCTTCCTTTAATCCTCAAAACACCTTCCTCATCAATTATTGCTTCTTTAGCCTCTCCTTGCAACACTTTATCTCGGATCCGGATCAATTTCTCATCATTAAACTGCTTTCCCTTAATCTTGTCAAGGAAGGAAGATCTTGACTCCATGCAAGCCAAAAATCCTCCCTTATCATTTACCTCTAACCTCATAAAGTCATTAGCCAGAATCTGAACTTCTCTAGCCAATGGGCGTCTAGAAACTTGCAAATGAGCTAGACTTCCCATGCTTCCGGCCTTTCTACTTAAAGCATCTGCCACGACATTAGCTTTTCCCGGATGATACAAGATTGTGATATCGTAGTCCTTCAGTAGTTCCATCCATCTCCTCTGTCTCAAATTCAAATCTTTCTGAGTGAAGACATACTGTAGGCTACGATGATCCGTATAGACTTCACACTTAACCCCATATAGATAGTGCCTCCATTGCTTTAATGCAAACACTACCGCAGCCAATTCCAAATCATGGATCGTATAGTTGCGTTCATGCACCTTTAATTGCCTTGAAGCATAAGCAATCACATTCTTCTATTGCATTAGCACTGCACCCAAACCCGAATAGGATGCATCACAATAGACAATGAAATTCTTACCTTCCACTGGCAAGGTGAGAATGGGTGCAGTAGTCAACAAAGTCTTGAGCTTCTGAAAGCTTTCTTCGCACTCATCCGACCAAACAAATGGGACATTCTGCTTAGTGAAGCTTGTCAGTTGGGAAGCAATAGAACAGAACCCCTTGACAAATCGACGGTAATATCTAGCTAAACCAACAAAGCTCCTTATCTCTGACACATTAGTAGGTCTTACCCAATTCTTCACTGCTTCAATCTTAGATGGATCCACCATCACTCCATCCTTAGAAACCACGTGCCCCAAGAAGGACACTGAATCTAGCCAAAACTCACACTTGGAGAATTTGGCATAAAGCTTTTTCTCCCTCAACATTTCCAATACAATTCTCAAGTGCTCCCCATGTTCGTCCTTACTCTTTGAGTATACCAATATGTCATCAATGAATACGATAACAAAGAGATCCAAATAGGGCTTAAAAATCCCATTCATCAAGCTCATGAAAGCAGCAGGGGCATTCGTAAGCCCAAAAGACATTACTAAGAACTCATAATGCCCATATCTGGTTCGAAAAGCAGTTTTGGGCACATCCGTTGCCCGTATTTTCAATTGATGATAACCAGATCTCAAATCAATCTTAGAGAAGACACAAGCACCTTGTAACTGATCGAACAAATCATCAATGCGGGGAAGAGGATACTTTTTCTTAATAGTTACCTTATTCAGTTGTCTATAGTCTATGCACATCCGTAAACTCCCATCTTTCTTCTTCACAAATAACACCGGAGCACCCCAAGGAGATGCACTTGGTCTAATGAAGCCTTTGTTTAACAACTCTTGAAGTTGGGCCTTTAACTCCCTTAACTCAGCGGGAGCCATTCTATAAGGGGGTATAGAGATGGGGCGAGTACCCGGTTCCAAATCAATGCCAAAGTCAATATCTCTATCCGGTGGCATACCAGGAAGATCTGCAGGGAACACATCCAGAAACTCACGGACTACCGAAACCGACTCAACTAGAGGTACTTTGGTAGTGTCATCCCTGAGATGTGCCAAGAAAGCTAAACACCCCTTACTAACCATTCTCTTAGCACGAAGAAAGGAGATGATACGAACCGGAGTGGAAGTGTAGTCGCCCTCCCACACTAACTGATCTGTCCTAGGCTTGGCTAACGTCACAGTTTTAGCATTACAATCCAAAATTGCAAAATTCGGAGAAAGCCAAGTCATACCCAGAATTACATCAAAGTCAACCATTTCTAACATAACCAAATCTACATAAGTGTTGCTCCCCACAAAATTCACCAAACAAGACCTATATACCTTTTCAACTATCACAGACTCACCCACCGGAGTAGAAACACGAATAGGCATGTCAAGTAGTTCACAATGTAAATTTAGACCATTAGCAAATGAGGAAGATACATAAGAAAATGTTGGTCCAGGATCAAACAATACAGAAGTCATGCAATCACAAATCAAAAGTTTACCTGTGATAACAGCATCAGATGTCTCCGCTTCAGACCGCCCAGGGAAAGCGTAACAATGGGCTCCATTACTTGTCTGTCTGTTGCCCCTACCATGTTGTGATGTAGTGGCTCCAGTTTGCCCATCACCCCGGCCGTTTTGGTGACCACCATTACCTCGACCACCGCATCCTCCAGAATAACGGCCTCTACCATGACTACCTCTACCTCTAACCATTGGAGGTCTATAACTCTGTTTTGGACAATTCCTCCTAATATGTCCATAACACTCTCTAGAGTCAAGCATAGGTCTCTCAGAGAAGTGTTGACCGATCTGAGGTGGACCCCCAACTACAGTCTGTAGTGAAGACTGAATTGGTCGAACTGAGTAACCTCCGGAACCCTATCCTCTAGAGTAAGAACCATTAAACTCGCCTCCCTTTCGAAACCTTTTTGATGTCGATGCCATCGTGAAGTCATCTGGCTTCACTCCTTCCACCTTATCACGAAGTCTACCACTTCTTGGAAGGATTTTGCCGTAGCCGCTACCTGTAAGGCTGAAATCCGCAATTCCGACCTCAACCCCTTCACAAAACGGCGAATCCGCTCTTGTGGACTGAAACAAAGTTGGGTGGCATACCTGGATAATGCACGAAACTTAGACTCATATGCAGTAACCGACATCCTGCCTTGCTCTAAGCTCAAGAACTCATCTCTTTTCCTATCCCTCAAAGTCCGGGGGATATACTTCTCGATAAACAAGCTAGAGAATGATGCCCAATTCATAGGTGGTGCCTCTGTTGGTTGACACTCAACATGTGGCCGCCACCACATTTTGGCGTTCCCCTGGAACTGATAAGTCACGAACTCCACACCAAACCGTTCTACTATACCCATCTTGTGTAGTAGCTCATGACAATCAACCAGAAAATCATAGGCATCCTCTGATTCAGCACCCTTAAAGACTGGAGGTTTCAATTTCAAGAACTTACTTAAAAGTTCATGCTGATCATTTGTCATTATAGGCCCAGTAGTCAGACGTGGAAACGTGCCTATTTCCAATGAGGCATCCATGCGGGGAGCCCCAGCAGCGGCATGTCGTACCTCTGAAACCGTAGGTGTTGGTGCAGAAACCACTGGAGGTGCCTGACCCTGATCAGATAACCCGCTAAGATAAGCAAGAACCTGATTGATCATCTCTGGGGTAGGTTGGGGTGGAAATTCCTCATTTTGCACTTGTTCATTCTCCCCTTCCTCACCCTCTCTTACTACTTCCTCAGTCGGTGGAGGAGTCACCGCCCTAGCATCAGATGGGCTAGGTACTTGTCCTCTTCCTCTAGAGGACATCCTCCCACGACCTCTTCCACGGCCTCTTGCCACTGTTCCTCCCCGAACTACAGCCCCAGTGGCTGGCTCAGACGCTTCCTGTCTTGCCGGTGTTGGTGTTGGTGCAGTCGTTGCTCTAGTTCTAACCATCTGCGAAATAGAATGAAGATGGTCAGATACCAATTTGTATCACCTAGATACCAATTGGATCCAAGTAATAGCACGAAAGAAAGAATGAAAGAATGGAATTTTCCTAAAGTCTTATAGCCTCTCAAAGAAAAGTAAAGGCGTCCCCCTACCGTTCCTTAAGACTCTACTAGACTCGTTCTTGTGTGATGAGACCAACGAACCTAATGCTCTGATACCAAGTTTGTCAAGACCCAAAACCGAGCCGCGACTGGCACCCACATTTACCCTCCTATGTGAGCGAACCAACCAATCTAACCCTTAACATTTCAATATAATATCGACAGAAAGTAATGCGGAAGACTTAAACTCATTAATAAAAACAATTCATAACTTCTAAAATTCAACATCTATTATTCCCCAAAATCTGGAAGTCATCACCACAAGAACATCTATGATCAAATTACTAAACTAAGAGTATTCTAAGAAGCTAAAACAAGTAAAAGTTAGTCCATGCCGGAACTTCAAGGCATCAAGACATGAGGAAGAAGATCCAGTCCAAGCTAGAAGCATTAGCTCACCCTGAAGATCCGGTGTGATGAAGACTGGCTAGAATTGCGATTGAGTTGAAGACGACGGCACGTTTGCTGCACTCCACATATAACAAAGAAGAAAACATAAAGTAGGGGTCAGTACAAAACACGGGTACTGAGTAGATATCATCGGCCAATTCAAAATAGAAAACAGTATATATCAGTAATATCATAAATCAACTACAATACTCAACATGTAGCATCAACAAGTACTATAATCATTAATAAGTACCGCCAAGTTCACACATGAGGACTCAAGCCTCAATACCATACTCATTTGGGAATTAGGTTCATTAGATTGAGTATATTAACATCTTTCAAGATTCATTATCTTTATTTCTCTTGTGTCGGTACGTGACACTCCGCTCCCTCATTATCTTTATTCCTCTTGTGTCGGTACGTGACACTCCGATCCCCTACTACTATGTGTCGGAACGTGACACTCCGATCCCCTAAATCTACGTGTCGGTTCGTGACACCCGATCCCCTAAATCTACGTGTCGGTTTGTGACACCCGGTCCCCTAAATCTACGTGTCAGTTCGTGACACTCGATCCCCTAAATCTACGTGTCGGTTCGTGACACCCGATCCCCTAATTCTACGTTTCGGTTCGTGACACCCGATCCCCTACTTCTATGTGTCAGAACGTGACACTCCGATTCCCTAATCTCATTCTATCAATTCATCAAGCCTTCTCTTATACCAAGGCATCATCATTCTCATTACTTTAGTTCATCAAGCCTTTTCTTATACTAAGGCATCATCAATCTCATTACTTTAGTTTATCAAGCCTTCTTTATTATACTAAGGCATCATCAATCTCATTACTTTAGTTTATCAAGCCTTCTTTATTACCAAGGCATCATCATTAACAAAGAGATTAGGTTTTTTCAAGATTTGAGATTCAATAGCTTCATCATGCTTATTTTATCACAATTATATCATCACATTCATGCAAACATACAATTAAGCATATAGCAGGGTTTTACAATACTACCAATACATATCATTCGCTATTAAGAGTTTACTACGAATAGCATAAAAACCATAACCTACCTCCACCGAAGACTAGTGATCAAGCAAGCAATTTCCCAAAGCTTTGTGTTTCTCCTCTTCTTTTCCCCTTTTCGTTCGATTCTCCCTCTCTCTCTCTTTGTTCTTTCTAGTTTTCTTATTCAAACCCTCTTTCTTTTACCCTAATTAGCATATAATTAAGTATAAAAGATGACAATAATACCCCACTAATTAACTCAAGGTTACCTCTTTTAACCCCCAAGTAATTAGACTTATTAACATTAACCCACTAACTTTATAATTAAGGCAGGAATAGTCAAAAACGTCCCTTAAAACATTTAAAGAAATCCGACCCAGCCTGGGAGTACGCAGTCTGTGACGGCCCGTCGTGCCTGTGACGGCCCGTCGTGCCTGCGACGGTCCGTCCTGCTGCTCCGTCACAGAGTTCAGAGACTCAATTCTATTTAAGGGTTTGTGACGGTCCGTCGTGCCCACGACGGTACGTCCTGCCATGTCTTCACGAAGTTTAGAGAGTCAATTTCAGTACCCAATTTCAGAATTTCTAAGTGTTTTGAAACGAGACCCTACGACGGTCCGTCGTGACCATGACGGCCCGTCGTGGGGTCCATCGTCTCAGCCAGTTTTCCAGAAATAAAATCTGCTGCTCAAAACGACTAAACAGGTCATTACAGAAAGAACATATCGAAAAATATAAAGAGAGAGAGACTAGAACATGGCAAAAATAATAATGCAGATGGTTTTTAAACGAGTGTATATATTGTGTGTGTTGGTGGAGTGAGCACTGATCTTTAAATTTTTGACAATCTGAAAAATGAGGAAGCTACCTTCCTACCCAATCAAGGAGGAGTTTTTCGTGATAACTACCAAAGGTATAGTGGTAATCAAGGTTGGAATAAAATAGAGGGTTGGAGAGACTGTGAAAGAGAATAGTGTGATAGTAACACCTCTTGGATGGAAAAAGAAGGAAACAAGGATAGATATATGCCTCCTATGAGCATGAAAAGCCCAAAGATTTTTAAGATATCCATAAGTAATAATTTCTCTCATACATTCTTAAAAAGGTTGAAGGGTCCGATAAAGTATTGAAAAAAATGAAGAAAGATGTATCAACTCTTAAACAGACGCTGAACTCTCATTCCGTCACAGTCAAGCAGCTGAAGACCCAAATCGGTTAATTTTTTCTAATCTAAGCCCAGGACAACAAGGGGTGTTGTCTAGTGATACTATGGAAAACCCAAAGATGGATCCTAAATGGGTACTTATGTCGTGCTACGATGTTAAATAAGGCGCTTCTTGGGAGGCAACCCAAGTTTATAATGCTTTGAGTTCGTTTTTTAGTAAGAGGTGTTGCTTGTGCAGGCTAAAAAATTGGAATGTATTTGAAAATATACAAGTTGGTGAGTCAAGACTCTAGTTGCTGACTCGCGAAAGAGGTCGGCAAGGCAAAACTTGACCCACCATGTGACTCATTATAACATTAGGTTGGAGTCTATAAATCTCAACAGGCCTATGGTTGAATCGACGACTCGCCAAACATGTTAGCGATCCCAATTTTGTCCCCGTTTGGACCCTCAATTGTGCTAGAGGGCCTGTAAAACTGTTCAAAGTATGTCACCACTCGGCGCATCACATAGTATTTCGGCGTGGTTATTTAATACATGATAAAAGGTCTGCAAATTTAAAGATTTTAAAAGGTTAAACGTTTCAAATTTTCAAAATCATTCATATTCCTTCATTTTTAGCCTTGTACACTTTCACCCACACTTTAGATCTTCCATATGTTTTATTTTTTTTTTTTGATCTCGTGCTCTTGTTTGGATTACATTGCTGCGTAGCATTTAAAATTTTTCATTTGGCTTAAAGGTTGGTTTTTCGAACCCCAAAATCTTGATTAGTGGTTGAATTTGAATGCATTTGAGAGTTATGTACTTACGTGTGTTGGGTCTATGTTGAATCATATTTAATTGTTTTTATGACTAATTTATGTTCTTAAAATACGCCTTTTTCTATAATGTTGATTTCCTGAGTTTTGTGTGTTAAAATTAATAATGAACTGTTCTGTTGCAATAAATTTTTGTTGCATCTAGTTGGGTGAAGTCTGAATAATTCTCAGTTGTACTAAATGACATAATTTTCCCAATTATGATGCATTTAAAATCATTCTTAAAGTCAAAATTCATCAAATGGCCAATTTTGACAAAATCGGGGAAGTATGAGTACCCCAGTGACATGGGTCTAATAGGTTTGAGTCTAGATGCATAAGTCTGTAGTTTGATTTTTATTTCAGGGGCTGTGGTCTTGAATTTGTGAAACAGGGTTGAAATTTTGCATGTTGGATAGTTTGGAGAGCTAGTCAAGCTCACCGAACTGTTTGACGGTTTGTCGATGCCCCCTTGATCGCCTTAATTTCATACTTTGATTAGGTTAGAGTCAATAACTTCTAGTGGGAAGCCTGATATCACCAATTTTACTTGGTGATTCAATGAATGTCTTTCTTGATCACCCTTTCTGCGCCCCTAGCGCCTGAAACTCAGTGTTAATTTTGGAGGGCTAGTATAAGCCTGTCGACTGATGTTGGTGATTCACCGAAGGGCCCTACACATCAGTGTCATGTCTTTTTTCTGGGATCTTTTAGGCTAATCCTTTCAGCAAGCCCGACCTGCTCACAAAGTTACTTGGCGACTCGCCGATTGGTTTGGCGAGTCTTTCTATAACCTAAATTCTAATTTTTTTTCTTCAATTTTTTATACTTTTTGATGTGTTTTGCAAATATGGTCAAGCCCAAAGTATCTGGACAAGACATGCCTCCCCAAAAATAGGTAAAGCTAATCGTCATTATGAGGATGCAACAACATCCAAAGCAGAAGCAACTAAACTTCTTTCCACGGGTGGGAAGGACAAAGGAAAAGGCAAGACACCCGCAACTACGTCCCAGAAGTCAGATTTCTGTGCGACTCTCACCACTTTTGAAAGTAAGGGAACACCAGGATCCTCTGGATGTTATCTATGAGCTTTAGTATGAGCAACTTCTATTGTCCCAAAAAGGTGAAATGTGCTAAAAAGGATACATAATTCGTGTATAATCCAGGTGACTTAGACAAATTTTCCCCTAACTTCTGTGTAGATTGTGGTCCCTGCACCTTTTGTACATCATACTCCTCCTTGGTCTCTCAACAAACTAAAGACCGATTGACAAAGGATTGTTAATGAGACAACGAATTGGACTCATTTAGGGCTTTATTTTTATAGAAATAGTGTCTTAAATTTATTTAGTCTCAATATATCACACCCGAGAGTACACCCTAGAAATAATTTTCTCGAACTACAACACGGCGTACATGACCTCACGGAGGTCTTGTACAAGCCCTTGGACATCATTAATTTCATATATGTATGAATAGTAGTGCGGAATTAAAATTTTACACACAATAATATCTCATAACATATTTCATTTAAAATGTATAGGGAAATACGAAGTCTCAACATACGCCAATCATAGACTCAAGAATACTTGGGACAAGACCCATACAACGAAATATAGGAACTTAGTCAATTACAATACTTGTTTAACGGAATAAATCTAAAGATATTTATGTCCTCGAGTCAAGTGAGGTCATACTTCAACTTTGCTTGAAAGAGTCCTAATTCCAAGCTTTGCATCAAAACACCTCTCACCTGCTAGCCACACCTTTAGAAATAGACAAAATGTACGAAATTAGGACAATGCATGTACTAAGTATGACATAATATATAAAATTCTGAGAAACGGAAATTTGTATCAAAATATGCTCTTTCAGATTAAAACTTCATATATAAGCATAATGACCAAATTTAAAAACCAAACATTACATTTAAGACACATTTCCAAGTCATACTCAATTTATAGAAACTTCCAGTGACTACACAGTAACTTCACAGTTACTCACATATCATACAATAGCATCAAGAACATATCAACACACACAACCATGAGACTCTCCTACCAAGGTGATTCTAAGTCACATTTGAGTGAGTTAAGAAGTGACCTCCCATACAATCCCTTCACACAAACCAAAAGAGATGCTTAGACTACCTAAGATATGATTTTTCACATTTTATTAATCAAACAACTTACCTAGATTTACTCTAAGACTCACCTAAGTAAGACAAGAAGAGACCGCTTATACACACTCTCCAAGCCTACCTAATCAATCCTCAAATCTACTCAAGATACTTTACTTGTCATTAACATACCTTCACTTATGTCATAATGTTCATTAGATCATTTAAGATACGTTCACTACTTAAGGACATTCACATAATGGTTTTGGAGAAGACCTAGGACACTCACACACTAATATCTTCAAAGCCTAGTCGTACAATGACTAGATAGAGTCTCATTCCACTACCTAAACTTCATAGTACTTATCGAACTCTAGCATGTATCCCACATGATGAGAATTGGCAATAACTGACATAGACCATTATATCTAAGCATGGAATCTAGAGTCAACCCTATTCCGATAAAGGGTGCTCTATTTGCCAATGGTTGAACTAGGACACAACCCATGTAGGAACATTGTTAAGGAATATGAAGAGTTTCCTTGTACTCTAGCCTCATCCTCAACTAGAGACACTCCCCAAACATACTTACTCGGTGCTAGTCTTTGGTCTCATAGATTAATTCAATAAAGGAGCATATGAAGAGGTTTTATATCTAGTTCATAACAAAATCACATTATACCTTAACAAAGAGGTCCCCTAGGGTTGACTTACAACGGTTAAAAGAATAGATCAATGGATTTCCTAAGAATGATTTCATGTTGTTCCAGCCAATCAATCTTAAGTCCACCATTCACACAAGAAGGATACCGTTAGGACTTTCAACTTCAAGGATATCATTACCTTCTATCTAGGTTGAAGGTTCAACATAAACGACCTTCTTAGCCATGTTCAAGGTCACATGTCAATAACTCATACAAGACTAACGATCTTTAGCTTACTAAGTCAAGGATCCATATCCACGTTCTACATGTATCAAGCAAGGGACATAACTCTAGCAAAACAAGACACACATATGTTTACCTTATAACGTGTAGCACTGATGTACCTTAGTTTCACAGTATTTTTAGTGCTTTCACAATAGTAATAATAATAATAATAATAATAATAATAAGAATAATAATAATAATATATAATAATAATAATAATAATAATAATAACAATAATAAGAATAATAATAATAATAATAATAAGAACAAAATAAAACAATAATAATAATAGAAATAAACATAATAACAATAACAATAATAATAGTAATAGTAATAATAATGATAATAATAGTAAGAATAATTATAAGAATAAAAATAGAGGAAGAATAAGAATAATAAGAGTAAGAAAAATAATAAGAATAAGAAGAAGAATAAATAATACTAAGAAGAGGAAGAAGAATAGAGGAATATTAGGAAAATTATTAGGAGCATATTAATAAGAGATTAGTAAAGAAGAATAATAAGAATAATGAAGAAAGGAATAATAGAAGAATAAAATTAATAAGAATAATAACAATATAATAACAATAACAATAATAGTAATAAAAAAATTAATTAATAATGGTAATAATAAAATAATAATAGTAATAATAATAATAATACTAAAATAATAATAATAATATAATAAATAAGAATAATAAAATAAGAGTAATAATAATAATATAATAAAGAATGATAATAATAACAACAACAACAACAAAACAACAATAATAATAACAATAATAGTAACAATAATAATAATAGTAATAAAAATAATAACAGTATAATAATGATAATAATAAGAATATTATCAATAATAATAATAATAATAAATTAATAATAGTAATTATAATAATAACAATAATAATAACAACAATATAACAATAGTAATAATAAGAGTATAATAGTAATGATTATAATAATTATATAATAATAAAAGGAATAGTAGTGTTTGTAGTAGTAGGAGTGAGTAGTAGGTAGTAGTAGTAGTAATAGAATAATAATAATAATAAGAATAAAATAATAATAATAATAATAATAATAACAATAATAATAATAGTAAGAAAAAATAAGAATAATGAAAATAAGAATAGTAAAAAATAATATATAATAATAAGAATAATAGAAAGAACAAGGAGAATAATAATAAGAATAATAATAAGAATAAGAATAATAATAATAATAGAAGAAGAAGAAGAAGAAGAAATAGTAAGAATAATTGTAATAATAAGATAATAAAAAAGAAGAATAACGATAATAATAAGAGTAAAAAAAAAAAATTAAGAAGAACAGTAATAATAATACTAATAATAAGAGAAAAATAATAATAAAAAGTAATAATAATAAGAGTAATAATAATAATAAGAATAATAATAATAATAATAATAATAATAATAAGAAACAATAAAAATAATAATAGTAATAATAATAATAATAGTAATAATAATAATAATAATAATAGTAATAACAATAATAATAATAATAATAATAGTAATAACAATAATAATAATAATAATAATATAATAATAATAATAAAATAACAATAACAATAATAATAACAATAATAATAATAATAATAGTATTAAAAACTCCTTCTCTCCAAATGCTCTCGGCGCATGTTAGTTAACCTGCGCAGTGAAGGTGAAAATGGCGAGAGGAAGAGGAAGAGGACGAGGAAGAGGTCGGAAAACATCACTTCTGTCAGTTAGCAGCTCAGTTGGAGCTCGGGTAGAAGCAATAGAGGTAAATGAACAGGAACAAGCTCAAAATGAAGAAAGGAAATTCGAAGAAGGGGTTTCTGTGATCTCCAAAGTATCTAGAAGATTGAGCTTAAATTCTACATCGGAAAAGGAGGAAGCTCAGGAGAACTCAGATCTTATGCAACTCAAAGATGGGAACAAAGTGGAAGGCAATTGAACAGTAACTAAGAAGAAGGATGGGAATACTGAAGATGCTGAAAGTAATGGAGGTAGTGGATATGTCTGTTGTGCAAGAATGCTGATGAGACTGTAGAACATTTGTTTATGCAATGCAGTTTTGCCAGGAGAGTGTGGGGGAGGATGTTAAGATGGATAGAGCACCAAAGTACTGTTCCAATGACATGGGAACAGTTCCTGCAGTGGTGTATTCAACATGGAAAAGGGAAGAACATAGCAGCTCAAATGTTCAAGATTGTATTGACTGAAGGTATCTATGGATTGTGGATGGAGAGAAATAGTAGAATTATTGAGCACAAGAGCAAAAATGAGGATCAAATAGTTAAAGAGATTGCCTATGCAACTATTGCTAGAACTCCTTCTAGAATGAAAGAAAATGTAAACCAATGGACATTTAAGTAATAGTTAGGAGGGTAGGTGTATTCTTTTGGATTGTTTTTTCAGAGTTAAAGCATGCTGTGATAGCTGCTGGGAGGGAAGGGGGCGGCGGGGGAAGGAAGAAAAGGGGAGGGACCAAAAAAAAGGAGAGGAAGAAGAAGAAGACGACGACGAAGAGGAAGAAGAAGAAGAAGAACAACAAGAAGAAGAAGAACAAGAAGAAGAAGAGGAACAAAAAGAGAAGAAGAAGCAGAAGAAGAAGAGCAAGAAGAAGAAGAAAGAAAGGAATTAGAAGAAAAATAGTAAGAAGAAGAAGAGAAGAAGAAGAAGGAAGAAGAAGAAGAAGAGAAGAGAACAACAAAAAGACTAAGAACAAGAAGAAAGAAGAGTGATAAAAAAAGAAGAAAAAAAATAGTAAGAAGAAGAATAAAGAAGAGGAAGAATAAGAAGAGAAGAAGAGGAAAAATAAGAGGAAAAGAAGGGAGGAGAAGAGAGAAAAAGGAGGAAGAAGAAGAGGAAGAAGGAAGGGGAGAGGAATAGAAGTAATAAGAAGAAGAGGAAAGGAAGAAGAAGGAGAAGAATGGAGAAGAAGAATGAGAAGAAAGAAGAAAGAAGAAAACAAGAATAATAATAGTAGTAAAATAATGAAGAATAAGAATAATAGAAGAATAAGAAGAATAAGAAGAATAAGAAGAAGAAGAATAAGAATAAGAAGAAGAATAAAAAGAAACAAACAACAACAACAATAATAGAATAAGAAGAATAAAAAAGGAATAATAGTTAGTAACAGTAATAATAATAAAATAATATAATAATAATAATAATAATAATAATAATAATAATAATAATAATAAGAATAATAATAATAACAACAACAATAATAATAATTATAATAAAAAAATTTAAAAATAATATAATAATAACACTACTACTAATAATAATAATAATAATAATAACAATAATAGTATCATCCTAGGTGCTCTAAACTTGATATTACTCATCTATGTTTTGCAGATGATCTATTAATGTTTGCTAGAGGAGATCTGGAATCTGTCAAAGCTATTCAAGTGTGTTTTTCTCAGTTCTCTCAAGCTTCAGGACTACAAGCAAATCTAAGTAAGAGCTCAATATATTGTGGAGGGGTTTAGCAGGAAGTGAAGAATCAGATTGTCCAACAACTATGATACAATATGGAGGAACTTCCTTTTAAGTACTTGGGAGTGCCTTTATCAACCAAGAATGTGTCTTTGATGCAATGGTACCCCCTCATAGAGAAAATAATGGCAAGAATCAATTCATGGACAGCTAGGAAGCTATCATATGCAGGGAGAACTCAGCTAGTCCAGACAGTACTGTTTGGTGTTCAAGCATACTGGGCTCAACTATTCCTATTTCCAACTAAGATAATCAAATTAATAGAGAGTATGTGTAGAAGTTACCTATGGTCTGGAGTAGGGAAGGTAACTAGAAAAGCTCTAATAGCATGGGAAAGAGTTTGCAGGCCTAAAAGTGAAGGAGGTATGGGGCTGATAAACATGCAAATGTGGAATAGAGCAGCAATAGCCAAGCTTTGTTGGGATTTAGCAAACAAGGAAGACAAGCTGTGGATCAAATGGATACTTGCATATTACCTGAGAGGACAGAATGATTGGCAAAAGAGAAAACATGCAAAATGGATGATCAGGAAGATAATGCAGGCTAAGCAACTAGTTGATCAAGTTCAACTAAAAGAAGGAAAAGGAATGGTTAAACAAATCTATGATTATTTGAGAGGAGAACAAACTAAACCTGATTGGAAATGTCTAATGTTTAAGAATGTAGCAAGGCCAAAAGATATCTTTACACTATAGATTCTGATGAATAGAAAGCTAGCAACAGTGGATAGAGTTGCTAAGTGGGGGTTAGTACATGATACAACTTGTGTACTGTGTACAAACATGGATGAAAGTCTGGAGCATTTATTCTTACAGTGTCACTATAGAGGGGAAGTATGGGA
Source organism: Solanum peruvianum (assembly GCA_027705065.1). NCBI lineage: Eukaryota > Viridiplantae > Streptophyta > Magnoliopsida > Solanales > Solanaceae > Solanum > Solanum peruvianum. The sequence goes on along the minus strand of JAKWJD010001763.1, from coordinate 34,476,088 downwards.
AAGAGTATTAACTTGGGCTGGTTTCCACAACAACAGGCCAAAGACTTGGGCACAGTTTGTGCAATGGTGTATTCAACATGGGAAAGGGAAGACTACAAGAGCTCAATTATTCAAGATTATCTTAGCTGAAGGTGTGTATGTTGTATGGAATGAGCGAAAAAAGAGAATT
>JAKWJD010001763.1:34165465-34475819 GCA_027705065.1 Solanum peruvianum | reverse complement strand
GAGTCATATACACACTTACAAGACATCAAAACATCAACACATAGATAATATGACATTCTCCTTCCAAAGGCTATCAAAAGACCTACTTAAGTAAATCAAGAAGATAACGTCCATGATTGACCTCTTCAAGATTACCTAAGTAATCCTTAAGACTACCCAAGGATAGATCATGTCCACATAATCAACCAACTTCCCTAACTAGAGTCATTCTCAAGACTTCCAAAGATAAGATATGAAGAGATCATCCCTTATGCCCTCTTCACACTTTTAGATAAGGAATCCTTAAGTCACTTTAGATTAGGTACTCATTCAATTACATACTTCATAACATAAGTCATTATTTCATTAAGAGAGTCATGATAAAGGAAATTCAAGTAATGGTCTTGGACAAGATATAGGGACTCTAACTAACACCTTCAAAGCCTATTATGCAATGTCTAGATAGTGCCCCATACCACCACCTAAACTTCATAGAACTTCTCTAATGCTAGTAAGTATCCCACATGATGAGAATAGGAAATAACCGACATAGACCATGATAGCAATACATGGAATCCGGAGTTCTATCCAACTCTGATGAGGTTGTTCTACTTGCCAATGGTAGAACTTAGATACATCCCATGTAGGCACATGGTTAAGGAATATGAAGGGCATGCTTTGTATTCTAGTCTCATTCTTTGACTAAAACTACTTCCCTTACCATACTAACTCTGTGCTAGCCTTTGTTCTCATAGATTAATTCACATTAAGGTTCATATAAAGGGGTTCCATAACAAGTTCATAACCCAATCACATTTACATTACGAAAAAGGTCCTCTTAAGTTTACCTTCCAATGGCGACAAGAAGCTCATGATGAATTTACTAAGGATTAATATGATCCTATTCCAGCCAATTAACCTTAAGTGTATCATTCCTTTACTTTGAACGATACCATTACGACTTACGACTTCAACATTCTTAACCTTACTACTAAGTCAAGGTTTTCACATAAAATCCACTTTTAACATCATTTAGGGTATCATGTCATTCATACATGCAAGAGTAAGAGTTTTAACATCCTAAGTCAAGACATCACATATTTACATTCATATATTCATCAAGTAAGGGACACAAGTCAACCAAGACAAGACACCACATACTTCACCTTAGTATACATTACATGTCATCCTAGAAACACATAGAAGTAACTATTATCATCTTTAAGTCATCCTATACACTATCATAACATCATCAGTATGACCATTATAGACTCATTTAGTCAAGTAGAAATAACCAAGACTCAACTCTAAGACTATCCACACTAGGTTAAAGTCATAGTCTAACATGATCACCTACATAACATTAATAGAAAAACACATATATGACTTCACATGTAGATAGATATTGTCATGCTTCACATAATCAAAATACACAAATAGCCACATTACTTCAAGTAATTGCCGACAAGGCCATAATTATCATAATACATAAAGTAACGCCGACAAGGCCACATCAGTAGCAGTAAAACACATAACACCGCCACCATAAGTGGACCATACCAATCACAACATAATTTAAGTACACATAATAACAAAATAAAGGAAATAGGGAAGCGTACCACCACTACATCCTCAACAGCTCAGTTCGATGCTAAATCATCTAATTCAATAACATAAGGCCCTTACCAATGGCCATGAACATCATTTCAACATAAAAACTATATAAATAAATGAAAATAGGTCAATTAAATGTAAATTTATCAATCTAATACACCCTAGATATAAATTGAATACAATTATTACATCATTAGATAGCCCATAGAAATCTACACCATAATTCACCAACATTTAGGTCAATATCAAGTAACCCATAACTTAGTAAAAAACTAGGGTTCATCCAATTCATGGGTTAATAGGTAATTTAGGTTAAAATAATCAATAAAATAACAATTTAATCCGTAATAAACATTTAAAAACAATTGATGCAAGAACTCATGGTAGAATCATGAAATTGGACAGTTCAACTTTGAAAACTTTAGAAAACATCTTTAGAGTTAGGATCCTTGATGAATAGAGTTTCAAGTATCAAAATCCATACTTTGATGAATCTAATTCTTCAATTTGATGAAAAATCTCCACTCAATTTGTCATACCAAGATCTTCTTTGGCTTTGGACTTCAATGGAGTCTTGGGGAATTTCTAAGGGATTTTGGGGTTTTGATTTGGAAGAATGAAGTATTCAATGTGTTTAAGACTTATATACACACTTAAAATACTTAAAATACACCTTATTACCTCCAAACCTTTTATTTGGAAGTGGGGTGAAGTTACAACTTCACCTCTCAACTTAACAGTGAAGTTGCGCATAACACAGACCCATCGACAAATCGTTTATCCACAAACGGACCATCCTGTCCTTCCGTCGTTGAGTTCAGAGACTCAACATGGGTCTATTATCTCCCATGCTATGTAACAAACGACTATACCCTACTAACGGGGCGTCAATTGACCCACTGGGCGTCGACTGCCTCCGTGGTTTGGGCTGTCTTGGGCAGCTTTGGCACCTATTTTGGGTCCTTTCTCAAGGACCCTTGGTGGTCCTTGGGGATGTTTTCCCGGATGTTTCAAACCCAAAGATGACCACATACAATTTTATCACCTCTCACATGAAATTCACCCAAAAATAACACGTAAAACTCGATGAAACATGCTTAGACACACAAGGTCGTTTCAAGGCACATCTTCTGAATGTCATGGATGTTCTTAGACGTTTGACCTCCAAACTTCACAAAGCTCTACACAGTTCATATATAAATAATAAGAACTCATTTAAATACCTTATAACCTTATTAATAACACATAAATACATAGAACCACATAGAGGCACATAGGTGACTTAGTCGTCGAACGTCTTCGTTGTCCCTTGACGTTTGACTTCCAATGCACCTAAACTCTCAAACACTGCCTTATTAACACATAAGATACCTATTTAGAATATTAAACCATCATTACCAACATGTTAGTCTCTAGTTAACCTAAGTCATTTTTGGGGTCTTACACAAGTTGTTTTCAATGTCCCTCTAGAAGCTCGACGTCCGGAACCTTCATAATTGTAGACACATAGAAATATGGGCTACTACAACACTTGTACTAACTATGGAAACATGCACATAAGCTTTTGGGCTGATCCCAGTATCCGATCCATCTCTTTTCGGGATTAAATATATGTTAGGGGTACCCAATATTGTTGTGCGACACATGAAATTTGAATCTAAGTCCCCAAAGAAAATTTTATTTGAAATCATGCTGAAGGGGACATTTGTTCAAAACTATGATAAGTTACTTTGAAAATCCTTATGCACAACCAAGAACCCATATAAGCCAAAACTTACATATTCCTTAAGACGAGACCATGTACAACATACGACCAACATCATCAAGTATAATCAAGTCAATATGTGTAATAGCATTCTTGAGTACATAACCAAAACAACTCCAATATCATGTTATAACAACAAAACATGTATAAGAGTTCATAACATTACATCATATACAAAACCCTTACTCCTAACCCACCATAGATAAATTCTAACAATCAACATATTCTTTAATTCCCATGAATTCATAAGCAAGATCTAGGATTTGGGAAATTGGGAAAAGGGACATGATACACATGAAATCCCCACAATTAACATTGATTACTCAACAATCTATACTTAATTTTCCATGCGTAGTTATAATCAATCATTAATTTCAAGTTTAGAATAAAACCCATTAGAAGAGGAAAACCCTTGGAATTGGGTGATTTAGAAATCAACATTGAAAGGACCTCTTGGGGAAAGGAAACCCGAGAGTGAAGAATACATACCTTAATAGATAATAACTCCTCGAAATTGAGAAGAAAAGTTTTGAACTTGGTCTTCTTCTTCAAGCTTCCAATGCTCTTCAATGGTGAATGAATAGAGAGAGAAAGTAGAGAAAGGTGAGAGATTTTAGATTTTTGATTTGGGTGAGTGAAAAATGGATTTAAACAAACCCTAAAACAATATATAGTCACCCCCTAAAATACCCAAAAGACCCCTCACTTAATTAGGTCTTTTTGTGAAGTCAAATTGACTTAAAAACGATGCGAACGAATCTAGGAAGTGGCTGCACGTTGCGGTGGAACTGGCACATCTTTTTTGTGATATCAAGGTCGAGGCAGTGATCCTCGTGTAGGACTCACATCGTAAGAAAATTTTTTGCCTTCCTTGTGCTGGCTACGCGACACGTGGGTGGCTCTAGATCTTGGCTGCACACAGGCTGCTTTGGCAATCTTATCGCCAAAGTTTGGGTCCTCCTCAATGACCCTATGGGTGGTCCTTGGGAGTCATGACTAGACGTTTGGACGCTATATAATATATTTTACCTTTTTAAAGTCTTTTTTACAAGTTTTTAACTCCATATGAATCTCCCAAACCTTCACACAACATTGGGACATCTGTTAGTTCAATTTTTGGTTGTTTCCTGTTGCATGAACGTTCCTCGGCATTTGACTCTAAAGAACCTTAGACCAACATGTGAGGCTCTATATTGGGTATTGGACTTTCGTAGTGTTACATCTTAGCTCCAAGGCTATCTTGGAAATCTTTAGTTTCCTTGCTTTCTTATTTTAGAAAGATATACTTCTTTCCTGAAAATTAGCCTAAAGGCTCCTTGGAAATCAAAGTTTCCTAACTTGTTTAAATCTTAAAAAACATTTAAAGTATCTTTGGGAATACTTAGTCCCCATATACCTTTGAAGAAAATAATTTCAACTTAACATTTTACTTAGCTTGAAACTTCAATATATAACAAAGTAAAAATATTTAAGTAAGACTCTTGAAAACCTTTAAGAAGTTTACTTTAACTTATTTCTTATTTTTAGACTTGACCCTTAACTTCCTTGACTTTGATCTTAACTTATTCTTGAATTTAAATATGGATTCAAGGTTATGGTTTGAGTTCTTTAATTATTTCTAGGTGTTTAGAAATCCTTTAAAGTAATTAGAATCATTGGAAAATGTTAATGTACCTTGGAAGGACTTAAAAGTAGTAAACTAAGAAAACTTGATGAAAAATGCTGGGTTTGGCACGTTTGGGGTGCGCCGCGCCAGGACTCTTAGTCAGAGGCCCCATCCTGGTACATTGCAGGCGCGGCTCCCCAGACCCCTCGCGCAAATTTGGTGCGCCGTGCCTGGTACTACCCAGGTGTGGCTGACGAACTTCTCTTTTCGTTTTTGTATCCTAATTTGCTTAATCCTCCATAGTTGTATTTCTAAACCCTTAAGATCATCAATACTAATAATACCCAACAGACAAAAAAATATTGGAAAATAATAATCAACATCAATGGGTACTCAAACCACTCAACCAAAAGGGATATGACAAGATTTATGAAGAACTCACTTCCAATCATGCAAACAATTCCAAAACTACAAAAATGAACCAAGATTGGTGTGCAGATAAATTAATACAAAACAAAAGATCTCATATACCTTAATAGGGATCACTTCTGACGAATTCCACTCGAATCCCTTGGCGTTCTTGGCGAAATCTTGATCTTTCTCCCTTCTCCTTCTTCTCTTTTCTCCCAATCCCTAAGCATGAATTGATTTTCTAAGACTGACTTAAGTCTTATTTTCACTCCAATGAAACCCTTAAAATGAATTAGGAAATAAATAGGTTAAAAGACTATTTTTTCCTTTCTTAAATCTGGAATGGACTTTCCTTTATTCAACAAACCAACTTCGGACATATCTCTCTCATACCATATCGGAATTTCCCAAATTTTGTGCCATTGGAAAGATATTTTCAAAAGATATTCAATCATATTAAGAATTACGTATAACTCATCCTGAGCTAGCTGTTGTGGCCATTTAAAATTACCAGAACTCACTGTTCAAAGTCAGGAAATTATTTTCTAGATTTTCCCTTCCTTTTCCAAAAGTGACAATTTTTTGTTTCTTAGCTTATTCTTGGATATTACGAGTTACGAGATGTTACATATATCCCCCTTGGGAACATTCATCCTCGAATGAGATTTCTTTCACTAATCTAAGAATGATAATCTCTAGTTTAACAATCAACAATCAAAGCAAGTAACAACATGCTTACTCATAGTTTATAAAGAAATAAGAAGAAAATTTAGTACATTGATGTGCATTCTCTCCGGATTCAAATAAATGTGGATATCTCTTCTTCATATCCTCTCCAGCTTCCCAAGTTGCTTCCTCAACAAATTGGTTCCTCCAAAGGACCTTGATTGATGCAACTTTCTTTGTACTTAACCTGCGAACTTGGTGATCTAAAATCTGAACCGAAGTCTCTTCATTTGATAAGCTATACTTAATCCTGACATTTTTAGTTGGTACAATCAATGAATGATCACCCATAAACTTTTTCAACATAGAGATGTGAAACACTGGATGAACCACTGCTAACTCTTGTGGTAGCTCTAACTCATAAGCTACATTGCCAATTCTCTTGGATAATCTATAAGGTCCAATTTACAGGGGACTAAGTTTCCCCTTCTTACAAAAACTCATGATACCACTCATGGGTTAAATTTTCAGATATACCCAATCATCCACCTCAAACTCCAACAACCTTCTCCCAACATATGTGTAGGATTTCTGATGACTCAGTGCCGTTTTTAATCTCTCTTGGATAAGATTCACCTTCTCCATGGATAGATAAACTAGATTTGGTCCTATCAACCCTGCTTCACCAACTTTGAAACACCTAATAGGAGATCTGCATCTTCTCCCATAAAGAGATTTATATGGAGCCATTTGGATGCTCGAATGGTAATAATTGTTGTAAGCGAACTCGATGAGAGGTAGGTTATCATCCCTATTCCCCTTCAAATCAATTACACAAGCCCTCAATATATCTTACAAGGTCTGGATCGTACGCTCCGCTTGTCCATCCATATGAGGATGAAAAGAAGTGCTTAAGCTCACCTTTAAACTCAAGCCTTTCAGGAAAGACTTCCACAACTGTGCAGTGAATTGTGCACCTCTATCTAAAATGATTGAAAATGGACTTCATGAAGTCACACCACCTCCTGAATGTATAACTTTGCATAATCCTCTACCGAATGAGTGGTCTTTACCGGCAATAAGTGGGCTTATTTGGTCATTCTATCGACAATCACACAATTCAAATCATGCTATTTGCGAGACCTTGGAAACTGAAAGTTCTATATTCTAATCCAAACCTCCAGGCCTTTGGTCTTATACTTTCACTTGTTGGAAATTTGGGCATTTGGCAACAAACTCAGCAATTCCCTTCTTCACACATTCCCACCAATAAAGCTCTCTCAAATAGCGGTACATCTTTGTGAATCTATATAAATGGAATACCTGGAACTATGAGTTTTCTCCATGATCCTCTGTTGGAGTCCATCCACCTTAGGTATACACAACCTACATTGATACTTCATCACACTATCTCCCCCTTGTTCAAAATCCAAAACTCTTTTTCATGAATATTTGCCTTCAAGTCAAGAAAAATGAGGTGTTGGTCTTGCTTCTCTTTCACTGACACTAGTGATGACTCAACTGATCAATACTATTCCTCCTTTTGTGGAATCCATAAGTCTAAATCCAGGCGTTCAAGTTTGTGCACATCTTTGGCTAACTCCCTATTTTCTTCTTCAACATGGGTGGTACTCCTCATGGATAACCTACTTAAAGCATAAACAACCACATTAGCTTTACCTGGGTGTTAAAGAATACTCATGTCATAATCCTTGAGTAATTCTAACCACCTCCTTTGTTTGAGATTGAGCTCTTTCTGGGTGAACACATATTGTAAGATCTTTTTATTAGTGAATATGTTAACATGAACACCATACAAGTAGTGACACCATAGTTTCAAGGCGAAAACTACAACAGGCAACTCTAAGTCATGGATTGGTTAATTTTTCTCATGTACCTTTAACTGTCTGGAGGCATAAGCTATAACCTTGCCATTCTGGATTAACACATAGCCCAAACCAACTCTTGATTCATCACAGTACACCATAACACCTTGAGTACCTTCTGGTAAGGTCAAACCGGAGCAGTAGTCAACCTCTTTTTCAACTCTTGAAGGCTTTTCTCACAAGCTTCAAACATTGAAACTTAACTGTTTTCTACATCAAATTGGTCAACGGAGACGAGATAGATGAAAAATTCTAAAAAATCCTCTATAGTAGCCAGCCAAACCCAAGAAACTCTTTATATCTGTTGGAGATGTGGGTCTAGGCCGACTCTGAACTACTTTTATCTTTTAGGTATCAACTCTAATCCCGTCACTAGAAACATGTGGCCCAATAATGCCACAAACTTAAGCCAAAACTCACACTTAGAGAACTTGGCATATAACTCCTTATTTTTCAAATCCTGAAGAACTATCATGATCTTTTTCATTCGTTGAATAGATTAGTATGTCATAAATAAAAACGATAACAAACAAATCTAAATAAGGTTTGTAGACTCTGTTCATAAGATCCATGAACACTGCAGGCGCATTGTTCAAACCAAATGATATGACCAAAATCTCATAATGCCCATATCAAGTTCTAAAAGCTGTCTTTGGAATATCACATTCCCTAACTTATAATTGATGGTACCCTGATCCGAGATAAATTTTTGAGAAGCAGAAATCACCCTAAAGCTGCTAGAAAATATCATATATCCTTGGAAGAGGATACTTATTCTTGATGGTAACCTTATTCAATTTGCAGTAGTCTATACACATCCTAAGGGAACCTTCCCTATTTCTCATAAACAAGACCGGAGCGCCCTAAGGTGAGACACTTAGTCAAATAAAACCCTTATCTAACATATATTTCATTTATTCTTTGAACTCTTTTAAATCTTCTGGTGTCATTATATAAGGCAAATAGAGATAGGACGAGTATCTAGAATGATGTCTATGCCAAATTTTATTTCTCTCTTAGGAGGGACTCCGGGAAGATCATATGCAGAGACTTCTGGAAAATCTTTCACTACTGGAACCGACTGAATAAGAGGTATCTAAACACTAGAGTCATTAACTCGGACTAAGTGATAGACACACCCCTTAAAAACAAACTTTCTTGCCTTAAGATACGAAATGAATCGACCCTTAGGCGTTGCTGAACTTGTCACGATTGGGGAGCACCCCCTAGATGTAACCGGCGTCTTTGTCGTCAAAGAGGCCTTAGAATATTCCTTAGTATACATTATCACATATCATTTGTAGAGAAAATGCGAAAAATGTAAAACTTTTACATAGTGTAGTATACTTAGAGTTCTCACTTATCATATATGGAGTTTACATAGACTCTTCGTTTATGAATTGTACATAGAATTCTCTTTTATGCAATATAGCTAATTCATAAGGTAGTCTAATATTTATCTCACATATAAACCATCTATTTTAGATCACAAGATTTGGGAATGTCTCCTATAGGAGTACAATATGCCACATATAGGCTTAGAAGAAAGTCTCAACATAAGGAAAGAACAAGTGTCTTTTGACGTAGGCAAATACTAATAAAGATAAAAAATGGTATTATCCTCGAACTTGAGGACACACCAATAAATTGGGAACAAATCCAACTCTTCTTTTAAATGACCTTTTACTCTTCAATGGCCTAAGCCTGCATATCTGTAGAAATATAAAGAATATGAGTTAGTACAAACCACATGTACAAAGTATGGAAAATATGCAATTATTGGTGAGATAAACATGGAATCCGGTCTCATGAAACCCTACACCAAAAGAAGGTGCTATACTTGCCAAGGTAGAACCATAACATGAACATAACATTCTAGGTGGATCCACTAGCTAGTTTTGTTATGGGGAAAACATAGTTAAGGAACTAGGAGATTTACTATAAACTCATGTATGCACATTGCATGGTAGTCTCCATGTCATGAGAATCATTCTGAAACTACCTTCCCTTATTAGTAAGGGAAAACTCTCATATCTAGTTTGCTTGGTGCTAAGCTAAAGGCCCTTTATGGAATGTATTTAAGCCTTTCTTAATCATAAATCATAATACAGGACATAAGAGACTAACCCTTTGTATAATAATGTCATTAGCTCATTAGGTTAGAATGAGAACTTCCTTTCATCTCAACCCATCATTTAGTGAGATCATCACATCATAGTCATATCATAATAAGGCACAGAAGAGAATCACATTCAACCTTGGATGATCATACCCCTATCAAGTTCTGAAAATTCAACATATCCATAACATGCCATCACACTCATCATGTCACCATCTTCCATTCTATTTATGTAATCATACTTCGATTGAACATCATCATCAAGAATAAATATCAATTATTGAAGTAGAGAACTCATAATCATAAAAGTGTTACCAATTTCTTCCAAAATCTCCTTCAAGACTTCATCATCGATTCCACAATATTTATTCATAATGCAACCATAATCACCATATAATAGTATATCATACAATAACTCAATCACTTATGTCATCCCTAATCAACAATTGACCTAATTCATGATCTAGGGTTAGGGAAAAGGGACAATCATGGATCTTTCATAGAAACTAGGTCAAAGTCTAAGAAATTACAAGAATTAACCAATAACAATCATAATCTATCAATATTAATCAATACAATACAAAATTAAATCAATTTGAAAAGGAACCCACGAAATTGGATGAAAACCCATGTTTTAGACATCTTTGGAAACCAATTTTGAAAAGCCTCTTGGGGAAAGAGATCCCAAGAGTTAATAGCTTCCATACCTTAACAAATTCTTAAAGAGTGATAGATAAATACCTTCATATTGGATCCCAAATTAAGCGTGGAACTTTGTCTTCGATGGAGGTCTTTGGAATAGAGAGAGAAAGTGGAGAGAAGTGAGAGCTAATTTGGGTTTGGGGAAATTATAAAGTAATGGGTTAGTTTAATGAAGTCCAACTCTTTTACAGTCCCAACTAACTTAATTAACCACCTCTTAGCCCTTGACTAATTAATTAGTTAATTAACTGATTATCCTAAGATTGAACGAAACATGGTAGTGAACCAAGACTCTAAATGAAGACTCTATGTCGATGGGGCATCGATCAAACCACAGACCGTCCTAGTCAGTCGTGGTTTGGATCAGAGACTTGGGTTTTGAGAAATTTTAGAAAATGTCTAAGTCCCCACCTACGAGAACCATCGACGGGCCATTTACCCATCGATGACTCATCGTTTGGTTCCGTCAATAGCCACTGTCAAATGACAACATTTAGGGTCAAATGTTAGGTTCCTCTTCAAAGACCCTTATAGTGGTCCTTGGGGAGTCGTCTTCAGAAATTTCGACTCTAAACACACACTAACATGTATTTTAAACCTTTATACCAAATTTGACTTAATTTTGAAATACATGAAGGCATACTAGGTCATCTTTCACAAATCTTCGAACGTCATGATCGTTTCTTTACGTTTTGAATCTAACACTTCCTAATTGAGTTTATTACTTTTGTTTAGGCTTAGAAACACTTTTTTGAGGATTATTTCATCAAGTGAGTTTCTATAATAAGTCATGGATTTGCGGAGTGTTACATCATCCCCCCTTAAGAACATTCGTCTCCGAATGACACCTAAACCTTTTTATAGGGAGAGAAAGAGAATCAATACTAGCAGCCCAACGAATCACAACAACCAGAACATAAAATCATGGGTCACAACTCATAGGAGTACTTCGCAACCGCATTCAACACATACACATGACATTACACATAGAAACTCAAATCACAATTAACCACATATAAGAGCTCAACACTTCATATGACATAATGGGGAACTACCTTCTCAATATCAACATGAGTGCAACATGAACATGAAGAGTTACCATGCAATTTTTTTCTCAAGCAACATTTAACAGTCTCACTATAATTCTCATGAAAGAATGTATACACAACACCTATAAGTACAAGTTAAAGAAGAGAATATTTTTCGTGAAAACTCATTTTAGCATGAGCCTTTACAAAGATATGCACATACTTAGAAAACAAGTCGAATTCACATTATTCATGATTTCTTCATTTTAAGAGGAACTACTATTCTCAACATTGAATAGGACTAAGAGAAAAGAGATGAGGATAACGGAACTTCATGTCAGCCTCAGCCTCCTATATTGCACCCTCAACAAGATGGTTCCTCCATAGGACTTTTACGGAGGCAACCTCTTTGTTCCTCAACTTTTTGACTTGATGATCCCGGGTCACCTATACATTTCTTAAGTGTAGAGACATGAAATACCGGGTGAACCGAGGCTAATTCACTAGGTAATTTCAACTCATAACCAACTTTCCTAACCTATTTCAAAATCTCATAAATTCCCACATACCGGGGCCTAAACTTCCCCTTTTTACCAAATCTCATCATCCTTTTCATGGGTGAATATTCAAGTAGACCCAATCATCTATTCAAATTCAAGGTCTATTCTTCTATTGTTGGGATAAGACTCTTGCCGACTATAAGCTATTTTCAACCTATACCTTATCATCCAAACTTTTTACAAAGCCTTATAGGTTATTTCAAGATCGAGGAGTAAAGAATCACCTATCTCAAACAACCCAACCTGAGACCTACATCTCCTACCATAGAGTGCTTCAAATGGTGCCATATAAATGCTCAAATGGTAGATATTATTGTAGGAGAACTCTATTAACGGTAGGTGATCATACCTATTACCCTTTTGAAGTCAATAACAAAAGCTCTTGACATATCTTCTAGGGTTCGGATGGTACGCTTCGCTTGACCATCCATTTAAGGATGAATAGCGGTGCTAAGTTTCACTTGAGTACCTATCCCCTTTGAAAAGACCTCCAAAAATGAGAAGTGAATTGGGCACCTCTATCCGAGATGATGGACAAAGGGATCCCATTCAAACTCACAATATCATTAAGGTACAACCTTGCATATTTTGTCGCCGAATAAGTAGATTTGATGGGAATAAAGTAGGCAGATTTCATCAATCTATCAACAATCACCCATATTAAATCATTTTTCCTACGAGTCCAAGGAAAACCCACTACAAAATCCATATTGATATTTTCCCACTTCTAAGTAGGAACATCCATCACTTGAGTTAGACCTACTGGTCTTTGATGTTCGACCTTAACTTGTTGACAATTAGGACATTTAGCCACAAACTCCACCATGTACCTCTTCATACCATCCCACTAATAGACCTCTTGAGTATCACTATACATTTTGGTGGCACCCATATCAAGACCGATGAGCTTTTGCTAAAATTTTTCTTCTTAGGTCATCAACATCCGGCACACACAATCTACCTTGGTACCTAAGTACCCATCCCCATGGGAGAATGCCTTATTGAACTTGATAAGCAATGATTCCTTCAATTCCATCAATAGAGTATCAAAGTGTTGCTTAGAATTCACCTCCACCACTAAAGATTATTCGGAATTATGATGAACCATTGAACATCCGTTTGGGAAATCTTCCAACCGAACACCCAACCGAGCCAATCTTTGTACCTCTTTCTCTAGATCCTTGTTATAATTGGGACCATGGGATACACTACCAATTGACACTAGACTTAGAGCATCCTCAACCACATTGGCATTGCCGGGGTGGTAGAGAACACTCATGTCGTAATCCTTCAAAAGTTCCAACCATATTCTTTGTTGGATATTCAATTCCTTTTGAGTGAACTCATATTGAACAATATTATGGACGGTAAATGCATCAAAATGGACACCATATAGGTAATGCCTGCATATTTTCAAAGCAAACACTACAACTTCTAATTAAAGGTCATGAGTTGGGTAATTCTTCTCATGTACCTTGAGTTGTTTAGAGGCATAAGCTATCATCTTACCATATTGCATGAGGAAACAACCCAAACCTACTCTAGAAGCATCACAATGTACTAAACAATACTGGAGCGGAGGTAATATTATCTTTCAACTCTTGGAAACTTCTTTCACATGCTTGCGACCACTCAAAATTAAATTTATTTTGGGAGAAGGTTGTTAAAGGAGAGGAAATAGATGAAAACCCATCAACAAATCTCCTATAGTACCCGGCTAAACCCAAAAAATTTTGAATATCGATTGGTATCAAAGGTCTAGGACAATTCTTAACCGCTTTCATTTTCTTTAGATCGACCCGCTATACCCTCACTTTAAAAAATGTGACCAAGAAACGCAACTGATCTCAACTAAAATTCACACTTATTATATTTAGCAAAGAGTTGATGTTCCTTGAGGACTTGCAATATTATCCCAAATTATTCATATGCTCATCCTCACTCATAGAATATACCAAGTTATTATCAATGAAGACAACTACAAAGAACTTAAGCTAATTCCAGAACACTCTATACATACGGTCCATGAAATTTTTTGGGGCATTAGTTAGACTAAAAGACATAACTAGGAACTCATAATTACCATACCTAGTTCAAAAATCCATTTTAGGTATATCTTTACCTCTCACCCTAAGTTGGTGATATCCCCACCTGAAATCAATTTTTAAAAAGTAGCTTTCCCCTTGGAGTTAATCAAACAAGTAGTCAATCCTAGGGAGAGAGGACCTATTCTTTATGGTTACCTTGTTTAATTGTTGGTAATCAATTTAAATCCTAAGGGACCCATCCTTGTTTTTCACAAACAATATCGGAGCGCCCCATAGGGAAATTCTTCGTTGAATAAAACCCTTGTCAAGAAAATCTTTGAGTTGAACCTTTCTTTCAACTGAGCTGGAGCCATTTGATAAGGAGGAATTAAAATGGTGTTCGTATCCAACAAGAAATCTATGCTGAAATTTATTTCTTGTTCATGAGGAATTTCGGGCAAGTCATCGGGAAAGACTTATAGAAAATCCTTCACAACGAGGATTGACTCTAAACGAGGGAATTTGGACTCAACGTCATTAACCATCACTATATGGTAGAGAGATCCTTTAGAAATCATCTTACAAGGTTTTAGACACAAAATGAGTCGTCCTCTAAGGATTGAGTTTCCCCCCTTGCATTCTAAAATGGGTTCATTAGGAAAATGGAACTTAACTAACATTGTTATACAATCAATAGAATCAAAACAAGCATGCAACCAATCCATCCCAATATGACATCAAAGTCCAACTTATAAAGTTCTACCAAATCAACCAATGTAATTCTATTGGGGAATGATATAGGACAACTCCTAAAGACACTTCTAGCCACAAGGGAGTCACCCACCGGGGTAGTAACAGTAAAAGGTTCAATCAACGCATCGGGTAACACATTAAACTTCACGACCACTAAGAGAGTTATAAATGATAAGATGGCACCAGGATCTAGTAAATCATAGACATTAATGGACAAAACTTGTAACATACTGGAGACAACATCGGGAGAATCCTCTTGATCACCCATAGAGCGGAGAGAATAGAAGCAGTTTTTATTAGGAACATCGGAACTAGGACCGCTTGTTTGTGCTAGATTACACTCCCTTCCTCTAGCCTTAAGCATAGGAAAATCCCTCACCTTATGGCCACTCTTTCCACATCCAAAGCAATTATTAGTCCCAACTAGACATTCTGCCATGTGCTTCTTACCATATTTGGTACAAGTAGGTTTCTCACTTGGTGA
Source organism: Solanum peruvianum (assembly GCA_027705065.1). Taxonomy (NCBI): domain Eukaryota; kingdom Viridiplantae; phylum Streptophyta; class Magnoliopsida; order Solanales; family Solanaceae; genus Solanum; species Solanum peruvianum. The sequence continues at coordinate 34,460,219 of JAKWJD010001763.1, read as the reverse complement.
ATTTACACTTCTTTTTTGGGACCTTGGGTTAGACACCCTATCCTTTCTAGCCTTGGGGAAATTGGAAGGAACTTGATTGGAGACCCCCTTCTTGAACCTAGTCTTATCTTGAATTTCCAACTTACCTTTGAAGTACCTCCTTCATAGGGCCTTGCCCTCTTGAAATCCCTATTCTTCCTCTTAAGCTTACTTTCCTCAACTTTGTCGCGACCACGAAGCACCCCCAAGATGTGACAAGCATCGTCGTCCTCGGAGTTGACTAATACTAGCCTCTTAGCATTCATCATTACATTTCATAGGACAAAAGTACAGAAACATTAAAACTATTTATGTACTAAGGTTTCCATAGACCTCTCACATACTACATATGGATTTACTTAGACTCCTCAAATATGAAGATTAATAGGCTTCTCGTTTGGTAAACATAACCAACATATGAGGATTTAGTCTAATAATACCGTATCACATTAAACCATCTAAAGAAGTACAATATTTAGGCGTAGCCCTTACACAAGTACATAATGTACGACGTATAACATATGTCTTCAAGAATGAGGAAGACATGAATGTCTACAGACATTATCAAAACTACTAGGGTAGATCAAAGGCACCATCCTCGAACATGGAGGACTCACTAACTAATCGGAGGAAGAAGTCCAAGTATTCTTGCAAAGTGGCGTAGAAGCTCTTCAATGGCCGGAACCTACAATGTTAGGGGTAAAAGGGAAGAAATATGGGTTGGTACAAACAACATGTGCTAAGTATGATTCCTATGCATAAAACCATCAATGAATGAGAAAAGGCATAATTTAGTCAAATTCATGCTCTATGTTCAGTAACTCAACATGCACATATATGGAATATTATATGTCAACCCAACATGATATTAACCCAACACATAAGAAACATAAAACAATACTTGTGCAATGCAAAAATTAGAACCCCATAACCCTATCCAAAGCTAAGCATCACATTAAATCACTTACAATATGCATAAAACATAATCTCATAATTTATCATAACATGCTTGATTCATAAGTATATAAAGCTTAACATAAAAAATATGTAACCAACTTGATAATATAACTCACTACTAGAACCATCCCTTAGGATCCATCATGTGCAATGAGTAAGAGAAGTCCCATACCCTCCTTCACCCTATGTAATAACCTTTAAGACAAGTCCTGATAATAGTTTACATACATGACTTATTCATTTACAATCTTACATTAGGGAAATAAGTTCAATAATCGACATGAGACCATGTGAGCTATATGGAATCATATGTTTTCCTCCCACAACGAAAAGAGAGGGTTAATACTTGGCTAAGGTGTAGTTATTCTTACATAGTTATCTAGGTGGATCCACTAATCTATATTACTTTGTGGGCATATAGTTAAGGGTCAAGGAGATTGTTAATAGAAACCTCGACTTGCTAGACGTGGAGGTTCCATCTCATGAGACAACACATATCTTGGTAATCTAGACTTACTAAACGTGAAGAAACCCATGTGGGAGGACAGACTTTCTAAACATGATACGTCCATCTCATTTACATTCCCTTTTGGTGCTAAGCACTTATTCCCTTTGATAGTCATCATACTCATCATACAAGAGCACATTAGTCTGTTGTGGACCCATATGTGAACATCTCATCATAATATCTCCTAGGTATTCATAAGTGAACTATCCTTTAACTTTAGAAACCACATACAAGTGAGTTAACCTTCCACTCAATACTATATTATAATCATGAGAAACTACTTTTAATCATTTAATAATTATATCATAACATACTTTCATACTTCATAACCAATTCCATAGTCTAGGGTTTAGGATGAGGAATACTTTATATCAACATCACAACCACACATTGGACATAGAAGCATTACCATCTAAGTAACTCATACTGCATAATTAAAGTCAAGAAGAATCAATGTTCATAGTTTCTTGCCCTTTAATTTCCTCCATACATCAAAAACCAAAGAATACATAACCAATGCATAATCAAGTTAAATTCAAGAAGCAATTACTTAGTTAACATCAATATAATCAATCAACATATTCATCATTTCCACAAATCACCATATAAATTCAAGGTTTTCAGGAGATTGGGAAAAGACATGGATCCATGGAATTTTGATTGAATTACAAGAATTAACCATGAATATACACGTAAAAAACATTACTTGACCATAATTAATCACAATTTATTCCTAATTTCATTTTCCAAAGAAGACCCATGTGTAGAGAAAAACCCTAGTTTGGGGAAGTTTGAAAATTTCTTTGAAAGAACCTCTTGGGGAAAGGAATACCAAGAGTGAAATAAACCAACCTTAATCAATACTTTAGCCTCCAATTTGATTAGAATACTTGGGAATTTGGTTTTCTTCTTCAAGCTTCAAAGCTTCTCCAATGGAGGTTGAATAGAGAGAAAGTAGAGAGAATAGAGAGCTTTTGGGTTTTGGTTTGGGGATTTAATTTAAGTGGTAAATTGGGGTGAAAATATGATTTAAAATAAATATATAACCCTCCCCTAAAATACCCAAAAGAACCCTCACTTAAGTTGACCTTTTAGTGAAGTCAAACTTGAATTCTATTTTTCAGATTTCGTCGGGAAAAAAGTTCACGTCGAGGAGCTGTTCCTACAAGATTTTCTAAATTAATTTTTGAACCAGAAGAGTCCGCTACATGTCCACGACACGTACATGTTTTTTCCCATGGGTTCACCAAGTCCGCCAAGCGGACTGGTTCCCACCTAGTGCAATTGGCTATTGCCTTTTGGCAGCTTGTTGGTTAAAGTTGGGCTCCCTTCAAGGACCCCTAGGTGATCCTTGGGGGGTCATACATGTACATTATTAACCTATAAACATTGACTTACCTATTTTAAGTTATTTTAAAAGTTTAGACTTTATAGAACACACCCAAACCTTCATGAAATCGAAAGACGTTTTACTAGTTCAATTGCACTAGTTGCGGACGTCTTGGGCGTTTCTTGACGTTTTGACCCTAAAACTTCCTAAATAGTTTTAATACATTATGTTAGGCTTAGAATTTTTTTTAAGGCTTGGTCCATCATGTGAGGCTCTAGACTAAGTCATGAACTTTCAGAGTGCTACATTATCCCGTCCTTGGGAACATTCGTCCCTAAATGACACTAAGAAATCTTTTTATAGGGAGAATATGACTCAATACTAGCATCCCAACCAACAACACATAATCATCATGATTCACAACTCGCAGGAGTAATACTCAACTCCATTCAACACATAAAGATGTTCTTTACTCGTAGCAACTCAAGTAACAATTTACCACATATAAGAGCTCAACATCACAACATGAGGAACTACCTTCTCAATATTAACATGAGCTCCACATGATCATCAAGAGTCACTATGCGAACCTTCTTAAAACACATTAACATGTTCAATTCTATTTCATAAAGGCAACAATACACAAATAAGTGCAAGTTAAGCAAAAGAGAATATTCACATGATAACTCATTTTAGCATGAACTTCACCATAAATAAGCACATTTTAGAAAAACAAGCAAAATCCAAATATATTCATTATTTTTAAGATGATTATTACTAACCTCAACTTTGGATAGAATTTTGAGGAAAGAGATGAGGACAACGGGACTTCATGTCAGCTTCAGCTTCCCATATTGCTCCCTCAACTTGGTGATTTTTTCATAGAACTTTTATGGAGGCCACCTCTTTGTTCCTCAACTTCTTGACTTGGCGATCTAGAGTTTCCACAGGAACCTCTTCATAGAAAAGGTTCTCATCCACACCTAACCCTTTGATAGGGAAAATAGATACAGGGTCACTAATTCACTATTTTAGCATGGAGACGTGAAATACTGGATGAACCGAAGCTAGTTCACTAGGTAGTTTCATGTCATATGCAACATTTCCGACCCGTTGTAATATTTCATAGGGACCCACATATAGTGACTTAGCTTCCCCTTCTTGCCAAATCTCATCACCCCTTTCATATGTGAAATTTTCAAGTACACCTTATCTTCTTCAAATTATCGATCTCATCTTCTATTGTCGGCGCAGGACTTTTGTCGATAATAGGCTGTTTTCAACTAATCCCTTATCACCTGAACCTTTGATAAGGTCCATAAATTATAAGTAGTGAAGACTCACCAACCTCAAACCACCAAACCTGAGACCTACATCCCCTACCATTGAGTTCTTCAAATGGTTCCATGGAAATGCTCAAATGTTAGCTATTAATATAGGAGAACTCAATCAACGGTAAGTGACCGTCCCAATTACCCTTGAAATCTATTACAAAAGCTCTTAAAATATATTCTAGTGTTTGAATGGTACACTCCACTTGACCATCCGTTTGAGGATGAAAGGCGGTTCTAAGCTTTACTTGAGTACCCAACTCTTTTGAGAAAGATCTCCGAAAATGAGAAGTGAATCGGGAACCTCTATCAGAAATGATGGACAAAGGGATCCCATGTAATCTCACTATCTTATTAATGTATATTATTGCATAATCCTTCATTGAATAAGTAGACTTGATGGGTATAAAGTGACTATATTTTTTCAATCTATCCACAATAACCTAAATTGAGTCATTTTGCCTCCTGGTTCGAGGCAACCCACCAACAAAGTCCATCTTAATTTTTCCCACTTTCAATTAGGGACGGTGATTACTTGAGTCAAACCACTCAGCATTTGGTGCTCGACCTGAAATTGTTGGCAATTTGGACACTTAGCCACAAACTCTACCATGTCCTTTTTAAAACCGTCCCACCAATAGAACTCTTGAAGATCATGGTACATTTTGGTGGCACCTGGATGTATAAAATACCAGGAACGATAAGCTTCTTCTAAAATTCGATTCCTCAAATAATCCACATTTGGTACACACAATGTTCCTTGGTACGTAAGTACAGCATCTCCCCTTGGGTGAATGACTCATTAAACTTGACAAGAACTGATTCCTTCAACTCCATCAATAAAGGATCAAAATGTTGCTTAGACTTAAACTCAACCAGTAAAGATGATTCGGAGTTTTGGTAAACTACCTAACCACCGTTTGGAGAATCGTCCAACCGAACACCCAACCGAACCAACCTATTAACATATTTCGCTAGGCCTTTATTACCCTCTTCCACATTAGACACACTTCCCATTGTCATATGACCTAAAGCATCCGCAACTACATTGGCCTTGCCGGGGTGGTAAAGAACACTCATGTTGTAATCCTTCAAGAGTTCCAATTATCTTCTTTGTTGTAGATTCAAATCCTTTTGATTGAACATAATTGAAGTGTTCTATGGTCAGTAAATACATCCACATGAACACCATACAAGTAATGTCTACATATTTTCAAAGAAAACACTACGACCGCTAATTCAAGATCATGAGTTGCGTAATTCTTCTCATTCAGCTTGAGTTGTCTAGATACATAGGTTACTACCTTCCCATGTTGCAGAAGTATGCAACTTTAATCCACTAGGACACGTCAAAATATACCACAAAACCCTTGGTACCCTCTGGTAAAGTCAACAACGGAGCGAAGGTAAATTTATCTTTCAATATTTAAAAGCTTCTTTAACATGCCTCCGACCACTAAATTGTAACACTCTTTTGGGACAAGGTAGTTAAAGGAGAAGAAATGGACGCAAACCCATCCACAAACCTCATATAATACCCGGCTCAACCCAAGAAACTTCTAATGTCGGTTTGAGTCAAAGGTCTACGCCAATTTTTAACCGCATTCGTCTTTTTTGGATTAACATCTATACCCTCCCTTGAGATGATATGGCCAAGAATTACAACCGATCTTAACCAAAACTCACCCTTTCTATACTTGGGAAATAGTTGGTGTTCCATAAGGACTTAAAACACTACCCCCAAATGATCCATACGTTCATTTTGAATCTTGTAGTGCACCAAAATATAATCAACAAAGACAATAACAAAGGAGTCAAGGTAATCTCGGAACACCCTATTCATTAGGTCCACGCAATTTGCTGGGGAACTTGTTAGACCAAAGGACTTGACTAGGAACTCATAATTACAATACCTAGTTAGGAAAGCCATTTTAGGTATGTCCTCTCCTATAACCCTAAGCTGGTGGTAACTCAACCTCAAGTTAATCTTAGAAAAGTATCTTGCCCCTTGCAATTAATCAAGAAAATCGTAGATCTTAGGGAGAGGATATTTGTTTTTTATGGCAACCTTATTTAGTTTGCGATAGTCAATGCACATCTGTAAGGGACCCATCCTTCTTCTTTAAAAGCAACACCGGAGCACCCTAAGGAGAAATACTAGGTCTTATGAAACCCTTGATATGGTTGTGCTAGTATTAGGGTTCACTTGGACCGTAGCATCCCTAGTAACTTGAGTATCCAACACTTAGGTCAAGATGTGAACGACCGCTTTTATCTCAATATTAGACATAGCTCATTCTTCAATAGGAACTTGAGGGTTTTGAGGAGTCAGAGTGGGAATCACCTGATTCAAATTCTCCTCTTCGACCCTTCGAGCATTCTTCATTATAATATTCATTTCCTTTAAGAACAATAATGATATTAGACGATAAGGACATGTAGATTTAAGACTGTAGAGGTACAACCTCAAGATACCAACAATGTGACACTTTCCTAGGCATTACATAGCCTCTTATTCATAATTATGACGCGCTTCACAATCATGAACAAGACTCTACTTGAAGTGGTTTAGTGAGACATCAATCCTAAGATTATTAAACCTCATGCTCTGATACCAAGTTTGTCACGACTAGGGAGAACCCCATAGATGTAATCAACATCGTCGTCCTCGAAGAGGACTAAGACTAACCTTTTAGCGTTCATCATTACATTTCGTAGGTCAAAAAGTGGGGAATGATTAAAAATGTTTATATATTGAGGTTTACATTGAACTCTTGCATACTACATATGGAGTATACTTAGACTTCTCGCGTATGAAGCTTTCATAGGCTTCTCGTTTAGTCAACATAACCAACATATAAGGATTTAGTCAAATAATACCATCTCACATCAAACCATCTAAATTAAGTACAAAATTTAGTCATAGCCCTTACACAAGTACATACTGCCACATAGAGCTTATATTATATGTCTTTAATAATTAGAAGGAAATGAATGTCTTTAGACAATATCAAAACTGCTAGGGTAGATCAAAGGCATCATCCTTGAACTCGGAGGACTCACCAACTACTTGGAGGAATAAGGCCAAGTATCCTTGCAAAGTGTCCTAAAAGATCTTCAATTGCTAGAACCTATAATGTTGGAGGAAAAAATGAAGAAATATGGGTTAGTACAAACAACATGTACTCAGTATAGCTCCTATGAATAAAATCACCAAGCGTGAGAAAAGACACAATTTAGTAGAAACAATGATTTAACCTAAGAATAGAACCCTATAACCCTATCCAAAGCTAAGCATCACATTAGTCACTTACAACATGCATACAACATAATATCATACTTTATGATAAAATGGTTGATTTATAAGTTCATATAAATCTTAACATACATAGCATGTAACCAACTTAATCAATATACTCACTACTAGAACATCCTTTAATGGGGGGCGGTGGCCCACCACCAGTAAAAGGTATATTAGGTTTAGTCATAGGAGATGTTTTCGCAAATTACTAATTTAAATTATTTAGTGTAGGAGTGGTTATAATTAGTTATTTTAAGTTTTTAAGTATTAACTAATTATTAATCAAGTCTTTTAACTCTTAATACTTAAAATATAATATAACCATTAAATATGTCTTTTAACTCTCACAACTCACAACACAAAACATAAGAACTATATCTCTCAGGAAAGTTCTTTCTAGGTTTCCATTCAAGAAGAAGGTCAAAAATCAACTAGGGCTCCCAGGATCAATGGGTTCTTCATTAATTCTTCAATTAATTGACTTAAGGTATTGAAGTCCTTCATTGTTCAGAAGCTTTCCCAAGAATCCATTCGAATTATGATGTCAAACTTTCCCAAATTCTAGGTTTTCATTCGATAATGTTACCCACCTTTTAAAAATGTTTCAACTATTCAATTATTATTGGTTATGTTTAGATATGATTAATTTTGGTGGATCTATATTGTATTGAAAGTTTTTAAAAATAATCCCTATATGGCCCATGTTTTCCCCGTCTTTCTCAATTATAAACCATTGTATAAATTTAATGATGATGTGAGTTTGATAATCTAGTATATTTACATTGATTATGTTATTGTATCATTGCAATTATTATATCCAATTCTCTAATTTTAAGGGGTAGGGTTGGATATTGATGTATATCCTTGAAAGCCTTGTACGAAAGAATTATATTTTGAAGACTTTTATGGATGACTTGTTAATCAACTTTAAAGTGTGGAGGTTTTTACCTATCACGCATATTACTTATGATCTATTGATCCACATAAAAGGTGGATGTTGTTACTTTTTATATTAATTGGTGTGTTGAGATAGGGTCCCTCTTCCCTACAACCTAGATGTGACTAAGTATGATATAATATGAGTACATATGATGTTTTATGATTATGATAGTGCTATTATGTGGAATGCATGTGAACTATCATGATCACTTTAAAATTTTTATGTCAAATACGTTCTCGCAATTTGGTGATTCCAAGGTTTAAAGGTTATTCTCACCTAATAAATCTATGAGCTTATATGATATAGGTTTGTTTGAATGCTTAAGTGTATTCTTCCATGAACATGAACTTAAGTAAAGAGTTAAAGTTAATTTAAAAAGGGAAAAATGCTTAGCACCGAGTGAACATTAATATGAGATGGAGATTTTGACGTTTAGAAAGTATGGCTTCTTATATGAGTTCCTTCTACTTTTAGAAAATATGGATTTTATATATATATATATATATATATATATATATATATATATATATATATATATATATATATATATATATATATATATATATATATATATATATATATATATATATATATATATATATATATAAATACACGTCTACCAAGTCCTGGTTTCTAGAAGCAGTTTCCTTGTTCCATAACTATGTGCCCACGTAGGTGTTTAGATAGTGGGTCCACCTTTACGCTGATTAAGTTAGTTTCACTTTAGTCAAGTGAAACACCTTTTTTCGCTGTCAAGGCTAGAAAATCAGATACCATGTATCTCACATGGTCTAATGGATATGAAAATCTCCCTATGTGTTTAGAATATGAATTTTGTTATGAAAATGAGTTTAAATCTTGAATATGGACTTTAATTGTGACTTCTTGAGGGGTACTACTTTCTACGAATGGATGTATGAGACTCCATTAGTTCATTGCTCAAGTAGACTTTACGAGAGGTCATGGTGAGGTTCTTTATAATTACTAAAACTTATGAATTGTGAATGTATGATATGTAAGGGTGTTAAGGATGATTTAACTTAATATGAATTTTGTATAACTATATGATCTATAGTTGTGACTTTTTGATGAGTTCTTTTGGTGTGACTAGGGGTATGGGATTTCACTTGCACAAATGACTAGTAAAGTTGGTTGTAGGGTAGTTTCCATATGATGTTAAGTTATGTGAACTCTTATAATACTGATATGAACTGTGACTATACAAGCTAGTATCATGAGTGTGAATGTGACTTTACATTATGGTTTTGATTGACTATGTATTTTCTAAATGTGCATTATGAGTATTAAACTAGAAAACGCATGATTTAAACTAAATATCCCTTTTAGCATATTTTAATAATTTCATGCTTGGCTTCCATATTTAGTACATTAATTGTGCTAACCTATATTTCTTCCATTTTATTACCAAGTGTAATTCAGAAAGTGATTGTCCTAATAAGGGTTGAAGCATCAAATAGACTCCTCCAAGACTTTCGATTTTTCCTCAAGATTCCAGGACAAGCATTAAATGCCATATTATGTATTTCCATTTTAATAGACTTTGAGGACTTTCTATGTACTTTCTACTATGAAACTATTGTGTTGTAAAGCGTTGTAGTCCCGATTTTAGATTTTTATTATACTTAGATGGTGTGTGAGACCCTATCTAGACATCCTATTTACTTTATTAAAAGAGTTCAACTTGATTGAATAAAATTTTAAATTTCCGCATTGTTCTATGTCTTATGCAATGATGAATATGCTAAGGGCTTGTATGAGACACCTTGTAGGTCAAGTAGTCGTGTCACGTCTAGGGGTAGCCTCGGATTGTGACATGTTTTTTGCATTAGTGTCCATGCTTCGTTGATAAATCCCAATAACATAAAATATGGGATTTTACATAATGTATTGGCACGAAAGATACATTTGAGGACACTAACTCTATTAAAACAATGCCTTAAGTTGAGTCCAAATTGTGAACTCATCAGTCAACCTACGGTTTGTAGGTTGACTACGTTTGTGGCACCTGCAACTTTTTAAAATCTCTATTTTGTCCCTTATCGAATCACGACCGTTACACAAAATTTTATGAATTAATAAAATGATACACATCTACTCTCTCATGTAAACTAGTATGAAGATAATATTAGTATCACTATCAAATTTAAAAAGAATCAATAGAAGAATTCAGAGCGAAAAGGTAATAATCACGAATAATTTAAGAAATGTGATATATGAATATGCATGTCATGGGGTTATCTTACTAACCATTAAGAGTATATAATAAGTTCATTGGAATGAACATACTATGAATCATGAGCACATATATATCATTATTTCTGAGGACCCAAAGTACAACCTACACATGACGTGGCATATAAGATCATCAGAGGCTCTACTCAAGCCACTTGATATACATACAACATAACATAATAGAATATATGATAAGTAAAGCTTGGCAGTCTAATATCAGGTTTCAATCTCATGAGAAAACACATATATTGAGAATCCGAACTTACTAAACATGAAGAAACCCATATAGGGGGCCGGACTTGATAAACGTGAGACCTTCATATCATTTACATGCCCTTTCGGTGCTAATCATTTATTCCCTTTAGTAGTCATCATAATCATCATACGATATCACCTTAGTCTCTTCTAGACCCATATGTGAAAATCTCATTATAATAGCTCATAGATATTCGTAAGTGAGAACTATGCTTTAACTTTATAAACAACAAACAAGTGAGTAACCTTCCACTCAACACTTTATTATAATCATGAGAAACTACTTTCAATCATATAAAAATTACACCATAACATACTTGATGTAACACCCCGTATTCAAAATAGGAATCTACAGGTGCAATCAACGGTTACCATCGATAGAGCGTAGTCTGATCTACGGCCAGTAGTGTGCATCTGTCCTTTTCCACTGAAGCTTCCCCAAAACATAACACAGAAAATAGACTAAGTGTCGATCTAGGGACAGACTTGCGGTCTGTAAGTCAGATTACGGTCCATGGTCTAAGTCCGTGGATTGAGATTCAAGTTATCGACATGAACTACGATGACCAGCACATACCGTCGTTTGATCTACGATTCATAGGTCTGAACGTAGGTGGGGTTAGCAGTTAGATAGGGGGAATTTGCTGACAGGATCAACATAAAATGGTCATAACATTTAGCACAAGATGGGTTAGGTGCTTCATGACCTATAATATAATAGATAATTGAATTATCTTTCCATATATTACAAGTTTGCTAAAATCCGACCTCTGAGTAAAAAGTTATGCGCATTTTAGTGAAGGTTCATCCAGCATACTAAACCTACAGACCCAAACAACGGACCACCGATTGAACGATGGCCTGTCAGTCCAAACCGTAAATTGCGCCGACAATAATTATTTTAGGGATCTTTTTGGTCTTTCTTAGTTTGTTTAAACCCTAAGATACATCGTTTAAACCCCAAATCATGAGAATTGAGTCAGTTTAAGCCTAGAAATATAACTAAAACTTACATAATTCAAAATCATTAATCAAAACTTAGATAATCAGAAGCAAGAGAAGAGAAAAATGTCAAGAACCCTAGTTCAAAAATGCAACAAGGTTCCATCAGTTTCAGCCTCGAAATCTAAAGATTTATCTGTGAATTTCATCACCAAGTATGTGGGATTTCACTAGTGGGTTCCTTTAACCCATTGGTACCTAGTTTTCAGTCAGATTCTTAATTCCATCATCATTATTAGACCTAGGGTTTCTAAAATTTCAGTAGATTATCATGAATCAGTTAGTCATACGTTCTAAATCATATTACCATGTTATTACTTAGATTATTTCATGAACTTCAAAAGCCTAGATATGTATTTCTTTAGTTCTTGAATTGCACATACTAGGTTAGATATTTCAGTTATACATGCCTCAGTTATTAATTAATCCTTATCAGATTAACTGTTGCATTTTATGTTTGCATGCTTAATTTTGAGCTATCCATTATTTATAGAAATTCATTCGTAAAATGTTAATCACCTAATTAATTGGGAGTAGCATAATACCGAGTTGGACTAGGGTTTAGCGTACCCAAATAGTCCCAGAACTACTAGCCAAGTAGGTTGTAAGTTCGCTCTGCTGGAATCAGTTTAGTGATCATGCCAGCATGCCTTTGTACCTCTATCAAGGTATATTGGGTGATTTTTAAATATAAGACAACTTATATATCAATTGAATATAATTCTTACATCATTCAATAGCCCATAAAAAACTACACTAGAATTCATAAGCATTAATACAATATGAAATGACCTATAAAGTAGTCAAAAACTAGGGTTCATCAATTACATTTGTTTATAGGATAATTGTGTTGAAATGATATAATTAACAACAATTCAATCAAGATATAATTCTTCAAAACCTTTAATGCAAGAACCCATGGATAAATAAAAAAATTGGACATGTTCATCTTTAAAAAACTTTATAAATTTCTTTGAGTTTTGGGATCCTTGATGAATAGAGTTTCAAGGATCAAAAACCACACCTAAATGATGTCAATCCACGAAATTAATGGAGGATCACCACTCAAACCTCTAATCCAAGCTCTTCCTTGAGTTTTGGCTTCAATGGAGTTCTAGAGAATTTGGGTTTTGATTTTGAAGAATGAATTCATTTAGGTATTTATCACATAAATAGATTATTTAAATGCCCCAAATACCCTTAAGTAACCGCCCAAAGTATTATCTGAAAGTCGGGTGAATTTACCAATTCACCATTAGACATTAAATAAGTCGCGCAGAAGAATCTTACAAACAACTGCCAAACGGCGACCCATTACCCAACCAACGGACCGTACTTGGAGGCTTAATCTCCCACGACTATGTCTTGACCCACTACCTCAATCGACGGGCCATCGACCAGATTACTGGCCGATGATTGCCTAAGTCGATTTGACTTGTCTAAGACAACCTTTAACTCAAGGCAAGGGTCCTTCCTCAAGGACTCTTGGATAATACTTGGGGACTTTCACCCAGATGTTTTCAATCAAAATATGATCATATACGAGTTTAAGACCTCTCACATAAATTTCATCAAAAACTAACACATAAAACTTGACGAAACATGCTTAGACACACAAGGTTATTTCAAGGCAAACTTTTCGAACGTCATGGACGTTCTTGGACGTTTGGCCTCCAAGCATCACGAAACTTGACACACTGATTATTCACTATAATAACTCATGTAAGGACCTCATAATCTCAATAATCACAATAAAACACATCAAAACACATATGAAGCACATAAGTGACTTACTTGTCGAACCTCTTAGTCGTCCCTTGACGTTTGACTTTCGATTCACCTACTACTTTAGACACTGACTCAATACAAACTTATAAAGAATTTTAGGACAGCATAACTTAATTACAACCATTTTAGGATCTAGTTCGCCTAAATCATTTTCGGGATCTGACAATCTCCCCCACTTGGACAACATTCGTCCTCGAATTAATCTTTCCACTCTCCAAACACTTCCAAGTTTAACGATTCAGTTAAAAACTCTCAAATATACAACATTACACATTATAAAACACTCAATCAAGGATAAACCATCAATTTCACATAATCAAGAGAAGCAAAACACAACAAGAAGGTAGAAACAAGTCTACAACTTATTATTCCATAAAACTCACATTCTTAGTTCCAAATAGCAAAAACTTCATTTATATCTAATATAATGCTTATATACATCTGTTTTAATAACATTAAAACAATTTTAAAACAAAGAACTAATTAGTCACTTTGTTTAAAAAATCTTACAGCAAAACTGGCAGCCTTTATGGTGAACATGCTTCAAATTGTAAAAAATGCAACCTTTAGGCAATTGATGATAAAAACATGCTAATACGCAATATAAAATCATATAAACTCATAAAATGCACATTGCAAAGAATAAATGAAATTCAATTCCAACAAGACTCCTAAACACCATGCACATGCAACATGCTTCTATGGTTTTCTAGCCCATCTACTAACCATACTCCCCCATATAGAAGGAACTCATCACACTAAAGAAATATAAGAACTTACCATCATAATCATCACCCTCATCCGGCTTGGATCCTCTAGTACGTAGTGGATAGAACCTATGCATCTTTGGAGCCTCATCTTTTGGAACATTAGGAGCAACTTGCTTACCATCTCTAGTAGGACAATCCCTCACTTTGTATCAATCTTCACCACATACGAAGAAACTCCCTGTAACACTTCGGAAATTCCATTATTTCGACTAGAGATTAATTTATTTAATAATGTTTAAAATTATTTATACAGACCTATATTAATGTAATAAATTAGTTTAGAAAAGGTTTGAGACAAAACGACAAAGAAACACCTTGATGTCTGGAAACTAGCTAAATTGAACTAGTTAACGTCCCTATGTTTGGTGAAAGTTTAGAGGTGTCAAATAAAAACCAAAACATGTAAAGAGACATTTGATAGGTATAATGTATTACAAAGGGTCCAAAAATCCGGTAACGACACCCCAAGAACAACTCAAAGGGTCCTTGGGGAGGACCCCAATATGGGTAGGCAGCCTGCAAAAACAGCCTGTGCAAAAATGATTGGGCCTTTAAGTGTGCGATGCACACCCTACATGCAGGGTTATGCAACAATATTTGAGAGGCATCCTTGCTACGCGAGGGTGACACGCACCTCACTGCCTCCACCCAAAATTATAGAAAAATAACTGGAATTGGTTCCGTGACGCCCAGGCACTTCTCGAAATCGTTAAAATCATATTTTTTTTGTAATTTAACTTCTTAAAAAGACCCATTTAAATGTAGGGTCTTTTGTTTATTTTATAGGACGACTATATATTGATTATAGGTCAGTTTTTATAACACTTTATACACGTTAAAATCAGATTCAAGCAAAAATTTTCGCATCTCTCAAGAAGAAACTCTCTTCTCCAAACTCCATTGAAGAACAAGAAGAGCTTGAGGAAGAAGACGAAGGCTTGAAAGTTTCCAATCAAATTTCATGTATTTTTCGTCTATAAGGTATAGGTTTTTTATTCTTGGGATTCCATTCCCCAAGAGTTTCTCTCAAAGATAAGTTTTCAAGAAATTCAAATACTAGGGTTTTTACTGTACAAAGCAGATTCTCTTCCTAACTCTAGATTTATGATTTACGATGAAAATTAAGTGATTTCTATGGTTGATTACACATGAATTTTATGAGTATGTGGTTGGTAATGTTTTAATTTTTGTGATGCATGATCTTTCCCTAATTTATGGTTTCAAATGGGTTGTACTTACTACATTAGAACATGTAAATTTTGGGATTTGAACTAAGACACGGATGAGTTAGTTAATGACCCATTTCTCTTATCCTACATTATGTATTGATATTTTATATGGTTTGTCCGGTTGTTCTTGGTTATGCTATTGAGTATTTTACTATGTTATGGTTATAAATTGTGTAAGTTGAATATAAGAGCTTGAATAAAGATCATGGAAGCTAGAGGTAAGTCTTCTAAGGTCGTGATTACTCCATGTTAGTTATGCTATTCCATAAATAATGTTACGATGCTATTGATTTATGTATGATTTTGTTGTGTATATATGTTGGACTATGAACATGTTAATTGTGAGATCATGATAAGAATAAGATAGTGCAAGTTATTATATCCTCTTGTATGATTTACACAAGATGATTATGCTATCTTAATCTTACACATGAGGGGTTGCGGTGAAAGGAAATACTCATCTAATCCTAAAGAGCTTATGATCATGTTTATACAAAGATTTAATCTCCTATGACCTATGATAAGTTTATTATAAAAGACAACTTAAAGGTTATTCATGAAAGGTACTTAGCTAAGCACCGATGAACTATATATTAGAGGTGTCCCTTCCCTAGTTAGAAGGTAGGTCAAAATAAGTTTCATGAGATTAAGCCTGCCACGTAATATGGAGCTATGGGCCTCTAATACATCTCCTAGTTCATGAACTATGTTGTCGCCATAGGATACTATCTAGTGGATCCACCTGGAAAGCTATGTCATGTTTTGTTTTATTTTGTCCTGTAGACCACCGTCTTTCGGTGTGGAGTTTTATTTCACCGGATTCCATGTTCATCTCACATGGTCTATGTCGGTTAAGGAGAATGTTCACTCATGTGAAATTAAAGATAAGTAAATGGACATTGACTAGGGTGACTTGAAGAGTCTACTTAGTACATGTAGGGTTATGGGGCTCTACCTAGAAATCGCACAAGTTGACTCTAAAGGAATTCCTAGGAGATGGTTCTTATGTAATATGATAACATGAAAGATATGATGCTTATGACTCATGTTATTACTCTTAAGTAATGTTGGTCATTATGATAAATATGTTATTGGGTTATATTATTATATGAAGTGATGACTACTTAGGTTACACGTTATATGAGGCAAAACTTCACTTATGGTCTCCTATCTTTTAAATACTATGGAGCATCACATGACCGTTGCACTTGTAGCTTGGTGATGGGATCATTGGTAAGTATTTTGTATATTATGTTCTATGATCCTTTAAATATGAAATGTTAAAATGACTCTATGATTAATATGTGTTTGATTATGACCACGTTGTATGTTGATAAAGTCCTTAACTGGTTTATTTTTATGGTATATGCATTGAATACATTTCCATGACTTAAAATGTATTCTAAAGAAATGATAAATGATCCTTTTTCATGCATGTCCTTAAATGTTATATGCATATACCCATACTTAGTACATGTGGCGTACTAATTCCATTACTTATATTACTACAATTGTAGGGTCTTACCATTGACGATTAAGAAGTTTAATTGATACAACTTGGAATTTTTTCTTGAAGTATTGGTAGGTCCTCATGTTTGGGGATACTATATTTTATCCTGCTTATGAAGACATTAGTAGATTTTAAGAATATTATATTTCCATTTATGTTCTTTAGATTATTTTGTATTAAGGCCTATATGGCATATTTACTATTTATTGGCTAAGTCTAGATTCGTACTCTTTAGATGGTTTATATATATGTGATACAAGTTTTATAATATCATATTTCATTATGAATGTTAAGTATGAAGTCTAGTATACTACATAGTATTTAAAAGTTTTAATTTTTCTGCAATTTTAACTAATGAAATGTTATGACGAATGCTAGGGCTTGTCTGAGTCATCTGAGAGAACGCCGCCGCTGGTTGCATCTGTTTATGCTCTCCAGGTGTGATAAAATTTGTATTAGAGCATGAGTTTAAATATCCTTAGGATCAATGTCTCACTAAACAACATTACCTAGTTTCTTGTTCATGATTGTGAAGCGCGCCACAATTGTGGATGAGAGGTTATGCGATTACTAGGAAACTTCTCTTTTTCTTGATACTCCCATGTAGTGCCTTAAGAGCGTTGAAACTTTGTGTTGTTTAGAATCTTATCCCTTTTGTTGTGGTTTTAGGCGATAAACACAGGAAGGACAATCGCGAGAAGAGTAGGAGGAACAGATTGCGAATGCAGGAGCTACTCCCCAAGGCAATCAAGTTCCTCCTAAAGTGAAAGTTGTTGTGAATGATCAAGTTCCGGTGAATCCTCCATCTATGACCAATGGTTAGGTTAGTGCAACCCTGTTACAAATTGACCCAGCCTTCACCAACAAATCTCAGGCTATTACGTCACAAGCTAAAAGAGAGGTTGCACCTATATAGAACCAAAATGGTAGTACTATGGCTAGCCGCTTAAGTTATTGTACGAGGATGAATTTCCTATTTTCATTGGATAAAAAGTTGATGAATAACCCCAAGATTTATTTGATGAGGTCTACAAGATTTTGTTTGCTACGGGGGTGAGTATTAATGAGAAGGCTGACCTTGCGGCCTATCAACTCAAGGACGTGTCTCAGACATGATATAATCAGTGGAAGGATAGTAGGGGTTTAGGAGGTTGTCCCATGACTTGGGAGATCTTAAAAAAGGCCTTTCGAGACATATTATTTCAAAGGGAACAAAGGTACGCTAATATAGAGGTGTTCATCACCTTCGTAAGGGAGGTATTAGTGTCAAGGAATACTCATTAAAATTCACTAAGCTATCCATATATGACTCTTCTTTGGTTTCTAATGCTAGGGATGAAGTGAGTCGTTCTGTAACGGGCGATTCTGAACATCTTGAAGAAGAATGTCATGCAGCCATGTTTCATGACAATATGGATATTTCTAGGTTTATGGTTCATGCTCAACAGGTTGTGGAGATTCGTCTAGGGAAGAAGCATACTGAAGATAAGAAGGCAAGGTCTTTTGAAAGTGGTTCCTCCAAAAATAGGATTTATGTCAAAGACAAGCCTAAGTTCAAGAAGAGGTTTTCAAATCAAGTCCCATCAAATTTTTACAAGAATCACAATGATGGAGGTTCTAATCCTAAACCTCAAAAGGGAAGGAATGTTGATCCACCAAGAGAAAGATCAACTTGTAGTAGGTGTGGTAAGAAACATATGGGTGAATGCTTTGTTGGAACTAATAGTTGCTATGATTGTGGAAAAGGTGGTATGGTGAAAGATTGTCCTAAGGTGAGATGTCAAGGAAATGGGAATAGTCAAGCTCAACCAAGTGGTCCTAGTTCTGAATCTCCAAAAAGAAACTGTTTCTATTCACTCAAGGCTAGGGGTGAATAAGAAAGCTTTCCTGACGTTGTGACAGGTACGTCACAAGTTTTCCCTGTTAATGTTTATGCTTTGCTTGACCCAGGTGCTACCCTTTATTTTTTTGCACCTTTGGTAGCTAGGAAGTTTGATGTACTTCCCGATGTTTTGATTGAAACCTTTTTGGTTTGTACCCCAATAAGTGACTCTGTAGTTTCAAAACGAGTCCATAGGAAAGGTCCTGTGATGCTTCCCAATATAGTTACTCTTGTTGATTTAGTAGAACAGGGTATGTTAGATTTTGATATCATCTTGGGTATGGATTGACTTCATAATTGTTTTGCTTCAATAGATTGTAGAACAAGGGTAGTTAAGTTTCAGTTCCAAAAAGAACTCATTTTAGAGTGGAATGGGGGAAATTCTATGCCAAGGGGTAAAATCATTTCTTGTTTGAAGGATTGTAAGATAATACCCAAGGGTTATCCATATCATGTGGTGCGGGTTAAAGACCTAAAATGTGAAACTCCTTCTATTGAGTTAGTCCCTGTAGTGAGGGAATTCCTATAAGTTTTTCCTAATGACCTTCCAGTAGTTCTTCCGAACGGGAGACTTTTGCATTGATATATTACCGGATACAAATCCCATTTAATTTCCTCCATATACGATGGCTCCGGCTGAATTTAAAAGTTGAATCTCCAACTCAAAGATTTACTAGACAAGGGTTTCGTTCGACCTAGTATTTATCCATGGGGTTTTCCTGTCACATACAAAGACCACACCCTAAAACGTATGGCACTCGCGTTGTTAAGCGTACTTGACCTCTTGGAGATCTTATACAAGCCCTTTCATATCGTTCATCGCATGTACATAGAAAAAAATATTGCGAAATTAAATTTTTTTACACACACTTTCATAGTCTTTTAAATTTCTTTCATATAAAACTCATAGGAAATACTAAGTCTCATTTGATAAAATCTTAGACGCAAGAGTACTTGGGACATGACCCACACAAAAAGTCTATTACAATACTTCAATAATAGATATAAAAGACATATATGCTCTCGCGTCAAATGACGGAATACTTCAACTTCACTTGAATGATGCCACGATCCAAGTCTTCCTTCCCAATGCTCCTCACCTACCAACCACTATAGAGATAGATAAAAGCATAGAATTTGTATAACCACATGTACTAAGCATGTCATAATGCATAAAAATCATGAAAACAGTCATTTATTGGAAATATGCATCTTTTTATTTAAATATTATAAAATAATCATAATTAAAACATAAAATACCTTAGAAGTACATAAGAAATAACTTAATCAATTTATCATATTTTTAGTAGCAACATTACAATGAACTACGTCAGTGTAAATTCATATAGGACACTTCTTAGTATATAATCTTCTAAGTAAAAGATATCCTATGACTCACTTAAGAAAAACAAATATATATCGCTAATACACCCTCTCTAAAAATGCCTAAATGATCATCAAGACTACTTATAATGTGACATACACCAAAACACATAACATGTATAATATGGCATTCTACTTACCAAGGCTATCAAATCACTTACTTAAGTACTTCTAGAAGAGAACACACATACACTATCTTCAAGGTTACTAAATAGTCCTTAAGACTTCCTATGTTTAGATCATACCCAAAGTATCAACCCCTAACTAGAATCATTCTCAAGAGTTCCCTATATAAGACATGAAGAGATCATCCCTTATGCGCCTTCACACTCTAACTAACAAATACTAAAGTCACTATAGATTAGGTACTCATTCATTTACATGCTTTTTCACATAAGACATTATTTCATTAGTTCATTATGAGACATTGATCACATAGAGGACATTCAGGTAATGGTCTTGGAGAAGACCTAGGGAGTCATACTAACATCTTCGAAGCCTATTGTGCAATGCCTAGATAGCGTCCCACACCACCACATATACTTCATATAACTTCTCTAATGCTAATCGGTATATCATATAAGGAGAATAGGTAATAATAGAGATAAACCATGATAGGAAAGCAAGGAATTCGGAGTCGTAACTACTCCGATGAAGGGTGTTCTACTTGCTAATGGTAGAACTTCGACACATCCTATGTAGGAACATGGTAAGGAATTTGAAGGGATTTTATGTACTATAGTCTCATTTTCAAGTATAGATACATTGTACTCTAGTCTCCATCAAGTACAACTACTCCCCATAACATACTCACTCGGTTCTAGCCTTCATTCTCATAGAGTAATTTACATTAAAAGATCAGATGAAGAGGTTTGATATCTAATTCATAACCCAATAACATTCACCCTACCAAAGAGGTCTACTAGGGATACCTTACAATGGCGAAAAAGATAACTAGTCATGACTTTCCTAAGGATGATATGATGCCATTCCAACAAATCAACCCTAAGTCCACCATTCATTACAAGAAGGATACCATTATGGCTCTCGACTTCAAGGTTTACAACCTTACCACTAGGTTTAAGGTTCCACATACATGACCTTCTTAACATCATTTAAGGTCTAACATATAATTCATTCATACATAACAAGGGTTCACTAAGCCTAACCAAGTCAAGACATCTCATTTTCACATATCATTCATACATGTATCTAGTTAGTGACATAAGTATACCAAAACAAGACACAACATACTTTACTTTATCACATATAGCATATGATTCTTTGAATAACTTAGGAATGAACTTATAATCGGTATATAATCATAAACATTACTATAATATCATCAATATAACCATTATAGATTCATAAAGTAAAGTAGAAACAATCATGCATCAACTCTAAGACTACATACATGAACACATAGTCATAGTCTAACATGATCGCCTAAACACATAAAACTTTAACATTACTAGCATGTAAATATATATAGTCATACTTCACATAATCAACTACCCAAATCATACTATTGCTTAAAGTAGTGCCAACAAAGTCATGATCATCATAGTTCGTAAAGTAACGCCAATAAGGCCACATCAATTGCATGTAAAACACATAGCACCACAACTATAAGTTGACCATATATATGAAAACATAATTTGATTCTAATTAATATAAAAATAATATAATTAGGGAAGACTACAACCAATCCATTCTCACTACTTCAATCCATAGCTCAATCATCCAATTCAATACCATAAGGCCCTCACCGATGGCCATGGACATCAACTCAATACGAAAAATCATAATACTCAATGAAACTAGGTCAATTCAACATATATTTATAAATCTAATACAACCTATACATAAACTGAATACAATTTTTACATCATTTAATAGCCCAATGAAAACTACCCTAGAATTAAGAAGCGTTAAGTCAATATCAAGTAATCCACAAAGTAGTCAAAACTAGGGTTCATCAATTACATAGGTTCATAGATAAATTGAGTTAAAATAATCTAATTAAAAGCAATATATTCAATATTCAATGTTTCAATACCTTTAATGAAAGAACTGATAGATAGATCATATAATTGGACAAGTTCATCTTTGAAAACTTTAGAAAACATTTTTGTATTCAGGCTCCTTGATGAATAGAGTTTAAAGTATCAAAAACCATACCTTATTAATGTTAATAAAAAAATTATAATAACTACTCAAATCTCCAATCCAAGGTTTTCCTTGAGTTTTGGTTTCAATGGTGTTCTAGAGAATTTCTAAGGGACTTTAGGTTTTTGATTTTGACGAATAAATTCTCCTAAGTGTTAATGGATTACAAATATGTTAAAAATACCCAAAATAATATTTATGAGCACCCCAAAGTCGTATTTTGAAGTAGGGTTAATATGCCAACTCACCCCTATAAATTACAGTGAACTGTGTGCAGGAGACAGCCTCACCGACGGATGATCACCAACGGACCATCTCCTAGACATCAAACCGTTTTGTTGGTCCATGGTTTTGGACTGAGGCTTATTCTTGGTATATGTTGATGACTTGACTAAGTACTGACCCACGACATCCATTGATGGGGCGTCGACTCGCACACAATCAATTTACTGCTTCCGTCGTTTCGGGATGTCTTGGGCCGTCTTGGCTCAAGGAAAGGGTCCCTAATCAAGGACCCTTGGTTGGTCCTTGGGGACTTTAACACAAAAATTTACAACCCAAATAGGTTTGTATACGAGATTAGCATCTCTCACATAGATTTTATCAAAAACAAACACCTAAAACTCTACGAATAATACAAAGACACACAAGGTCATTTCAAGGCAAGCCTTTCAAACGTCATGGACGTTTGACCTCCAAATTTCACGAAAATTGAAACATTTCCTATATATACGATATTAAATTATTTAAGGTTCTGATAATCTCATGAAACACAAATAAACACACATAAACATATGTGAGGCACATAGGTGACTTAATAGTCTAACATCTTAGTTGTCCCTTGACATTTGACTTCTAATTCACCTAATATATTAGAAACCTCCTAAATACAACATTATTTATAAATTTAGGAAATTAGACAATCATAAAACTATTTTAGGATCTAGTTCACCTAAGTCAATTTTGGGATGTTACATCTCCGGTCTTGTTTGTTAAGAAGAATGATGGGCCATTAAGAATGTTCATTGATTATCGCTAACTCAATAAGGTCACCATAAAGAACATGTATCCTCTCCCTAGGATTGATGATCTATTTCATCAACTTCAAGGTTCTATTAGATTTTCCAAGAATGACTTAAGGTCGAGATATCACCTGCTTAGGGTGAGAGGTGAAGATATTCCCAATAAAGCTTTCTGAACTAGATATAGTAACAATGAATTTCAATTATGTTTTTTGGGTTAACAAATGCCCCGAAAACATTTATGGCCCCAATAAATAGAGTTTTATGAGATTACATCGATTCTTTTAGGATTGTTTTCATTGATGATATTTTAATATACTCAAAGAGTGAAGATGAGCATGAGAATTACTTGAGGTTGGCCTTTCAAGTCCTCAAGAAATATAAACTTTGTGTCAAATTTAGCAAAAATGATTTTCTCTTGAGGTTAGTTGCTTTTCTTGGCCATTTATATATTGTGGGGGTGTAGATGTTGATCCAAATAAGACTGATACGGTCAAAAATTGACCTAGACCTTTGAATCCCACTGACATAAGAAGTTTATTGGGTCTAGCCAGGCATTATAGGAGGTGTGTTGATGGATTTTCATCCATTTCTTCTCCTTTGACAGAATTGACCCAAAAGAAGCTGTAGTTTGAGTTGTCTGAAGCTTGTCAGAAAGATGTTCAAGAGTTGAAAGATAAGCTTACCTCCTCTCCAATATTGACCTTACCAGAGGTTAATGGAGGATTTGTAGTATATTTTTATAATTCTCGAGTAGGCTTGGGATGTGTCCTTATGCAGCATGGTATGGTGATAGCTTATGCTTCTAGCAAACTCAAAGTTAATGAGAAGAATTACCCAACTCATTACCTTGAGTTAGATGTTATAGTTTTTTCCTTGATAATACGGATATACTACTTGTATGGTGTGCATGTTGATGTATTTATTCACCATAAAAGTCTTTAATATGTGTTTACACAAAAGGAGTTGAACATATGAAAAAAAATATGGTTAGAATTGTTAAAGGATTATGACATGAGTGACCTTTACCACCTTGGCAAGGCGAATATGAATTCGGATGCTTTTAGTCGTATGACTATGGGTAGTGTGTCTCATGTTGAAAACAGAAGAAAGAACTTTTGATAGATGTTCATGGGTTGGCTCGATTAGGTGTGCGGTTAGAAGATTTTCCAAATGGTGGTTTCATGGTCCATCATAACTCCAACTCATCATTAGTACTCTTATATTGTTGAGTCTAGGATGTTAAAAAGACTTAAGGTCTAAATATGTATTATGACTTATATTCTATATATATGAAGTGATGTTTCTAGCATATGATGTGCTATGAAAAGTTTGAGATTTTCCGCTATAGTTACTATGAAAATGCAATGAAAATAACTATGGGCTCACATAAGACCTCTGCGAGTTCAAGTACGACATGTTACTTCTAGGGGTGCTCCCTGGACGTGAGAAACATTGTATCAAAGCATGAGGTTTTAAAAGTGGTTTAGAGTCCAAGAAGTCTCATATTACTATGTCTAGTATATCTGGAATGATTAGTGGTGAGTCGCGACACATGAAATTGCACAGGAGGCTATAGGACGATAGAGTTTCCATTCTTCATCATTCTCATATCGTGCCATAGAACTAAACTCTATAAGATCTCTCTTTTATGTTTCTTGTCCAGGGGTCTTTTCGATGTGATTGCTTGGATGAGATTGTACTTTATGCTTGAGGAGAAAAGGTGACTTTTAATGCTTATTTGTGTTTTATTGTGTGATGAGTATGTATGAAGGTGAATTTTGGCATGTT
Source organism: Solanum peruvianum (assembly GCA_027705065.1). Taxonomy (NCBI): domain Eukaryota; kingdom Viridiplantae; phylum Streptophyta; class Magnoliopsida; order Solanales; family Solanaceae; genus Solanum; species Solanum peruvianum. Next base: position 34,434,780 of record JAKWJD010001763.1, on the reverse strand, counting down.
TTAATTATGTGGTGACATTTATGGCTATGTATGAGATTTATGTGAAATAGCATGTTATGTTGAGAAATGTATGTAATGACACAGTTAAAGCATGTTTGAATTTATTATGGTTAAAATGATGTGTTACAAAATTGTTTTTACATGATTGTAGCGTAATATTATGATATGAGCTTGAAATGCTTATAACTACTTATGGAAATATGCTAGCCTAGGAATATGTTCTTAAGAGTGTTCAATGTTTCCCTTTTTATACATATGGTTCATTCTAGTTTTCTAGTATGGATTGGAGTCCTTTGTATAGACTTTATCCTAGGTTTGAAGGTGCTATGCTTGTCCTTGTTGGGTGATGATGTGGGTTGGATTGACCTAGAAGTCACCTTACTGTAATGTCCAAATAAATATAATAAATTTTATGGTGAAGTATCCTCTATTTTCCTCCTAATATTGTATGACCTTGGTGTCTATTGTATTGTATAAAAACCTTATGTGGATGAATAGTATGGCGTAACTTGGTGATTAGGGGATAATTTTAATAGATGATAAGGCTTAGAATGCTTTGATTGACTTACTGTAATCCTTTCTAAGTGTAAGTCACTTTTAAATGATGAAAAATAAAGGTAGTTAAGTTAAGATCCTATAAAGATTGGGTAAAGTTGCTCTTAATTGTGTTTACCCTAAGTGGGGGATGGTGATGGAGTAGTAAGGTTGTACATATTTTCTACCTTGTCCTTTTACATTTGCATGAGTTAGAATCTAATGAATTTGTTAAGCTTGTTCATGAATAGAGTTTTGCATAAAGTATGAACTGCATGACCATTATATGTTTTGTATGGATGGATTAGCATTACCTTAAAGATATTTGTGAAGGTTCCAAAGTGCATGAAGGGAAATTTTGATAAAATCCATGTTTTTCTCATGTTTATTGTGCAACTTAATATTCTAGTTGTAAATTTGACTTCATGAGATAAGATAATAAACATGGTTGTAGTCACTTGTGAGATTCAAATTTTAGTATTATAATGAAAAGTTGAGTCTCTATAAAATAAGAAGTGTTGAGTCTCCTGAAAACTATGTGACTTGCATGGTTAGGGAAGCATGATTGTACGCTCACTATTAAATGGTGAAAGCATGTCTAGCTATGTTTCTTGTGTGTGTCTATGATTTGTATTATTTTTCCAAAATGAACTTTTCTGTGAAGGAGATTACTACATTAAAAATTTACATTATGTGAAATGGCTTCGATATACTTGGTGTGACTTACTATTTATACTTCACCAAGGAAGGAAACATTAGCATGCCTTGGTTTAAAAATTTAGAATTTATCATTTTAAAACGAATTGACCTTGTGCTTTGTTTGGGTGTGAGCTCATGATACATGTATGTGTGCTGAGGAGAAGGTAATTCCTCCTTAAGCATGACTAACCATGGTATTGTATTGTATGACCCTCATGGCATTAGGCCTAACTAATAAGAAGCCTTTGTCAATCTATCTTACTCAAGTCTATGTGCATTGAAGTATGAGTGCCTACATGCTTTTGAATTTAGTCAAATCTGCCTATTTGTGATCTTACATGATTAGAAATTAATAAAAATGAAGTATAATGATCATGTTAGTATTAAGATAAGGATTTTCCTCCTATGAACATGAAAAGTGCCTAAGTGCTTGATGTGATGATTATGAGTGAGTGAAAGTGTGGCTTGCTTGTGTACATTTTGTACTAATTGGGTTGAAGTTGTGTTCCTTGTAAGTTTGGTGCATTGAATTCTTAGTGATCATGTTATGAATATTGTAGTTGCTCTATGATTTTTTAAAGTCCTTGTTGTGATTAATGTGCTTTAAGTGTCATTCGAGGACGAATGTTCCCAAGTGGAGGATATTGTAAGACCCCCAAAATGAGTTAGGATGTCTAGAGCCTAACATGTTAATCATATGGGTCTAAGGTTCTAAAATAGTTTATAATAGTGTATTCAGGCAGTGTGTAATGTTTGAGCTGATTTGGAACTCAAACGTCAAGGGACAACCAAGACGTTCGACGACTAGTAACCTATGTCCCTCACGTGTCTATACATGCTTATATTTGTATTTAATGAGATTATGAAGTCTTAAAATTAGTTATAATGAGGTTTATAGTCAGTACATGGAGTTGTATGAAATTTAGAGGTAAAACGTCCAAGATGTTCGAAAGATAGTCCTTCAGACATGCATGTGTGTGTCTTGATGGGGTCTAGCATGTTTGGACGTTTTACGTGAAATTGTTTTGGGTGAAACTGATGTGGAAGGACCTTTAATTGTTAATGTTCATATTTGCTTTGGAAATATCCGGGTACGACTTCCCAAAGGCCCCACAAAAGGGCATACAAGAAAGACCCAAAGGCTGTCGAGACATTGCCTTGGCAGTTTCAATCGACGAGCTCTATTGACGCCTCGTTAGTCCATCAAAGACCCGTCGATTTGGGGAGTAGGATGAAAATTAGCCTCAGGATCTGAATCAACCAAGATGGTGCTGGAGTTACCAACGACGAAGCAGCAGGATGCGCCATCGTCTAGTCGACGCCTAATCGATGTTGTTCATCGATGGTTGCTTGCAACTCCATGCCTATGTTTGCTTTATTCAAGGGGTGAATGGGAAATTCACCCCACGTCCTAACCTAACCTAACATGATTTATTTGGTGATTTTTTGGGTATATACAAGTGATCAAAAACGTGATCAACCAATTCACACAAATTAGACTTTCCCTTCAAAACTCATTCGCCTAGAAACATCCATTGATGGTGCAGCTCAAGAACAACTTGGAACTTGGATTCCTGTGGTTTATTCATAAAGTTTTAGAGGTTTTCATCTCGATAAAGGTATGGTGATCCTTCATCTCTACGTAACCTTTCACTTAGAGAGTTAATTTCAAAGTTTTCAAAGCGAAATATGATCGAAACTCTTCTTCTTCAAGCGAGGCGGGGCGGGGGAAAAAGGAAGAAATCATGAGAAAGGAGGGGAAGGGAGAGGAAGAAGAAGAAGAAGAAAAGAAAGAGAAGAAGAACAAAACAGAAAAGAAGAGGAGGAAGAGAGAGAAGAAGAACCAGAGAGAAGAAGAAGAAGAAGAAGAAGAAGAAGAAGAAGAAGAAAGAAGGAGAAAAAGAAGAAGGAAAGAGAAAGAAAAAGAAAGAAGAAGGAGAAGAAGAAGAAGAGAAGAAGAAGAAAGGAGAAAAGAAAAAGGAAGAAGAAGAAAGAAGAAGAAGAAGAGGAGAGAAGAAGACACAAGAAAGAAGAGAGAAGAAGAGGAAGAAGAAAGAAGAAGAAAAAAAATAAGAAGAAGAAAAGGAGAAGAAAAGAGGAAGAGGAAGAAGAAGAGAAAGAAGAAGAAAAGAAAGAAGAAGAACAAGAAGAAAAAAGAAAAGAAGAAGAAGACGACTACGAAGAATAAAGGGGAAGAAGAAGAAGAGAAGAAGAAGAAGAGAAGATAAGAAAAGAAGAAGAAGAATAAGAAGAAGAAGAAGAAGAAGAAGAAAAAGAACGAAAGAAAAGAATAAATAGAAGGAAAATATAAAGATAAGAAGAAGAAGAGAAGAATAAGAATAAGAAGAAGAAAAAGATAAAAAATAAATAATAATAAGAATAATAATAATAATAATATAATATATAATAATAAAAATAATACTAAATAATAATAGAATAAATATTAATAATGATAATAAAGAAAAAGTAAATATTACTATTAATAATAATAAATAATAATAAGAACAAAATAAATATAATTAACAATAATAATTAATAATAAAATATAATAATACTACTAATAAATAACAGTAAGAATAATAATAATAATAATAATAACAATAATAATAATAATAATAATAATAATAATAATAATAATAATAATAATAATAATAATAATAATAATAATAATAATAATAATAATAATAATAATAAAATAAAATAATTAAGGGTAAAAAGGTAATTACATGGCCAACTTAAAGATTTTAAGTTGAAAAAAAGCATTACTCACCTACATTTTAGCTTTTGCATAAAATAAGTCATTTTTGACTTAAAATAAGTTACTTTGATATTTGTCAAACACTCTAATAAGTCACAAACTAACTTTTAATTTAGTTTGACCAATTTTTAAGCACATCTAAACAGACTCTCAGCCTACAAGTGCAATGACCAAGAAAATCCCCATAACCTTACTCAATGAAATAAACCAAACAAAGGATCACAAATAATGTCTAACTCAACATAACATAACATCAATAATAACCATCATCTTATTTAGCAATATAGACCAAAAGCATGATCATAAATGAAATTAACATCATATAGAATCATCCACATGTAAATTCAACATAAGCTTACTTTATAAGATCATTATATCACCTTTAGGACTTCTCTCAAAGCCAACTAGTGCATTATCTGGGTAGAGTCCCATAACCCTACCTAGACTAATCCAACCTCTCAAGTCACCTTATCTATAGTTCACATAATTACTTCATTTTACTTTCAGGAACATTTTTCCTTAACCGACATAGACCATCAGATCTATGTGTTGAAACCGATATTGTAAAACCTTACGCCGATGGGTGACTGTCTACTGGCCAAAGTAGAGCCAAACATAAATGTAGCTTTCTAGGTTGATCCACTAGCTAGTCTTCCTATGGTGGCAACATAGTTCTAGATCTAGGAGATATTCATGAACCCTCTACATGCCTATGTCAATCAGAGCCTAATACCATGGGAATCCATTATGTGAGTGTCCCTCATAGGGGAGTCAATAACTCATATGGAACTATAAGGTTTATCTTCCTCTATGGGAAGTCAACATCTTCCATTGTCAAGTTCACTCAGTGCTAAGATAAGTCCCTTTTTTCAATGTCTTTCACTATGGATCATTACTTAGATAGAATCTATCCCTTGTATAATCATAATCATTTAGCTCAATAGGTATTGCATGAGAATCTCCTTTCATGGCAACCCTCACATTTGAGATTAACTTATCATCATCGTCATTCCATAATAAGGCACATAGGCAAGTGATCAACTATCTTATATCATTTCATCTTAAGCATAATCAGACAATCACATAGTCAAAACATTTCAATTCAACATCATACCACCAACTATGTAAACGATTCACAAGGCATACTTCAATTGAACTACATCACCACTCACAAAACATAATACGTGATGTAAAGGTTAGGATCATGAAGAAATACCAAATCTCCTTCAAAATCCATCATCATGATCTTACCATCAACTAACCAATTTTTCATCCATTAATAGGTGCATTAACATCAATCAATTGTAATCAACACAAGAACTGGGTCAATTGCATCATCACTATCCCAATTAACATCAATTGATCACATATGGTTAGGGAATTATGGTTCATCATGAATTAATAAAGTAATAGATCCAATCCCAACAATACATTACCCTAGTCAATCCATACATGAATTACAATAGATAAAACAAGTCTAATATCTAATCATTTTTACATTTCCATCAATTCATTGCCAAGATCCTATATTTGGGAAATTTGGGGAAGGGAACATGATAAACATGAAATTTCATAAATTAACATCAATTGATGAACAATCTATACGCAATTAGTCGTAGGAAGTCACAATTTATCATCAATTTGAAGTTTAGAAGAAAATCCATTAGATTGGAAAAGCCCATGGAATTGAGTATTTGAAAATCAACTTTGAGAGGACCTCCTAGGGAAAGGAATAGCAAGAGTGAAGAACCAATGCCTTATTGAATCTTAATCCACAAAATTAAAGTGAAATCCTAAAGAAATTGACCTTCTTCTTCAAGCTTTCTTCCTTCTTCAATGCAGGAATTTGGGTGAGAGAAAGTAGAGAGAGGTGATAGCTTTTGCATTTTGTTTTGATAATCGGGTACGAATGAGTGAACAACGACTTAAAATGACCCTTTTACTATATATAATCAGCCCCTAAATTACCCAAAACACCCCTAACTTAAATGAGTCTTTTTGTGAAGTCTAAATATTAAAAATATGATTTTATCGAATTTGGGAAGTGGCTCCGCGTCACGTGGCCATCACACATTTTATTTGTAAAATATAATTTGACGCAGTGAGTTTCGTGTTTGATGAGCGTCACACATAATACCTCCGATTCTTGACTTTCGCGGGCTGCCTAAACAGGCTTCCCACGCATGTCGGGGTCCTCCTCCATGACCCTTCTGGTGGTCTTTGGGGTATCTTTTGGACGTTTATACCCTCTATACAAAATTCTACCTAAAAATACTTTTGACAAGTTTAGACTTCATTTGAACCTATGTAATCATCCCCAAACATAGCAACGTCATCTAGTTTAATTAGGCTAGTTTCTTAACGTCATGGACGTTCTTTGACGTCGAGGCGCTAAAAATTCTTGGATAACTTATATACATTATTTTAGGTCTTAAAACAATATTTAAACGTTTATATACTCATTTTATGATCTAGATCAGGTCTTGACTTTTTTGAGTGTTACATTATCCCCCCCTCCCCCAGAATCATTCGTCCCCAAATGACACTAGATTTTTAAAAAAAGGAAAGGATAGACTCAAGACTAGCAGCCCAAACAATCATATATAACTTCAACCTTAGATAAAACTTAATTCAACATAACAATATGGTATTTACATAATGACTCGAAACATGAAGTTTAGACATAACGGCTCAAGGGAACAACATGAGGAATTTACTTCTTATAACAACAACATGAGCTCAACATATACTGAAAGAGTCAATTATGCCAAAGTTCCTTTCTCAACATATCTACATGCTCACTGTCATTTCATACAGTCTCACCATTTCAAATTGCACAATATAACTCTAAACAAAAATAGTTGCAATTTAGAAGTCAATATACACAATTTCACTCTAACTTCACTGTAATGACACCAAATCCACATTTTTGCAAAACTTCTCCAACAATCAAAGAAAATTTAAAATTTATTTATTATTTCCTTATTAGCAAGCATAACTAACATTGAATAGTAAAAATATGAGGATAACGGGGCTTCATGTCGGCCTCGACCTCCCATGTTGCTCCCTCAACAATGTGGTTTCTCCATAACACTTTTACGGAGGCCTACTCTTTGTTCCTCAAACTTTTAACTTGACTATCAAGGATTTCAACCGAAATCTCCTCACAGGAGAGGTTCTTTTTCACACCAAGATCTTCAGTAGGAAGAATGGACTCGAGATTACTGATACACTTCATAAGCATTGAAACATGGAACAACGGATGAACTGAAGATAGTTCACTAGGCAGTTTAAACTCGTATGAAACCTTACCAACCATTTCCAAGATTTCATAGGGACCCATATAACGAGGACTTAACTTCCCTTTATTGCAAAATATAACCACCTCTTTTATGGGTGAAATTTTCAAATACACTTTATCAACTTCTTCAAATATAAGGTCTCTTCTCCTATGATCCGTATAAAACTTTTGTCAACTATAGACTGTTTGCAACCGATTCCTTATGATATGAACTTTCTCCAAGGTCTTCTAGATCAAATCGGAAATAAAAAGCGAAGATTCACCAACCTCAAACCATCCAATAGGAGACCTACACATCCTACCATACAAGGCTTCATAAGGAACCATAGTGATGGATGAAAGAAAATTAATGTTATAAGAGAACTCCACCAAAGGCAAGTGCTTATCCCAATTTCCTTGAAGTAAATGATACAATTCCAAAGCATATCTTCAATAGTTTGAATAGTCTGCTCTGTTTGACCATCCATTTGAGGATGAAAAGAGGTGCTTAACTTCACTTGATTACCCAAACCTCTTTGAAATGATCTCCAAAATCTAGACGTAAATTGAGCACATTTGCTGAATAAGTAGACCTAACGGAAATAAAGTGAGCGAATTTGGTCAATCTATCCATTACCACCCATACAGAGTCATAATGCATTCAAGTGCGAGGCAAACCTACTACAAAATCCATATTAATATATTCCCACATCAAAGTAGGAATTTAGATTTCCTATAGTAGACCACTCGACGTTTGATATTTGGCCTTCAATTGTTGGCAATTGGGACACTTTGCAACAAACTCCGCAATATCCCTTTTTAGGCCATCCTACCAAAACACTTCTCTAAGGTCATGGCACATCTTTGTAGAACCCAGATGAATAGAGTAACGAGATCCATAAGCTTCCTCATGGATCCTATTCCTCAAATCATCAACATTGGGAACACAAAATCTCCCTCGATACCACCATCACCCCTTGAAAGAATGACACATTTATCTTACCAAGAACCGATTCTTTCAACTCAATCAACAATGGATCAAGGTGTGTTTTTTAGATTTTGCCTAAACCACCAAAGATGGATTTGAGTTATGATGCACAACCATACCAACATTTGGAGGACTTTCAATTCGAACCCCTAAAAGAGACAACCTATGAAATTCTCTTGGATTCTTCCACATGGGACACACTTCCTATGGACAATCTACTTAGAGAATCTGATATGACATTAAAATTTTTGAGGTGATAGTATCATAGTCTTTCAAAAACTCTAACCATCTCCGTTGCCGGAGATTCAACTCCTTTTGAGTTACTACATATTGAAGACTTTTATGGTTCATAAACACATCAACATGAACAACATAAAGATAATGCCTCCATATTTTAAAGGTAAATACAACGGACGCTAACTCAAGGTCATGAGTCGGGCAATTCTTCTCATGAACTTTGAGTTTCCTAGAAGCATAGGCTATATCTTTGCCATGTTGCATAATAACACACCCCAAACCGACTCAAGATGCATCACAATAGATCACAAAACCCTTAGTACCCTCTGGTAGAGTCAATACTGGAGTGAAAGTAAGACTATCCATCAATATTTAGAAGCTCATTTGAGATGCCTTCGATCACTCAAATTTCACATTCTTTTGAGTCAAGTTTTTCAAAGGGGAAGCAATGGATGCGGAACCATCGACAAACCTTCTATAATAAACGGCTAGGAATAAGAATTTCCTAATATTTATAGGAGCCAAAGGTCTAGGACAATTTTTCACCATTTTTTTCTTCCTTGGAGCAACCTCTACACCATTACTAGAGATTATATGACCAACAAATGCAACCGAACTCAACCAAAACTCACATTTTCTATAGGTTGCAACAAATTGGTGTTCTTTAAACACTTGTAACACCACTCTCAAATGATCCATGTGTTGACCCTCACTTGATGAATGCATATAGGTTACTTTGAAAACCCTATTAGTTAGGTCCATAAATTCCACCGGAGCATTAGTGAGACTACAGGACATTACGAAGACCTCATAGTGACAATATTTAGTCTGAAATCTTGGGAATATCTTTATCTCTTATCCTAAGTTAGTGATACACCAATCTCAAATCACTCTTGGAAAAGTAACACGCACCTTGGAGTTGTTCAAAAAAACCATCAATCTAAGGGAGAGGATACTTGTTCTTTATTATGAATTTGCTGAGTTGACGGTAATCGATACACATTCTAAGGGACCCATCCTTCATCTTCACAAACAATACCGGAGCACCCCATGGAGAAATACTAGGCCGTATAAATCCCTTGTCTAGTATGTCTTTGAGTTGAGCCTTCGACTCTTTAATTCAGCCAGAGCCATCCAATAAGCAGGAATTGAAATGGTATTTGTATCAAGTAGCAAGTCGATACCAAAATCAATTTCCTGTTATGGAGGAATACCGGGAAGATCATTATAAAAGACCTCGGGAAATTCCCTCACTTTGGGGACCGACTCAATAGGAGGAATATCGAAGGCTAAAACATGGAATCTTACTTTATGGTATAAAAACCCTTTAGACATCATCCTACAAGCTTTCAAGAAAGAAATTATACCACCTCTAGGAATAGAGTTTCCCCCCTTCCACTCTAAAACTGGTTCATTTGGTAAGTTAAAGTTCACCAACCTTGTTCTATAATCGATTAAAGTAAAACAAGCATGCAAATAATTCATACCCAATATAACATCAAAATCAACCATATTGAGTTCCAGTAAATCCACATGTTTAACTCTATTTGGCATCATTTTAGGACAATTTCTATATACTTTGTTAGTAACAACCGATTCACCCACCGGAGTAGTAACCATAAAAGGTTAATTCAAGATATTGATCAAAATGTTAAACTTTTTAGGTACTAGAGAAGTAACAAATGACAAAGTAGCACCAGGAATCAAGTAAACCATATATATCAATAGAAAATACTTTCAACAGACCGGTCACCACATCGGGAGAAGTCTCTTGCTCACCCCTAGAGCATAGAGCATAAAAGTGACTTTTCTTTGAAGCATCATAATTTGAACCACTTACTTGTTCACTCCACTTATCTTGCCCTTTCAAATTAGGGAAATCTCCCACATTGTGACCCCTCTTTCAACAACTAAAAAAATTGCCTGATCAAACTAAGAATTCACAAAAGTGACCTTTCCCACACATGGTACAAGTAGGCTTCTCATTAGGTGAGTTTCCACTCTTTCCCTTTTGGGACTTAGGTTTAGGCACCTTATAATCACGAGCCTTAAGGAAAATGATTGTATAACCTCTTCTTGAACTTAGACTTGTCATGGACATCAAGATTACCCTTTGAAGAACCACCATCAAAAGAAATGACCCTATTTGCTTCCCTATTCTTCCATTTCACCCTAGTCTCTTCCACATGTTGAGCATTCACCATGAGGCGAGAAATGTTCATATTATCATGTAGCAAAGCCGAAGGAAAATCTTCTTTAAATTTATCCAGGCACTCCCCGTCACAAAGCGACTCATTTCATCTCTAGGGTCAGAAACTAAAGAAGAAGCATATCTTGATAATTTAGTGAATTTCAAAGAGTAGTAAAGTACTAATACCTCCTTGATGAAGACTGATAGATTCTTCCACTGTGGATTCTATATTCTCTCTAGGAAAGAATTAATCAATAAAATCCTTCTTGAAAGTTTCCGATGTTACCGGACAAACCCTTAGAGGACAATTGTCTCTCCATCGGACGTATCAAGTTAGGGCCACATCCTTGTGTTGGTAAGTGGCTAACTCAGCCTTCTCACTAGTGGTCAATCCCATAGTAAAGAGAATATTGTAAATTTCATCAATGAACTATTGGGGGTCTTCCTCAACTTTGGACCCATAGAAAGAAGAAGGATTCATCCTAGTGAAATCCCTTAAATGGGAGGCCATGGTTCTAACTTGTTGGTTTCCTCAAGGTACCACCTCTAAATTAGCTTGGGTCATCATAGATTATGCTTTAGTAGTGACGACTTGTGCTTGGGTTGTAATGGGTTGGGACATTTGGAGAAAGATGCCTTTATATCCCCATCCACCTAGGGAGGAGGAGTAACCATAACGTGATCACCCAAAGAAACTTCTTCAAGTGGTGGCACTTGGTTGTCTTGTGCTTCCGCATTATCAATGCGTTCCTCGGACCTTCTTGCGGCTGCTCTTCGAGTATTCATACTTATAACCACCATACAAGGTTTAAGAGAAATCCCACATAAGGTAGACTCTAGAGGCACGACATAGGATTACAAGAAGATTAATGTTTCCGAAGCATCACATAGTTCCTCATTCATAAGTGTGGCGCACCTCACAATTATGAATAAGAAACTATGTAGACCTGGTTTAATAAGAAATCAATCTTAATGGTATTCAACCTCATGCTCTGATACCTAGGTCGTCACATCCGCGGAGCACCCCCAAGACGTAACTGGCGTCGTCGTACTTTTTGAGAACTATGACTAGCCTCTTGTCTTACATCATTACATTCATAGGTTAAAATTGCAGAAAATTTTAAAAAAATTATATCTGTCTTGAGGTTTGCATAGACCTCTACATACACGTAATATATTCATATCGATTAAACATAGACACTTCGTATAGGAATATTACATAGTCTTCTACTTTTATTGCACATACATAGCATAACACAGTCTCATAAGAAGTCTGTAACATTGTCTCACATTAAACCATCTAGATAAGTATATCACGATTTGGGGATAGCTCTTACATCAAGAATTATAGCCACGTATAGGCTTTACAATTATAGTACCAAAATGAAAAAGAATGAACAAAGTGTCTATTACAACAAAACAACATCAAATAGGTAGATTAATGGCATTGTCCTCAGAAAGTGAGGACCTACCGAACAGGGAGGATAATAATCACAATTGTCTAGAAATTCTTCTCTAATATCAAGGGTCGGATTGTACATTTGTAATAAACATCAAAAGAGTCTTAGTACACACTTCTACTAAGTATGGTTATATTCACATAAAACAAGTGAAATCATGCTAAAGAGGACATTTGATCAAAAACCATGCTAAAGTTCTTTGAATAGATTTATGCCCAATCAATAACCCATACAAGCCAATAATCACAAAATCCATAAGTCAAACTCATGTATGATACAGGACCAACAAAAACAAGTAATAGACAATTCAAGATATACATGAGTTCATAACATGATAATATAAGCAAGACCCGTACACACAACCCCCTATCTACCCTACAAGTGCAATGACCAAGCAAAGCCCCATAAACATACTCAATCGAATAAACGAAACAAAGGATCACAAATAATGTCTAAATCAACATAACATAGAATCAATGATAACAATCACATTATTTAGGAATATAGACAATAGAATGATCATAAATGAAACAAACATCATATAAAATCATCAACATGTAAAGTCAATATAAGCATAACATTCACTGCATGAGATAATTATATCATAATAACATCCTTCTAGGACTTCTCTGAGAGGAAACTAGTTTAATGACTAGGTAGAGTCCCATACCCTACCTAGACTAAGCCAACCTCTCAAGTCAACCTATCTAGATTTCACATCGTTACATCATTTTACTTTCGAAACATTTTCCTAAATCCACATAGACCACAAGAGATAAGTTTGGAATCCTGTGTTTTAAAACCTTACACCGATGGAAGGCGGTCTACTGGACAAAGTAAAGTCAAACATAAACGTAGTTTTCTAGATAGATTCACTAGTTAGTCTTCCTGTGGTTGAAACATAGTTCTAGAACTAGGAGATATGCATGAACCCTGTACATGCCTATGGAAATTTGAGCCTCATCTCCTTGTAATCCATTGGTGTGCATCCCTCATAGGAGAGTCAACACCTCACATGGAACTATAGGGTGAATAATCCTCTATGGGAAGTCAACACCTCCCATTTTCAAGTTCATTCGGTGCTAATCTAAGTCTCTTTATGATATTTCTTTCATTATTAATCATTACTTATTTTAGGTCATAGGGTTTATCCCTTGTATAATCAAAGTCATTTAGCTCAATAGGTATTGCATGAGAATATCCTTTCATTGTAACCCTCACATGTGAGATTAGCATATCATCATCATCATCATTTCATAACAAGTCACATAGGCATGTCATCACCAACCATATATAATTTCATATTAATAATAATCTTACAATCACATAGTCAAGACATTTCAAATCAACATCATACCAACACCTATGTAGGCTATTCACAAGGTATACTTCAATTGAACTACATCACCAATAACAAGACATAATATTTGAATTAAAGGTTAGGATCATGAAGACATACCAAATCTCCTTCAAAATCCATATTCATGGCCTTACCATCAACCAACAAATTTCATCCATTAATAGGTGTAGTAACATCAATTTATTGTAATTAACACAAGAACTAGATCAATTGCCTCATCACTATCCCTATTAACATCAATTAATAACCTAGGGTTAGGAAATTAGGGTTCATCATGAATTCATCATGAAATATATCCAATCACAATGATACATTATCCTAGTCAATCCATACATGAATTAGAATATATAAAACAAGTCTAATAATCAAATCATTGTACAATTCCCATCAATTCATGGCCATGATCCAAGATTGGGGAATTTGGGGAAGGGAAAATGATCAACATGAAATTTCATGAATTAAAATCAATTAATAAATAATTTATACTCAATAAGTCACAGGAAATCATAAATTATTATCAATTTTATTTTTAGAAGAGAACCCATTAAAATTGGAAAACCCCATCGAATTGGGTAATTTGAAAATCAGCTTTGAGAGGACTTCTTTGGGAAAGAAATCCAAAGAGTGAATAATCCATACTTTATTGAAGCTTAATACACGAAATTGAAGTGAAATCCTAGAGAATTTGACCTTCTTCTTCAAGATTTCTTCCTTCTTCAATGGAGGAATTTGGGAGAGAGAAAGTAGAAAGAGATGAGAGATTTTGGGTTTTGTTTGGGTATTGGGTTGGAATGAGTGAATAATGACTTAAAATTACCCTTAGGATATATATATAATAACCCTCTTAATTACTGAAAACACCCCTCACTTAAATGTGTCTTTTTCTTAATTCTAAATGTCAAAATTACGATTTTACCGAATCTTGAAAGTGTCTCCGCATCGTAAGACATCACATATTTTATTTCTCAAAAATATAATTTGAGGCAGTGAGGTTCGTTTTGGATGCGTGTCTCACAAAAGACCTCCGATTCTTCACTTCACATGTTTCTTAAACAGTCTGCCCACCCATGTTGGGGTCCTCCTCAATGCCCCTTCAGATGGTCATTGAGGTGTTGGTTTTGGACGTTTGGACCCTCTATACTAAATTATACCAAACCAAATACTTTTTAAAACTCTTAGGATTCATTTGACCCTGTGAAACCATCCCCAAACATAGCGACGTCAACTAGTTTAATTAGGCTAGTTTCCGTACGTCATGGACGTTCTTTGACGTCTAAGCTCTAAAACTTGTCGGATGACTTATATGCATTATTTTAGGTCTTAAAACAGTATTTTAACCCTTACACACTCATTTTAGTCTCTATATTATGTCTTTACTTTTCGGAGTGATACAGTTTCCATGACAATCGCCAAGTTTCATAAATTATGCTTTGCACATAAAATCTAGAAAATGATATCAACTAAAGATGCTAGCATGTTTTAATGTTCTAACTTGTCTAGGTAAGAACAAATTCCATAGGTGTAAGTCTCTAAAATACAAAATTTCCATGTTTAGCACCCATGGTCTTAGTGTCATATAATGCTATAGTTTCCCTAAAGTAAAATGGACAATGGATCTTAATGACTAAGGACGCTAACTAGGATAAACCAAGAGAAGAAACTTATAATTAGTGCAAGTAATGAACCCAAATAGACATTACACAAGTAGATATCTAAGTTAGTCCTAGGAAGGTGTTCTAATGCATCTGACTATGAATATGTTCCTTATGCATGACTTGGTACTATCGGTCTACTTGTTATGAAGATGTGCATGGTATGAGTCCATATGATGTGGTCTTATTATTATATTCACTATGTTGGTCTTAATGACCATATGATACATGAATGAAGTTGTCTTCACTAACTTTTTGAGGTATAAATTTGATGGTAAGGCTTGTGGTCTACTAATAGGTCTACAGTGTATGTTAGAGATTACGTGGCTTCACATTTATAGTGAACTAGTTGACTTAGATTTGGATTGTGAGTAAGTTAGTCTTTGAATGTTCTATTAGAAGTGAAATTGATATATGTGAATATTAAGTAAAGTTCACTTAATGCCATATTGTGTTTACTTGAAGATATCTTGTGGTGTGTCATACTCTATAATGGTATTTGTTGGCTTGTGTAGGTTGTATTTATGGTTACCTCGTATCTTTAAGGGGACGCATTGCACCAATTATCACTAGAAGGATACTTGGGAAGACTAGAAATTTAAAGAAGGGAAGTTCATTGTAAATCAAAATAGTTCATTGTAAAGTGACTCTAAAAATGGCTTAAATTATATATGTGATCTTATATGATATTTAGGTTTTGAATATTACTATATGAAGCATGTAAATTATATAAATGCAATTGTACAAAGGTTTTATGAAGATTTACTTAAAAAGATATGAAGTATGATTTCAATAAATGTCCCTATTAAATGCATGTTTTTGCATGGTTGCCATACTTAGTGAATTCTTGTACTAACTCCATTCTTCTCTATTTTTTAAACTAAGTGTAGGTTATGGATGCTTAAAGGATGTCTCTATAAATGATGAGCTTGATTTGTGAAGGACTCGTTAAGTCCAAGGATGTCCTAATGTTTAGTAAACTATAAAGTTCTTTAGTATTATATTTATGTATTATGTTGTAAGGGTCGTGTCAAAAAAGTTCTCTTACAATGTTTAGTCTAGGATGGGAAAGATACTTAAGGTAAAAATATGTATTATGACTTATGCTTAATACATATATGAATTGATGTTTCTAGCATATGATGTGCTATGAAATGTTTTAGAATTTCCAGTAAATTTACTATTACAATGCAATGAATGATATTTATGGGCTCGTATAAGACCTCCGAGAGGTCAAGTATGCTATGTTGCTCTAAGGGGTTCTCCCCGGACGATACAAATCTAGTTCCGTTCCCATACTTACTTGGTGCTAGCCTTTGTTCTCATTGAGTAATTCACATTAATGATTACATGTAGGGTTTCACATCTAGTACTTATCCAAATCACATTCACCGTACAAAACAGGTCCCTTAGGGCTGCCTTACAATGGTGACGAAGATATCTTAATGACTTTCCTAAGGATGATATGATGTCGTTCCAACCAATCAAACTTAATTGCACCATTCATTACAATAAGGATACCATTACAACTTTCGACTTCAAGGTTCATATCCTTACCACTAGGTTTAAGGTTTCATATAAAGGACATTCATAACTTTCTTCAAGGTCTCATGTCATTCATAAATACAAATCTAAGAGACTTTATCATCGTAATTCAAGACATCTCATATTCACATATCATTCATCTATCAAGAAGATTGACGTAAGTATACCTAAACAAGACACATCATTACTTCACATTGTCACATATAGCATATCATGTTTAAGAAGCACACAGGCACAACCTTCTTCATATTAAGGTTACCCTATACACTACCGTCACATCATCAACATAGTCAACGTAAAACTCAATAACCAATTAGGAAGAATCATGCATCAACTATAATAATACACACATAAAGACCTAGCCATAGTCTTACATGATCACCTAATTAACATCGATAGAAAAAACCACATACATTCACATTTCTTAACATGTAGGTATATATGATCATACTTCACCTAATAAACTACACAAATCATTATAATACTTCAAGTAGTGCCGACAAGGTCATGATCATCGTAATACATAAAGTAATGCCGACAAAAGCCACATCACATAACACCGCCACCATAAGTGTACAATATAAATAGCAACATAATTTAACATCTAAATTACATAAAATAAATGTAGTTAGGGCAGCATACCACCAATCCATTCTCTCCACTTCTATCCTTAGCTAAATTATCCAATTCAATACCAATAGGCGTCAACCATAGCCATGCTCATCAACTCAATACAAAAACCAATAAAACTAAATAAAGCTAGGTGAATTCAAGATATATTTATCAATATAAGACAACTTATACAAAAAATGAATACAATTATCACATAATTTAAAAGCACATAGAAAACTACATTAGAATTCATAAGCAATAATACAATATCAATTATCCCATAAAGTAGTCAAAAACAAGGGTTCATCAATTGCATGGGTTCATAGGCTAATTGTGTTGAAATCATTAAATTAACAATAATTCAATCAATATATAATGATTAAAAAACTTTAATTCAAGAACCCATTGATAGATCAAGTTCGACAAGTTCATCTTTAGAAATCTTTAGAAATTTTGGGATCCTTGTAAAATAGAGTTTCAAGGATAAAAAATCATACCTCAATGATGTTAATCCACGAAATTTATGATGTATCACCACTCAAACCTCCAATCCAAGCTCTTCCTTGAGTTTTGGCTTTAATGTAGTTCTAGAGAATTTCTTAGAGAATTTGGGTTTTGATTTTGAACAATTAATTCATCTAGGTATTTTCGACTTAAAATGATGTTTAAAATAACAAAAATAATCTTAAGTAACTTCCCAAAGTTTTATTTGGACGTGGGGTGAATTTACCAATTTACCCTTAGACATTACACTAAGATGTGCAAAAGAAGCCTTACAGACGACTTGCCAAACGACTGCCCGTAACCCAACAATTGGACCATCTTGTTGGTTCGTTGTTTGTGACTGAGGCTGGTCGTTGGTGGATAAATATACCAATCTAATTCTTTATCCACGCCCTCAATTGATGGGGCGTCGACCAGCCTACTGGACGTCGATCGCTTCAGTGGATTGGGCTGGTCTAAGATAGCCTTTGGCTCAAGGCAAGGGTCCTTCATCAAACACCCTTGGTGGATCCTTGGGGAATTTCGCCCAGATGTTTTCAAACCATATATGATTTCATACGAGTTTAGTACCTCTCACATAAGTTTCCTCTAAAATGAACACATAAAAATCGATGAAACATTCTAAGACACAGAAGGTCGTTTCAAGGAAAACCTTTTTAACGTCATGGACAATCTTGGACCTTTGGCCTCCAAAATTTACGAAGCTTGACACACTGCCTATATTTACTTTAGTAGCTCATTTATGAACTTCATCAGCTTAGGAATCACACCTAAATACATCAAAACACAAATGAGGCACATAGGTTACTTAGTTGTCGAACGTCTTAGTCGTCCCTTGATGTTTGACTTCCGATTAACCTAATACTTTAGACACTTACTCAATACAATCTTATAAGACATTTTAGGACCTTAGAATTTCATTACAACCATGTTAGGATCTAGTTAACCTAACGATCAGAATCAAGACCTTATACGAGATCAGTGTTGTGGACCTCTAAGAGGTCGCACACAAGCCTACATACGTCATACTTACTTCATCTAGGTTAATTTAGCGGAAAATTTGAACTTTTTGTTTTCTTATTTAATGCAAAACAATTATACCTAACATCATAGGCGTTCACAAATCAACCATTTAATATAGAGATATTCTAATGAAAGAAGCAATTCATAATTGCATTAACACAGTCTTGCAAAACCGGCACCAATACAAAGTCTGAAATGAAATAGAAGTGGAACATGATACACTAGCTAAATCCTACATTTAAGCTAGATAATAACGATAGACATACCTGAAAGCATGAGGGCTTATAAAGTCCAGATGTAAGCTCCACGTTTGGATAGAAGCAATGCCTTACCACAAGCTCTAACGTCCACCTTTGCCTGCACCAAAAGTAGATATTGTGGGGGATTAGTAAACACTTGTACTAAGTATGGGAATATGCAATCACACACCAAGGACATGCATGAGTAAGAATAGCTCTTTCCTAAAAACATGATTTATTAAAAGTCAAGTCAGTAGACTTGCCAAATTTGGATTAGGAAAGTTAGAGAACTTGCCAAATTTGGATCAGAGAAGTCATGCCATGAGAGTAACATGCATCATCATACGTATCATATTGCACACAACACATAGCGTCTTACACATAGCAGATAACATATTGCATATAACACTTTACATCTTTATATCATTCATTGATATGCCATGAAACATTGGAAACATGGACTTGACATCAAGACTTCATAAAATGAGGGCTCAACATATGGGACCTCAAATAGGGAGCCTTCTTTAGCAAACACAGAGTGTGCTTCATTTATTCATACGTACTTCACTTCATACATTCATAAAATAGTGTAAACACCAGCTATACCTAGGATGTAGTTTAAGACTTTCATCAGGTTCGCTGTGCAATGTTCAAGAATGACCTAGTGTCATTAGTTAAGTCTAGCTCACCTTTTGTTTATCCTTTCCTAACATCTTTTGGTATCATTGATTTCATTATGTGCATCATTTGAGAGGATGGCATCATTCATTTATGGGGAACTTTAACTTTAACCGACATAGATCATATGAGAATCATGAAATCCAGTGTCTCCCCCACATCGAAAAGAGGTGGAATCACCGGCCGAAGTTACCCAAAACATGCTAGCGTACATGGGAAATGAACCCCTCTAGATCCCTATATTGGTAGTAAAAATTCAAAGACTAGGAGATATAAAGAGACCCATACCCGACATGCCGGACAATCTCATCTAATGAGAGTTACGTGAACCTCCTCCCTTCCCAAAATAAGGCATAACCGCTCATAGTTAGTCTGTCGGTGCTCATATAAAGTTCCATCAAATTCAACTCATACGTCATGGAAGCTGGCTTCTAGTAAGAGGACATCATAGCTCAATAGATGATTTCTCATCTCATCATTAGTATTAAGTGTATATTAATCTCAATACTTTCATTAGATTGTTCATAGAGACTGGTCTCTTCATTTACTTTACACTCTCATAGGTGAGTACGTTTTGGTAACATTTACTTAGGCTCATTTGTGATTGGTCTCATCTTTTACATTAGCCTCTTATCATGTTGTCACCATATTCAATAACTTTAGCACATTTGCTCTTTATAATTTCTCACCCCTTATTACGTGAATGTTCATTACATCATATGCCAATGCACTTGGCCATTTAGTGTGTTTCACACTCTTACTTAACCCTCCTAGGGTTTCATCATTTCATTGCATACATCTTAGGTTTACTTACTTTATGCTAGATTTACGGGTCTATACATACAAGCCATGAGGCTTCATTCATTGTTTGTTTAAGTGATTCATATCTTCCTAAGATTATGAGGTACAAGACTTATGTATCTTGTATGTATGCCAAGATCTCGATTTCGGTCAATTGGCGCAGCATTACTTTGAACACTTATTCATGTATGACTTAATTTTCAATAAAAAATTTGGGTAAGGGATTCCGGTTTCGAATCCCTTGGTTAACACTTGTATTTTATTTTATTTTTGACTTAACCTCACTTCGGCTTGGGGACCCGAGATCGAGCCCCAATGCCAACATTTACTTTCCAATATTTTTTTATTCTTTACCGTTTTGTTCATTTGGGACAAGAGGTTGTGGGATCGATCCCCGATAGCCGTATTTATTTTAGTTTCCTTTTTCGTGACTTACCGAGTTGACCGTGAGAGTGTGGGATCGAATCCCCACGACCTCACTTTATTTTTCTCTTTAATTCGCTTAGTCAACCTAGGGGTCGTGGGTTCGATTCCCACACTCCTCAACCTTTATTTTCTTTTTAATTCCTTAAGTCTGGCTGACAGGTTGTGGGTTTGAATCCCACTCCTCTCATTTTCAATTTTTAGAATTAAATTTTTGGTCAAGGTCACGGGTTCGAATCCCCCTTTCCACATTCCTTTAACGTACATTATTATTTTGAATTTTAACATGTTGAGGTAACGGGTTTAATCCTCAGTGACCTTACTTATTTTTGATTCATTATTGATAGCATTTTAAGCGACTTTAACTTGACCGAAACTCATCAACATGTAGCTGGAAATTTTGTAGTTTTTCAGCATTTTTTCATGAACGTTATATGTTAATTCTTAGGGTAATTCATGGTTCATTTAGAACGTCTAGGTGCATTTTCATTCATTTATTTAGCCAAGAGTTTCTTACTCAAATAAGTCACATTACATTTCATATTAACATCATGATTTAAATAAGTTTTTGCACGTAAGAATACAACCATAACATATCATTTTTGAGCCTTATACCGAGAGTAATAAATCATGACTAACATTGCACACACATACACATATTTTCGGAAATCATAGGTTGTCATTCATACGATTCCAAAAACACATTCATGAACATATTAATCACTAAAACACATTACATGCCTAATATCTACCAGCAAACATACCCAACCTACGAATCAATGGGAGCTAGTGACAGGGCCATGCAACGGGGAAACAATCCCAGTTTTCGGATTAAAATCAACTGAATCATAGGGGTCTCTTGGGAAAATGAAAAAAAATAACCCATACCTTCTATCTAGTTCCAGCCTTGACTTGCTTCCCAAAACCATCTCCGAAAATCACGTCCAAATCCTCTCAACTTCAACATCAAATCGACGGAATAAATCCCCCTTTTGACTAATGTTTTTGATTAGCTTGATTTTCTTATATTTTCGTGTAAGTTCTTCAAGTGTGAAGAACTTTAGTAATTTTTCTGATTTAGTACTTTTACTTGGCAGAGAAATGTGAAAAAAGAGAGAATGATCGTGAAGTTGAGATATTGACATGAGAGAGTGATACGTGAGAGGTAGTTTAGGCTTAGGTAAGGACTTATTCAAACTAGGACTCCTTCAACCCTTTTAAAAATTTTATTTTCCTTTTTCATAATTCAGCTAACAAAATTTTAATTAATAAAGTTAATTTACCAATTTAAATGAAAACAATTTAAATCATTGCTTCCACCAAGGTTCAAACATAAGTGGAGCGAAAATTCATTCAAAGGCCAATTTTTGGCCCTCTCTCCCTAAAATGCCCCTTCACTTTATTAAATGAATAATTCATTGCATATTTAGGGTAATTATGATACTACCCTTAGCCTACAAAAAGACCATTTTACCCCTAGATCCTCGAAACTTAAGTTTCTCCTTTTTAAGTCCGATAAAGACTAATCTGGGTTGTTACATTATCCTCCCCTTAGGAACATTCGTCGCCGAATGACATTTCTTATAATCTAGAACAATGTCAGTCATATCAAAACATAGGTGTTATACAGATTCCGGCAATAACAACCAGGAATGGAGGAGTTAAGGAACTTAGACTTAACAGTAGAAAAATTGACCTGAAGAGCTTAAGAGATAACGGTAGCAGGATCTTATATCGGCCTTGGCCTCCAATGTAGCACCCTCAACAAGATGGTTCCTCCACAGTACCTTCAATTTGGACACCTCCTTGTTTCTCAGCCGCTTTACTTTCCCATCTAAAATCTCAACAGGAACCCGCCCTCATAGGACAAGTCTTGATGAACTCCGAAACCTTCAACAAGCTAAATCGATTTTGGATCACCAAGGCACTTCTTTAACATAGAGACAAGAAAAACTTGATGAACAAAATCTAGCTCCGCAGGCAACGCCAAACTCATAGTCCACCTCATCTACACGCTGTAGGATCTCATATGGCTTAACATACCTCGGACTCAAGTTTCCCTTCCCGCCAAACCTCATCACCCCCTTTATAGGTGATATCTTCAAATAGACCTGATCACCAACATCAAACTCTACGGTCATTTTCTATTGTCTGCATAAGACTTCTATAGACTGTAAGCAGTAGCCAACCTATCTCTAAACACCCTGACCTTCTCCAAGGTCTCATGAATGATATCTGGACCAAAGATGGATGACTCTCAAATCTCGAACCACCGAATTACATACCTACATCTCCTACCATATAGTGCCTCAAACGGTGCCATCCCAATGTTGGAGTGATAGCTATTATTATATGAGAACTTTATCAAGGGCTGATGGTCGTCCCAACTACCCCAAAAGTCAATAACACACTCCCTTAACATGTCCTCTAATGTGTCAATGGTTCTCTCTGCATTTCCATCAGTCTAAGGATGAAAGGCAGTACTAAGCTTCACATGCGTGCCTAAGCTCTTCTGGAAGGATCTCTAGAAATGTGAAGTGAAATAAGATTCTCTATCTGAAATGATAGACAAAAGAATCCCATGCCATCTCACAATCTCATCAATGTAGAGTCTCGCATAATCCTTGACTCTGTAAGTAGACTTCATAGGGATAAAGTGGGCAGACATAGTCATCCTAACCACAATAACCCATATGGAGTCATGCTGTCTCCTATTCCTCAAAAGACCAACCACGAAAACCTTACTAATGGCCTCCCATTTCCAAGTCGGAACCTTAATAATCTGAGTAAGACCACCAGGCTTAAGATATTCTGCCTTAACCTGCTGACAATTAGGACACTTGGCCACATATTATGCAATGTCGTTCCTCATGCCATCCCACCAATAGATCTTCTTAAGACCATGATACATCTTCGTGGAACCTGGATGTATGGAATATTATGAACCATGGGCCTCTGCAATGATCCTAGTCTGCAAATAATCTAAATCTGGTATACACAGTGTGTCCTAGTACCTAAGTATGCCATCACCTCCCTAAGAAAAATACTCATTCATCTTAACTAACACTGAGTACTTCACCTCCATCAACACAGGATCAAGATGCTGACCCTTCTTGGCTTCAACTACTAAGGATGATTCAGAACTAGGATGAGCTGAAACACCCCCCTAGTAGAGTCAACTAACCGCACACCCAGTCTGGATAGTCACTGTACATCTTTCACCAACTCTTTCTTCTAATCTTCAATGTGGGATATACTTCCCATGACCATCCTGGTCAAAGCATCAGCGACAGATTAGCCTTACCTAGATGGTAGTGGACATTCACGTAATAAACCTTCAACACCTCCAACCATCTCCGCTTACGTAGATTCAACTCTCTCTGTGTGAACATGTACTGGAGACTGTTGTGTTCTGTGAACACATCCACATGCACCCCATGCAAGTAGTGCCTCATAAGCTTCAATGTAAACACCACAGTTGCCAACTCCACGTCATGAGTGGGATAATTCTTCTCTTGAATCTTAAGTTGTCTGGACGCATAAGTTATTACCTTACAACCCGGTATAAGAACACAACCCAAACAAACCCTAGATGCATCGCGATAAAAAGTGTAATTCTCACCACACTTAGGCAAAGTAAGAACCAGGGCTGAAGTGATTCAGTCCTTGAGTTCGTGAAAACTCTTCTCATAAGTCCTGACCATTCAAACTTGGTCTTCTTCTTAGTTGAAGCTGTCAGTGGGGCAGCAATTAAAAAGAACCCCCACGAAAGCAGTAGTAACCAGCCTATCCCAAGAAGCTACGGATATCTGTGGGAGTAAGAGGGTTTTCCCTGTTTTTAACAGCCTATGTCTTCCTGGGGACCACCTCTACACCTTCATCAGACACAACATGACCCAGAAAGGTCACTGATTTTAACAAGAATTCACCCTTGCTGAATTTTGCATACATTTGATATTGTCTAAGTACCTTCAAGGTTAGTCCCAAATGTTATTCATGCTCTTCCTTCGTCTTAGAGTAGATGAGAATTTCATCGATGAATTCTATGACAAAAGGTTTGAGAGATTCCCGGAAGACCATGTTCATGAGATCCATAAATGCAGTAGGTGCATTCTTGTGACCAAATTACATATCAAAGAACTCATAGAAGCGTAGACCCTGGATCAAGTAAAGCATAAATAGATGTTTAGAATACTTGCAGCATACATGTGACCACATCAGCGAACTTCTCCTACTCCTCCCTGCCCTTAAGGGCGTAGAACCTGTGTCTCTTAGGAGGCTAGGCTACTGCTGCGTCCTGTGGATTAGGCCTAGGCTGAGCAATACCTCCAGCCTGACCTCTTTTATGTGGCAGTCCTTATCCATGTGTCCATTCTTACCGCAACCTAAGCAGGCATTATTGCCCTGTCTTCTCTCTCCACTATTAGCACAACCACACTTAGCACAATCCTTTATGGGACACTGCATTTCACTTCCATTGATGTTTTTGGGTTCGGGTCTGTCTCCTCTAGGTGTTGTACTCCTCTGAAAGTTAGAGTTCTCTCTGTTTCCCCTTTTTAAATTTGATATGCTTACGGACACCAAAGTTGTTCTTGTTTCCCCCATTGCTAGGACCTGCCTGATATTTAGGCTTAGGCCTCCTAGCATCACGGACGCCTCTTTTTTTCCAGCAGTCCTACTGAACATGCAACATCAATGTGGAGAGGTCCATGTTTTCATGGATCGTCTCAGACTGAAACTCCTCCTCCTGATCTCAGGTGATTCCTGTGAGGAACCTGCTCATCTCATCTATGCTTTTAGATACAAGGGAAGTAGCATACGTGGACAGTTTAACGAACTTCAGGGAATACTCCTTGACTGTCAGAGATCCCTGTTTAAGGTTGATGAACTCCTTATCCTTGTCCTCCCTCATCTCCCTGGGAAAGAATCTCTCCATGAAGGTTGTCTTAAATATATCCCAAGTGACTGGAACTCCGCCGAAAGCTCGGCTTTCCTGCTACATCTTGCACCAAGTTTATGCAACATCCTTGAGCTGATAGGAAGCCAACTCTGATTTCTCGATATCTTTGTCCCCCAATAGCCACAAAAATCTTATGCATCTCATCCGTAAAATCCTTGGGATCCTCAAAAGTCATAGATCTTGTGAAAATAGGAGGATTCATTTTCATGAAGTCTCTTAGCCTGTCAGCCATGCTATGAACCGGTGGGTTCTCCCTATAAACGTTCTTCCGGATGACTTGGTAAGTCATGGCCTGAGCTTGCATAGTGATGACCTGTGCCATATGGTCCAGAGATGCGTGCACCTCCGCATCAGTCATTCCAGCAGGGTTGACCGACATAGCTACTCCTTCAACTAGAGCCTGGGGTGGAACTTGATTGTCCCCAGCAGCTGTTCCTCCTCTCCTCTTACCAATGATTCTCCTAGTATTCATTCTCTGAAAACAACAAGGATTGATGTTACACACGCTCATAACATTAATAAATTAGACATTAGAAAAATGGACGATACAATCACAAGAAGGGAATTTTCCTAAGCATAATACAGTCTTTAAATAAGTAGAGTGGTGCACTTTACTACCATGACTTAGAAACTACTGGATGTGTTTAATGTGAACTTATTATCTTCGTAACTTAACCTAATTCTCTGATACTAACTTTGTTACGATCGAATCTAGACCAAAGACGAGACCTACGTCGTTAAACTCTCAGACAAGCCTACATTCGTCAAAATTACTTCATCTAGGTTAATTTTAGAAGAAAATTTGAACTTTTTGTTTTCTTATTCCATGCAAAACATATTATACTTAACATCATAGGCGTTCACAAATAAACAATCTAATATAGATATAATAAAATGAAAGAAGTAGTTCATAATTTAATTAAATGTATTCTTGCCAAAAAGACACCAATACAAAGTCTTAAATTAAATGGGAAATGAAACACTAGTGGGACATGCTCCCCTAGATAAAGCTTTCATCTAAGATATATAAAAACGGTAGACATCCCCGAAAGCATAAGGGCATACCAAGTTCGGATGTAAGCTCCACATTCGGACAGTTGCAACGTCGTACCGTAAGATCTCACGTCAACCTGTGCCTGCACCTAAATGAAGATATTGTATGGGATTAGTACACACTTGTACTAAGTATGAGCATATGCAAGCACACACTAAGGAAATGCATGGGTAAGAATAGATCTTTCCTAACAACATGATTTATGGAAAGTCTAGTAAGTAGACTTGCCAAATTTGGATTAGGAATGTTAGTGGACCTGCCCAATTTTTATTAGGAAAGTCATTCCATGAGAGGAACATGCATTATCATACGTATCATATTGCACAGAGCACATACTGTCTTACACATAACAAATCACATATTGCATATAACACATAACATCTTTTATATCATTCGTTCATATGCCATGAAACTTTGGAATCATGGACTTGACATCAAGACTTCTCAAAAATGAGGGCTCAACATATGGGACCTCAACTAGGGATCCTTCTTTAGAAAACAAAGAGTCTGCTTCATTCGTTATACGTTCTTCACTTTATACATTTATAAACTAGTTTAAACACCTGCTATACCTAGGATGTAGTTTAAGGCTTTAATCGGGTTCATTGTGCGATGATTAACCATGACCTAGTGTCATTACCTATGTCTAGATCACCTCTAGATTATCCTACCCTAACACCTTTGGTATCATTAATTTCATTATGCTCATCATTTGAGGATGGCCTCATTCATTCATGGGGAACTTTAACTTTAACCGACATAGATTATGTGAGCATCATAAAATCTAGCGTCTCCCCCACACCGAAAACAGGTTAATTCACCATCCAAAGTGACCCAAAATATGCTGGGGTACATGGAAATTGAACCGCGCCATATCTCTATATATGTAGTATAGGTTCAAAGACTAGGAGTTATAAGGAGACCCATACCCGGCATGCCTGATAGTCTCATATCATGAGAGTTACGTGAACCTCGGCCCCTTGCAAAAGAAGGCATCACAGCTTATAACTAGTATATCAGTGATCAGTATAAATTTCTATTACATTCAACTCATACGTCATGGAAGGTGACTTCTAGTATGAGGACGTCACAGCTCAATAGATTATTTCTCATATCATCATTAGTATTAAGTGTATATTAATATCAATACTTTCATTAGAGTGTTTATATAGACTGGTCTTTACATTAACTTTACACTCTCATAGGTGAGTACATTTTGGTATCATTTACTTAGGTTCATTTGTGATTGCTCTCATCTTTTACATTAGCCTCTTATCATTTTGTAACCACATTCATTAAATTTAGAACAATTAATATACATAATAACTCACCCCTTATTATGTGAATGCTCACTTAATCATATGCCAATGCACTTGGCCATTTAGTGTGTATCACACTCTTACTTAACCCTCCTCGGGTTTCATCATTTCCTTGCATACAACTTAGGTTCACTTACTGTTAAACGTATGCTAGACATATGGGTCTATACATACAAGCCATGCGGCTTCATTCATAGTTTGTTTAAGTGATTCATATATTCAAAAGATTATGTGGTTCAAGACTTATACATCTTGTATGTATGTCAAGATCTCGATTTTTCTCTATGTGGGCAGCATTACTTTAAATATTTATTCACGTATGACATATGTATCAATACGGAGTTTGGGCAAGGGAACCCGTTTTCAAATTCCTTAGTTAACACTTGTCTTTTAAATTATTTTTGACTTAACCTCACTTTGGCTTCGGGACCCGATATTGAGCCCCAATGAAAACATTTACTTTCCAATATTTTTTTCATTCTTTTCCGTTTCGTTCATTTGGCACCACAACCTCATTTCTTTGATTCTATTTTTTCTTGACTTTTTGGAGTTGACCGTGAGTGTGTGGGATCGAATCCCCACAAACTCACTTTATTTTTATCTTTAATTCACTTAATCAGACTAGAGGTCGTGGGTTCGATTCCCAAGCCTCAACCTTTATTTTCTTTTTAATTCCTTAAGTCTGGCCGAGAGGTTGTGGGGTTGAATCTAATTCCTCTTATTTCCCTTTTTTTTGGAGAATTAAATTTATGTTCAAGGTCACGGGTCCGAATCCCCCTTACGACATTCCTTTAACTTAAAATATTATTTGAATTTTAACATGGTGAGGTCACGCGTTAAATCCTCCGTGACCTCACTTATTTTTAATTCATTTTTCATAGTATTTTAAGCTGCTTTAAGTTGATCGAAACTCATCAACATGTAGCTGGAAATTTTGTAGTTTTTTAGCATCTTTGTAATCAACGTTATTTGTTAGTTCTTAGGGTAATTCATGGTTCATTTAGAACGTCTTTAGGTGCATTTTCATGGATTCATTTAGCCAAGAGTCTCTCACTCAAATCAGTCACATTACGTTTCATATGAACATCACGATTTACATAAGATTTTGCATGTAAAAATACAACCATAACGTATCATTTTTTAGCCTTAAACCGAGAGTAATACGTCACGGCTAAGATGGCATACACATACACATATTTTTGGAAAATATAGGTTATCATTCATACGATTCCAAACACACATTCATGAACATATTCATTGTGAAAACACATTGCATGCCTAATATCTACCAGCAAACATACCTAATCTACGAATCAATCGGAGCTAGTGACAAGGACATTCAACGGGGAACAATCCAAGTTTTTGGATTATAATTGAGTTAATCCTAGGGGTCTCTGGGGAAAGGGACCAAGAGTAAGAAATCACATACAATTTATGGTTTTGAATGTTGTAGGTTGAACGTAAAAGCTTTAATAAGGTTCTTGGAAGCGAGAGGTATGTCATCAAAAGTCGTAATTACTCTATGTTTTTATGCTAGCCCATAAATGATGTTACAATGCAATTGAATTATGTATGATGTAACGATGTATATTTGTTGGGATATGAACATGTTAATTGTGAGATCATGATAAGAATAAGATAACGGAAGTTATGATATTCTCTTGTATTCTTTATACTAGATGATTATGCTATTTTAATCTCACAAATGAGGGGTTGCGATGCAAGAAAATTCTCATCTTATCCTAAAGAGCTCATGATCATGTTTATACAAGGAGTTAATCTCCTATGGATTATGATAAGTTTATGATAAAGGAAAACTTTTAGGTCATTCAATAAACGGACTTAAGCTAAGCACCGATGAACTTGATATGAGAGGTGTCCCTTCCCTAGTTGGAAGGTAGGTCACAAGAACTCTCATTAGACAGAGGCTGCCATGTATTGAGGAACTATGCGTCTATAATACATATACTAGTTCTTGAACTATGTTGACACTATAGAATATTATCTAGTGGATACCTCTACAAAGCTCTGTCATGTTTGGTTCTACATTAGCAAGTAGACCACCATCTTTTGATGTGGGGATTTATGACACTCGATTCCATGTTCATCTCACATGGTCTATGTATGTTAAGGAGAATATTCACTCATGTAAAATTAATGATACGTAAATGGACGTTGACTAGGGTGACATGAAGATTTTACTTAGTACAGGTAGGGGTATGAGACTCTACATAGACATTGCATAAGTTGGCTCCAAGGGAAGTCCTAGGATATTGTTCTTATGTAATATGATAACATGAAAGGTATGATGCTTATGATTCATGTTATTACTCTTATTTAATGTTGGT
The DNA here is from genome assembly GCA_027705065.1 of Solanum peruvianum. Classification (NCBI taxonomy): domain Eukaryota; kingdom Viridiplantae; phylum Streptophyta; class Magnoliopsida; order Solanales; family Solanaceae; genus Solanum; species Solanum peruvianum. Next base: position 34,404,115 of record JAKWJD010001763.1, on the reverse strand, counting down.
CATTATGATGAATGTGTTATTGGTTATATTGTTATATGAATTGATGACTACTAATATTACATGTTCTATGAAGAAAATCTTTACTTATGGTTTCCTATCTTTTTTACTTGGTTGTTTGGGGTTATGGGTGCACTTGTAGGTTGGGGATGGGATCATTGGTAAGTGTTTTGCATATTATTTTCTATAATCTTTTGAATATGTAATGTTAAAATGATTGTGTAATAATATATTTTCAATTATGATCACATTTTATGCTGATGAAATCCTTAACGTGTGTATGTTCTATGGTATGTGCACTGAAGACATTTACATGACTTAGCATGCTTTCTAAAGAAATGATAAATGATACTTTTTCATTAATGTCTTTAAAAGTTATGTGCACATACCCATACTTAGTACATATGGCGTACTAACCCCATTACTTTATATTACTACAAATGTACGGTCCGACCATTGAATATTAAGAAGGTCGATTAAAGAAGCTTGAAATTCTTTTTCCAAGTATTTGTTGGTCCTCATATTTGTGGATGCTATCTTTCAAATTCCAGCTTATTAAGACACTAGTAGATTTTAAGAATATTTTATGTCCATTTATGTTCTTTGGATTCTTTTGTATTAAGGCCTCTACAATATATTTACTATATATTGGCTAAGTCAAAATTCGTACACGCTAGATGGTTTTATATATGTGAGACAATTTATTAGAATATCGTATGTCATTAATAATGTTAAGTATGAAGTCTAAGTATGATTCACATAGTATGTAAAATATTTAATTTTTCTACAATTTTAACTTATAAAATATTATGAAGAATACTAAGGGTTTGTCTAAGACCTCTGCGACAACGATGACGCTGGTCGCATCTTGGGTTTTTGATTTTGAAGAATGAATTCTCTTAAATGTTAAAGTCGTATAAACATGTTTAAAATATACTGAAGACCCTTTAGTTAATTAACCCCTAAACATTATACTGAACTGCGCATAGGAGACAACCTTATAGACTGATTGGAACAAACAGACTGTTCTGTTGGTTCGTGGTTTGGGACTGAGGCTGGTCCTTTTTAGATCTTCATTGCACGACTAATTACTGAACCAAGATACCCATATATGGGGGTATAGTGGCCCACGAGCCGTCTACTGCCTCCGTCCTTTAGGGTTGTCTTACGCAGTCTTGGCAAAACATATAAAGACACACAATGTCTTTTCAAGGCAAACCTTTCGAAAGTCATCGAAGTTTTGGAACGTTTGAACTCCAATATTCACGAAAATTTACACAATGACTATATACACTATAATAAAATATTTAAGTTTCCCATAAGATCATGAACCACAGATAAACACATATAAACACATTTGAGGAACATAGGTTACTTAGTCGTCGAACGTCTTAGTCATCCCTTTATGTTTGACTTCCAATGCACCTAAACTCTTAGTCACTTCCTCAATACGACATTATATACCGATTTAGGACCTTATAAAATAATTACAATCATTTTAGGATCTCGTTAACCTATGTAAATTTTGGGATCTTACAGCTCTGATATTGATTGTTAAGAAGAAGGATGTGTCACTTAGAATGTGCATTGATTATTGCCAACTCAATAAGGTCACCATAAAGTACAATTGTACTCTCCTTAGTATCAATGATCTATTTTATAAACTCCAAGTATCTAGTTACTTTTTCATGATTGACTTAAGGTCGAAACTTCACCAGTTTAGGGTGAGAGATATGATGTTCCCAAAATAGTTTTCCAAACTAGATATTGTCATTATGAATATCGAGATATTTATTTTGGGTTAATATATGCCACTAAGGTGTTGATAGAAGTAATGAATAGAGTTTTATGAGATTACCTCGACTCATTTGTGATTGTGTTTATTGATGATATTTTGATATACTCGAAGAATGAAGAGGAGCATTAGAATCACTTGAGGATGGACTTGCAGGTCCTCAAGGAACAAGAACTTTATTTTTATTTTAGCAAGTGTAAATTTTGGTTTAAGTTTGTTGTTTTTCATGGCCATATTATCTCTAGTAAGGGTGAAGAGGTTGAAACTGGCCTAGAACTTTGACTCCATCTGGCATAAGAAGTTTCTTTGGTCTAGACAGGTATTGTAGGTGGTTTGTTGATGGAATTTCTGCATTGCCTCTCCTTTGACAACTTTGACCCTAAAAAAGTGAAGTTTAAGTGGTCGGAAGCTTAAGAGAAAGGTTTTCAAGAGTTGAAAGATAGCTTACCCACTCTGATGTTGAACTTGCTGAAGGATAATGAAGGATTTGTAGTTTATTTTTATGATTCCGGATTGGGCTTGGGATGTGTCCTCATGAAGAAATGTAAGGTGATAGCCTACGCTTCTAGGCAACTCAAAGTTCATTTGAAGAATTACCCAACTCATGACCTTTAGTTAGTTGTTGTAGTTTTTGCCTTTAAAATATGGAGATACTAATTGTATGGTGTGCATGTTGATGTATTGACTGACCATAAAAGTCTTCAATATGTGTTTACACAAAATAAGTTGAACCTCCGACAGATAAGATGGTTAGAATTGTTAATGGATTATGACATTAGTGTCCTTTACCACCCTAGCAAGGACAATGTGGTTGCAGATGCTTTGAGTCGTATGACTATGTGTAGTGTTTATCATGTGGAAAAAGAGAAGAAAGAACTTGTGAAAGATGTTCTTAGGGTTGCTTGATTAGGTATGCTGTTAGAGATTCTCTAAATGGTGGTTTCATGGGTGATCATAACTCCAACATATCATTAGTGGTGGAGGTGAAATCTAAGCAACATCTTGATCCTCTATTGATAGAGTTGAAGGAATCGGTACTCGGTAAGCTCAATGAGTCATTATCCCAAGTGGGGATGGTGTCCTTAGGTACCAAGTCAGATTATGTTTATCAAATGTTGAGGATTTGAGAAATTTAAATCTAGAAAAAGCCCATGGATTTTTCTATTCTATACATCCATGTGCCACAAAAATATATCATGATCTTAGGGAAGTCAATTGGATGGATTGTTTGAAAAGGGACATAGCATAGTTTGTTGCAAACTGTCCAAATTGCCAACAGGTTAAAGCTTAACATTTTAAACCGGGTAGTTTAACCTAAATCATGGATAATCCTACTTGGAAGTGGGAAGCCATCAATATGGACATTATTGTTAGGTTGCCTCGAAACTAGAGGCAAAATAATTCTATATGGGTTATTGTTGATAGGTTGACAAAATATGCCCATTTTATTCTTTTTAAGTCTACTTATACTGCCAAAAATTATGCAATAATCTACATTAAAGAGATTTTGAGTCTTCATGAGATTCTTCTGTCCATCATTTCGTATAGAGGTGCCCAATTCACTTCTTGTTTTTGGAAGGCTTTTCAAAAGGGTTTAGGTACTCAAGTGAAACTTAGTACCGCTTTTCATCCTCAGATGGATGGTCATGAGGAACTTACCATTAAGACCAATAAAGATATGTTAAAAACATGCATAATTAATTTAAAAGGGAAGTTGGGATGATCACTTATCTTTGATTAAGTTCTCTTACAACAATAACTATCATTCGAGCATCTCCATGGTACCTTTTGAATCTCTTTACGGTAGAAGTTGTAGGTCTGTGGTTGGATTGTTTTTGGTTGGTGAGTCCTCACTCCTTTGTCCATAGATTATCTATGGGGATATAGAGAATGTTCTAATCATAAGAGAGAGAAAGATTAAACACAACATGTAGTCAGCAAAAGTCTTATGCCGACAATAGTAGAAGAGATCTTGAGTTCGAAATAGGTAATCATGTCTACTTGAGGATTTTACCTTTGAAAGGGGTGATGAGATTTTGTAGAAAGAGAAAGTTAATTCCGTGGTATGTTGGTCCTTATGAGGTATTACAACGCATTGAGAAGGTTGCCTATGAGTTGAAACTAACTCGTGAAATAGCTTTCGTTCATCTGGTGTTTCATGTTTCAATGTTCATGAAATGCATAGTCGACGCGGTGTCTATTCGAACTACAGAATGTTAAGGAGTGGTTGAGAACCTCTCTTAAGAAGAGGTTGCGATTGAGATCCTAGATCGCCAAGTAATGATGTTGAGAAACAAGGAGGTTGCCTCTGTAAACGTTCTATAGAGGAACCATCTTTTCAAGTGTGCAACATGGGAGGCTGAGGCCTGCATGAAGTCCGCTACCCTCATCTTTTACTCCATGAGGTTAGACATTTCCTCTCCGTAATGAAATTAATGAATAATCATGAAATTGACTTATTTTCTATATGGGTGCATGTTTGGTAAAAGTTATACAAACTAGAGTTTTAAGAAAATTTCTTCATACTCTATTGTAGCACTTATGTGAAATTGTATGCATGTATCTTCTTGAGATTATGATGTTTTGTTGTTGTCTTGAGAAGAATGATAGCATGCTAACTCTTTGAGGTATTACATGTTTGTGCATTATGAATTGAGTGTTATGTGTAATGTTGTGGTATGTGTTGAAAGGAGTTGTGAATTATTCCTATGAGTTGTGACTAATTAGTATTTTATGTTGTTGATTGGTTGGGCTGCTAGTATTGAGTCTATTCTTACCCTCCCAAAGATTTTAGTGTCATTCGGGGACGAATATTCCTACGAGGGGATAATGTAACACTTCAAAAATGTCCTGAATTAGACTAGAGTTTAATATATTAAATATTATTTTAAATTATTTTTCCAGGCCTATATTAATATAATAAACTCATTTAGAAAAGGTTAGTCAAAACGACAAAGAAAGACCTTGATGTCCGAAAACTAGCTAAATTGAACAAGTTGATATCCCTATGTTTGGTGAAAGTTTAGAGGTGTCAAATGAAGTCCAAAACTTGTAAAGAGACCTTTGGTAGGTGGTATGTAGTACAAAGGTTCCAAATATTAGGTAACGACACTCCAAGGAAAACCTGAAGGGTCTTTGGGGAGGATCCCAACATGGGTAGGCAGGCTGCAAAAGCAGCCAGAGCAAAAAAAATAAGGTGTGCGACGCAAAGCCTACACGCAGGGTTCTACCTCAAGATTTGAGAGGAAGCCTCGCGATGCAAGACTGACACACACCTCATTGCCTCAACCTAAAAATTCAGAAAAATAATAGGAATTGACCTTGCGACCCGCAACCACTCCCCATAATCGTTAAATTCTTATTTTTTGTAATTTACCTTCTTAAAAAGACACATTTAAAAGGAGGGAATTTTGGGTATTTTATATGACGAATATATATGGATTATAGGTCAGTTTTAAAACACCTTTTAACCCATAGTGCGTCTTCCCACAAGAAGCACATTTAGGTTTGCCAATTTGAGACAACCACCCTTCTCGATTTTCAACTTAGCACCCCTAGATTAATCTTGAGTTTAGGTCCTCTTCTTGAACCTATGATTGCTTTGTTCACTAGATGCGCTCCTATTTAAGTTTAGGTCCTCTTCTTGAACCTATGTTTGCTTTGTTCACTACATCCACTCCTATTTAAGTATCTAGCAATCCAACCAAGTTTAGACTCCTCAATGGATTGATAATGCACCATGAGTCTAGAGAGGGTCATATCATCATAGAGCATGGCCGTAAGGAATTCTTCTTTCACAAGGTCAGCAACACCCGTCACAAACCTAATCATCTCATTACTTGGTTTAGACACCGAGGATGGAGAAAACCTAGACAACATAGACAACTTCAATGAGTATTCTTTAACACTCATATTTCCTTGGTTGAGATTGATAAACTACTCAACCTTCACCGACCTCCTCACACGGGGAAAGTACTTACCAAGAAAAGCTTCCGACTCAATAGGACCCAACTCCATTGGCCTATTGTCCTTCTATTGAGTGTACCAAATTTGAGACACATCTCTCAATTGATAAGAAGACAACTCCGCCTTCTCCCTAGATGTAACCCCCATAGCGCTTAAAACATTGTACACACCATCAAGAAATTCTTGGATATCTTCATTCACCTTCGAACCAAGAAATATTTGAGGATTCAACCTCACAAAACTCTACTAGGCATGATTCCCACCAATGAACAAGACTCTATTAGGCGTGACTCGATGAGACATTTGGATTCCTAAGACTAGTTTCTTAACTTATATTGTAATACCAAGTTTGTCACGACCCACATGTATACCCTACAAGTTAGGGCATTCTTAGGTTACAATAGGCGTACTTTACCTCTCGGAGGTCTTGTACAAGTCCTTCCGTATCGTTCAACACATATACATAATGAAAAGTAATGCGGGATTAAAACTTTTCATAAAACATTAGAATATATCTTATAGAATCTTTCATTAAAAATCATAGGAAATCCTAAGTCTCAGTCTAATAAAAGCTTATACACGAGAATACTTAGGACACGACCCATACATAAAAACATAGAAATACTCAGTCTATTACAATACTTCAATATAAAATAAACTTAAGATACTATGACCTCAAATGAAGAGAGGACATACTTCAACTTCACTTGAATGATGCTATAATTAAAGCCTTACTTATTAATTACATTCAACTACAAACTACTATAGAGATAGAAATATATATGGAATTAGTACAAACACATGTACTAAGTCTGGCATATTTCATAAAAATCATGAAAATGGACAATTATTGGAAATATTCATCTTTTGATTTAAATATCATAATATAATAATAAGAACAACATTTAACACCTTAGAAACACATAATATAAAACTTAAGCAATTTATCACATTTTTAAGGAACACTTCACAGTGAGCTGATTCAATGTTACAATGAAGTCCATTAACTTCACCTTGGACACTTTATATCATATAATCTTCTAACTAAAATATATACTAAGACTCACTTAAGTAAGACAAATGAAGAACACCCATACATCCTCTCTAGGAACACCTACATGAACGTTATGACAACCTATGATGAAACATACGCACCTACTACATCAAACATATGAACATATATAATATGACATTCACCTCACTAACGATTTCAAAAGACTTACTTAAGTAGAAGAGAACACTGATAAACTTTCTACAAGGTTACCTACATAATCTTTAAGACTTCCTATGTTTTAGTCATGCCTAAAGTATCAAACAACATCCCTAACTAGAGTCATTCTCAAGACTTCCCTAGATAATATATTAATATATAATCCCTTATGCCCCCATCACACTTTTAACTAGGAAATCCTTAAATTCACTATAGATTAGTTACTCATTTATTTACATGATTTGTAACATAAGTCATTATTTCATTAGCTGATTAAGAGATATTCATCACACAGAGGGAATTCAAGTAATGGTCTTGAAGAAGACCTAGGGTCTCTCACTAACATATTCAAAGCCTAAGGTTAAGTAATATGAAGGGTTGACTTTGACACATCCCATGTAGCCACTTGTTTATGGAATATGAAGGTTTGAATTTGCACTCTAGCCTTATTCTTAACTAGATCTACTTGCCTTACCATACTCACTTGGTGCTAACCTTTATTCTAATAAAGTAATTCACATTAAGGATCACATGTAAGGTTTCACATCTACTTCATATCCTAATAACATTCACCCTACCAAAGAGGTCCCCTAAGGCTGCCTTACAATGGAGACGAAAATAGATTAATGAGTTTCCTAAGGATGATATGATGATGTTCCGGACAACCAACCTTAAGTCTACCATTCATTACAAGAAGGATACTTTACGACATTCGACTTCAAGGTTCATAACCTTATCACTAGGTTTAAGGTTTCACATATAGGACCTTCTTAACTTTCTCCAAGGTCTCATGTCATTCATACATATAAAACTAAGACGCTTTAGCATCACAAATCAATAAATCTCATATTCACATATCATTCATGTATTAAGAAGAGGGACTTAAGTCTACCTAATATAACATATCATATTCAGGAAGCACATAGGCAAAACTTTTATTATCTTTAGGTAACCCTATACACTAATGTAGCATCATAAAAATAATAATCATAAGAGTCAATAACCAATTAGGAAGAACCACGCATCAAATCTAAGAATACACAAATAAATGCATAAACATAGTCTAACATGGTCGCCTAATTAACATCGATAAAATAAACCAGATACTTTCACATTACTTAACATGTAGATATATATGATTATACTTCACATAATCAACTATGCGAATCATCATAATACTTCAAGTAGTGCCGGCAATACCATGATCATCATAATTCATAAAATAATGCCGACAAGGCCACATCACTCACATAACGCCGCAACCATAATTGGACCATACCAATCACAACATAATTTAAGATATACATTAAATAAGCTACAGAGAATTATCGAAGCGTGCCACAAATCCGTTCTCTCCACTTCAATCCTTAGCTAAATCATCCAATTCAATACCAATATGCCCTACCCATGGAAATGATCATAAATTCAATACAAAACCATAATACTCAATGAAACTAGGTCATTACAATATATATTTATCAATATAATACAAACTTTACACAAATTGAATGCAATTCTTACATCATTCAATAGCCCATAGAAAACTACAAATTGGTCCGTGGTTTTGAACTGAGGCTGGTAGTTCGAGGTGAAAGCTATGATGCCTAAGTCTTGACCTACACCCTCAATATACATGGAGTCGACCAGCCTACTGGTCGTTTATTGCCTCAGTCAATTGGGATAGTCTAATACAACCTTTGGCTTAAGGCAAGGGTCCTTGCTCAAGGACCCTTGGATGATCCTTGAAGACTTTCACCCGGACGTTTCCAACTTATATATGATCATATATGAGTGCAGGACCTCTCACAAAAATTTCATCAAAAAACGATCACATAAAACTTGAAGTAACATGCTTAGATATGCAAGGTCATTTTAAGGCACACCCTTTGAACGTCATGGACGTTCTTTGACGTTTGTCTTCCAAACTTCACGAAACTTGACACAATGACAATATTCAATATATTAACTCATTTAGGTACCACATAAGCTCATGAGTAAAATCTAAACACCTCAAAACACATATGTGGTACATAGGTCACTTAGTTTCCAAACGTCTTAATCGTCCTTTTATGTTTGACTTCCTATTCACCTAATACTTTATACAATGACTAAATACCACATAATAAGCCATTTTTAGGACCTTATAAATTCATGAAAACCACGTTAGGCTATAGTTCACCTAAGTTATTTTTCAGGATGTTACTTCTTCATCATGTTTTAGAGGTTTTATTCAATATTAAAGTATAATGATCTTTCATATCTAGTCATCCTTTTATATTGAGAGTTAATATTAATGTTTTCAAAGAGAAAATATGATCAAATATCTTCTTCTTCAATTAAGCGATGAGTTCTTTCTCAAAACGTTTTCATAGTCTTTCTCTTGATGAATTGATGATGATGTATTGATTTTAAGGTGGATTTCAATCTAATTACATGATGAACCCATGCCCCCTTCAATTCTCATTTTAGCCTTTGTATAGGTATTCTGATTGTGACTTTGTATTTATTGAATTATGATTTTAACACGTTGAATTGCAAATGTATACTTCCTAGTACGTGTATTGCTGATGAGTTATGTGTTGTTGGTCCAATGAGGATTGATTCATGAAGACTTGATCCTTACTTCCTATTGAATTTTAATGCAAGGCATTCACAATAATCTTGATTAGTGCATGATTGAAGATTCATTTATGTAAATAAAATTGGAGCTACTTCCTTATATTGATGTCATTGATGAATTTTTTGTATGAATCATTTTCATGATCAAAGTAATGGATCTTAGTAAGATTGATTTAAATTCTTTTAGCCTAGACATTAATAATGCTATGTACAGGATGTGATATCGATTTTTTGGTACATGAATCATGATTTATACTTGGTTATTACGTCTTTAGCTACTGTCCTGTATTTGTAACATTAATGCATTTTAATTATTGATCAAAATAAAGAATATTAGTAAGTGATATATGTCTCTCTACTTTCTAGTATATTGATAATGTATTGGACTATGTTGTAGGATTATCTTGTAGTGATTTGTACATGGTTTTTTTTTATGATTAAAGTACAACTAGATAACTCCCTATACATTAATTGTTGAGTAAAAATGTACATTGATCAATAATTATGAAAGATTGATGGAATTGTAAGAACGACTCTTCTCTTCTACATTCTATAGAATTGTTAGTTGATGAAGCCTTGTATGACATTGTGGGGTATGGTCCACATATAGTGGCGGTGTTTACTTTAGTGTTAATATATGTGTGATGTGATAATGGAATTGAAGGAAATTATACTATGAGTGTGTGTTGTGATGATTAGCCTATGTGAAGCTTTTGCCTAGTTTTCCTATTCCAGTTGTGATCTAGTATGTATTTGTAATGTGGCAAGTATATGTATGACTAGGTTGGGTTTTTATGAGGTGCTTCATTAAATGAATATATATATGGTTAATTATCCCTTACCTATGTAACCCTATGTGGATGTGTGAATAGATAAGGGTAGGAATCTTGAGTGTAATATGAAGTTACCTTGTCTCCTATGCTAAATTGTGTTGTTTGGTCTATGCTTGAAATTGTATTGTGATACTTAGAGGGTGGCTGCCTCAATGTGTTGTTGATAGCCATTATGAGATTATATTGACCAATGTACACACAAAATCATACATTATGCATGTTTACAAGCTGCTAAGGTTCATGGTGTCTAAATGAAAGGTTGTTCTCGTATTCACTTAATATATACTACTATGCTTGTAAGATAGATTTATATGAAACATGTTATGTATTCCCATAGATAGGATGACTTGATAGATGTACTAGTATGATCAAGGGTACGAGACCTTGTCAATGCATTGCTTATGTGTGTCTTGATAGGATAGTTCCTAGGTTTGGTTTTCTATGTACATAATATGAATGCATGGTTATGTTATGAATGTGCATAATGTCTTAATTTGTTTATGTAAAAGTATTTATCATAAATATCCTTATGCATTTATGTATTAATCTGTTTGACCTTAATGTGTTATGTGAAAGGTTTTCTCACTTATAAGTTTATACACATATGTATGAAGGTCTAGTCAACGGAGGGGCCTCGAATGGTGTGCTCAAGTGTACCCTAAACTAGATAGGTGCTTGAATATGCTATGTCCATGTGAAAGGGTTTCTCACATAATTTAGGTTGATAAACTTTCATATATGAACTATGAGATAAGTATATGAGAATTCAATATCCCAAAGCCTATGTTTTTAAAAAGTAATGTTAATTAGGGTTTTTAACAAAAAAAGGGAACTTATCTTTGAACCGAGAGAAGTTGAAGTTAAGGTGTGTCCTTTCCTATTGGAGGAAGGTAGGTCACCACGGTCCTCACGGGGTGGATAGACCCATGACCATAAAAGGGTGTAGAGTAATGTTTCCACGAAGTCCCCAAATTTCCATAAACTATGCTTGCCACATAGGATCTAGCATGTGAATTTACTTAGTATGCTAGCATGTGTTAATGTTCTAGTAAAACCCCATAAATTCCATGACCTATACTAGAGACTTATATGTTAAAATGATTATATTAGACCTTAAAATTGATAAATAACTTGTCGGAGAATTGTTGGATCCATAGAATTACAGAAAGACCTTAACGTCCTGAAACTAGCGATATTGAACTAGTTGACGTCCCTATGTATGGTGAAGGTTTTGAAGCATCATATGAAGTCCAAAACTCATAAAAAGACTTTTAATTTGTAGAGTGTAGTACATAAGGTCAAAAGTAATGTTACTACACCCCAAGGATCACTGTAAGGGTCCTTGTGGAGGACCGGAACTTGGACGAGCAAGCTGCCAAGGCAGCTGCGCGCAGGCAGGTTTTTTGTGGCTGCTACGCGACGAGCAGCCATCACGTGGAGATCTAGAGTCCTCAAACCATTGGGATGAAACTAGGTATACTTAATCAACCCAAAATTCAAAAATAAATGCAAAATCAACCTTGAGACGCGCACACACTTCCCTGATTCGGAAAAGTCGTAAATTTAGTGTTTTGACTACACAAAAAGACACATTTAAGTGAGGGGGATTTTGGATAATTTAATGGGAGGCTATATAACTTCTTAGAGACAGTCTTACGTAAATCATTAACACTCAAAACTGTGGCAAAGTTTGAACTCATAAAATCACACACTCTCTCCTAAATTCACTTTTCCTCCAATACTCCATTGAAGACCAATAGAGCTCCAAGGAGAAGATCAAACCTTCATATTTTCAACCCAAAATCGTGTATTTTTCATCTTTAAGGTATGGTTTCATTCACTCTTGGTATTTCTCTCACCAAGAAGGTTTTGAAAAGATGATTTCTAGATTCCACCAAAACAAGGGTTTTTCTCCTCACATAGTTCTTCCTTCGAAACCAAAATTGTGAATTAATTATGATGAATTGTGATGAATTAATGTTGTATATTTATGTATTGATGGTTATTTGTTGAATTCCTTTGAGTTTTCCCTAGTCTCATGTCTTTCCCCCAAATCCTTAAATGCTTGCATTGATTAAGGTGAAATGTTGCGGGTGATGAAGATGTCACTTGTTTACTCTTATATTAGTTATGATAATAATTCATGAATTTCCCAATTTCATATGTTGGTTGTGAATTCTATTGTATTTAATGGTGAAGTACCATGAAGGGAAATGAGGTATGATCTTGATTCTGTTTGATCTAAATTATGAACGGCGAGGTTACTTATATGAGAATGATGGTATAGCTAATGTGTTATTGTAATTTTGATGATATGATTACCTCAAACCTAACCCTATTTACATTTATTTTCTATGAATTATGTATAAATTATATAGCATGATCATCATAAGATTGAATGTAGTTTCTCATGAACATGATGAAGGTTTGTGTGAAAGGTTTAATCACTTGTTATTATGACTAAAGTGAAAGGATAGTTCACACTTGTGGTCACCTAAGAGCTATTATGATAAGAGGTTTACATAAGTGTTTAGAAGAAACTAATGTGAACTTGTATAATGTAATAAGATAATTTTAAAGGGAACAAATTCTTAGCACCGAAAGACCATTTAAATGAGATTGAGTCTCGCATTTAGTATGTCTTGCCTCCCACATGGGTTTCTTCATGTTTAGCTTGTTAGGATTCCAACTAGCAAAGCTTTTTCTGTTTCTACCTTGGTGAGTGATTCGGTGGTGGTTAATAGAGTCTATATAGGTATCCTATTTCCTTTCCCAATATAGTTACATTAGTTGACTTGATAGAACTTGATATCCTTAATTTTATTCATAAACACATATATAAGATACAATTACAGTTATAAAATCCGTTTCATCTCATAAACAATATAAAATGACAATACAACAGGGGCATAGCCCTACAACAATAAAAATAAGCCACATATAGGCTTTACAACTTTGTCTTCAAATGAAAGATAGAGTCAACATAAGCGTCATAATAGCTAAATATTCCGTACGTAGAATATGGGCATCATCCTCGGAGAAATGAGGACCTACGACTTGGATAATAAGAGTATTCAAGCTTTTTTCTCAATCGCCTCGAACAAAACCTCAACGACCGGAACCTAAAGTATTGTGGAAAGAAGAGAAAAATGGGGTTAGTATGCCACATGTACTAAGTATGAGACCATATGAACATATAACAATAAAACATTCTAAAAAGGGACACTTAGTTAAACGTTCCATATCATGTCTTTATGCATAATCAACAAGTATACCAACCAATTAAACAAGCATAATCAAATCAAAGCAAAAATATGTATATCACATATTTAAACCCATAATCTGACATAACCCTAACATCAAGTAATAATATTACAATTATGAATAAGAGTTATTCACTAGTAAATCAAGACAACCATGCATAACCCTTATAAATCCACAAATTGCAATGACCATGTAAAGCCTCATAACCATACTTAATCAAGTAACCAAACAAGAATCACAAATAGTATCTTACCTCACATAACATAACCTTCAACATACATAATTTCATACTTTAGACAACAAGAACCAATTGCATGTTAATAAATATCATAATAATCACTTAAAGTTATTACATTTCCTAATCATTTACATACATAATATTGATCTCCTAAAGTTTCTATCAGGGCAAACTAGTGCAAGACCTAGGTAGAGTCCCATACCCCTACCTAAGTTAAGTCTAACCTTTCAAGCACCTTAGTCAGACTATACATCATTACTTCATTTTAGTTTAGGGAAAACCTTCCTTAAACAACATAGACCATATGAGCTAATGTGGAATATGGTCTCATAACCTTACACCGATGAAAGGTGCTCTATAAGCCAAGGTAATATATAACATAAACGTAGCTTTCTAGGTGGATCCTTTAGCTAGTATTCCTATGGTAGCAACATAGTTATAAAACATGGGGATTCATCGGAAATATCACTCTACACCCTATTTTTATAATGAGGCTATCCAAATCATGAGAACATAAGTGAACCCCAACCTTTCCTTTGTGGAAAAGCATCACCCTCTCTCATAGAAGATCGCTCGGTGCTAAGCTAGTCCCTTATTTAACTTTCTTTATTCTTTATTTATCAATCATAACTTTTAGTTAGGTCATAGGGTCTAGCACTTTTATAATCATTGTCATAATAGCTCAAAAGGAATTGTATGAGTAAAAATCCTTTCAACACGATTCTTATAAGTAAGGCTAACACTTTATTATTTTTCAATAATAAAGAAAATTTGGCAATCATCATTCACCCTTATTACTTTACGTATTAATAAACCTCACAACCATACCAAGATATTTCAATTAAACATCATACCAACCTATAAATCCTATGAAATCATGGTCCAATACAATCATCATGACTTAACCGCAATTAACGATAATTTAAACAAGGGATAAGGTCACAAGACTTACAAAGTCTTGCTCACAACTTCACCATCACCAAGGTCTTACCATATCAATCCAATTAGATAAAGAAATAACCACAATTCAATAACCAACATAATCAGTAGTATAGACGAGTCACTACTTCACAATTTAATAGTAGATCAAAGCTTAGGATTTAGTCAGTTCACCATACCCTAGATCATCTATTAAGAACTATCAAGAAAGACTAATCACCATACTAATTTGTTCAAAAACAGAATATCAACATCATATACAAGTGATTCAACCCATAAGAAAGTCAATTGATTGAACAATTTATAATCTATGTCAAAAATACAACCTAGGGTTAAGGACTTGGGAACATGTTCTTAAATTTAGGCAACACAACGATCAATTACTCAAATTAAGTTAGAGTAAATTTTAATCAAATCATATTAACCTAACAGAAAAACTCAATCCATAACATCAATTTCACAATTGGAAGAAACCCATTAAAAATCACTTACTTTTAAAATCATTTTGGATGAGCCCTTGAGGAAAGAGGTCTCAAAGGTGAAGAGTTATAATACCTTATTGTATTGATAAGTAATTGAAGATGAATCCACCCTTTTTAATCACCCAATCAACCTCCTAGACTTATCTTCAATGGAGTCTTCCAATAGAGAGAGAAAGTAGAGAAAAGGTAGAGCAATTAGATTTAGAAATCTGTTTAGGTTAAAAGAGGTTAGGGACTTTATAGGGTGATTGACTAAATTAACTATACCTCCATTAATCCCTTAATTAAACCCCTTAATCCCTAACTAACTTAAATTAATTAACTAAAACGTGACTCATAACTGACTAACCTTACCAACGAGACCCCATCTGTTGTCCGTTGGTGGGACTACGGACTGGCCCCTCTGTGTGTTGCACGTCCATCGGCTTGGTCAGAGACTTGTGCAGTCGGGGCCTTCCTCTATGAGGCAAATTTATGGGACAACAGAAGAATCAACGCCCCGTCAGTTCACATATAGACCGTCGGCTCTTCCGTAAATAGCCTTTTGATTAAGGTGTGGCTAAGTGTTGAGAGATGGTGGCATCGACGGTCCGTTGGACCAAGCATGAGCTTTTGGTTGCTCTGTCTTTGAATACAGCCACCACCTGGACAAGTGTGGAGCAAGGGAGGAACCAATGGTCCGTTGATCCACCCATGGACCGTAGGCCAGCCCGTCGATGCACATCGCCCAGGCAGTGCTGCCAAACCCACAAGGGTCCTGCTCAAAGGACCTTGGTTGAACCTTGGGGAGTCGTACCCAAACATTTTGACAATGAAACCTTCCTAACACCTATCAATTATATTTACACCAGATTTTGTTAAATTGCGAATCTTAAAAGCTTGTCAAATAGGCCAAGACACACAAGCACCTCTTGAAACCATCTTTCGGATGTCGTGGACATTCTTGAACGTTTTGGTTCCAAAACTTCCTAAGTGACCTATATTCATGATAATAACCTTAAAAACAGTGTCTAGACTTCGTGAAACCTATGTTAGGCTTAAAATTTTCTAAATGTTAGAGTATCCCCCCCTTAGGAACATTCGTCCTCGAATGACACTAAAATTGTTTTCAAGAGAGGAATAAACTCAAGACTAGCCCAACAAACATCATTTAAATACAATATAGAATACACATCATTTAAATCAAGGAAATTCAAAACTTCAATTAAAAAATATGAGACTAAACATCACTTCATGAGGTACTTCATTCTCACATCAACCATTTGAGCTCAACAAGACAAACGTGAGTCAATTAGATTCAAATTTAACTTATCAACATGTTAAATAACATTTCATAAAGACTAAATATGTCAAAGTACACAACATGAATCAAAACAAGCCAAAAACAAATTTTCACGTTTTGAAGAAAAATCACTAGAAGTTCATTGCCCCATTTTGAAAAATTCAACTTTCACATTTCTTAACCAAAAACCAAAGGACTTCAATTTCTAATCATATTTAAACTACTTAAAAGAATATCCAACCTGAATCATAAAAAGGATGAGGATATCGAGACTTCATGTCGACCTCGGCCCCCCAAGAAGCACCTTCAATTACGTGGTTCCTCCATAATACTTTTACGAATACAACCTCTTGGTTACTCATCCATTCAACTTGCCTATCAAGAATTAGGAACGGAACTTCCTGACAAGAGAGGTTATCCTTGATCCCAAGGCCCTCAATAAGAAGAATGGAATCGAGATCACCCACACACTTCTTAAGCATAGAAACATGAAAGAACATATGAACTGAAGCCAATTCACTTGGCAACCTCAACTCGTAGATCACCTTACCTACCCTTTGCATATCTCATAGGGACCCACATATCAGGGGCTCAACTTCCCTTTCTTGCAAAAACTAACAACCCCTCTCATACAAAAATCTTTAAATACACTTTGTCACCTTCCTCAACTAAAGATCTCTTCTCCTTTTGTCGGCATAGGTTTTTTGCGGACTATAGGACAATTGCAACAGATTCTTTGATATATGAACTTTCTCCAAAGTCTTGTAAAAAAGGTCGGGACCATGAATTGACAACTCACCATCTTCAAACCATCAAATAGGAGACATAGACCTCCTACCATACAAGGTTTCATAGGAAGCCATGGAAATGAATGAATGACTATTATTGTAAGAAAATTCTACACACCCTTTGAAATCAATGACACCATATCTTAGCATATCCTTAAATCTTCGAATAGTACGTTCCGCTTGACCATCCATTTGAGGATGAAAAGCGGTACTCAACTTTACCTTACTACCCAACACTTCTTAAAATGACCTCCAAAACCTAGATGTGAATTGTGCACCCCTATCTGATATGATCGATAACATAATACTATGGCGACATACAATCTCAATATGAAGATCTTAGCATAATACTCCGCCGAATAATTTGCCTTGACCGGAATGAAATGAGCGGACATGGTCAACCAATCAACCACCACCCAAATGGAGTCATACTATTTTTGGGTCTTAGGCAAACCTATCACAAAATTTATATTGATGTCTTCCCACTTCCAAGAAGGGATTTGGAATTCTTGTAGTAAGCCACCGGGTTTTAGATGCTCGGCTTTCACTTGTTGGATATTTTGACACTTAGCAACAAACTCCTCTATGTCCTTCTTCAAACCTTCCCAGCAATACACCTCTCTAAGGTCATGATACATCTTTGTTGACCCTGGATGAATGGAATAGTGTGATCCATGACCTTCCTCAAGGATTCAGCACCACAAATCATCAACGTTTGGAACACACAACAACCCTTTATATCTCAAAGCACATCCCGTCCTATGGAGGACTCATTAAACATGCCAAGAACAAATTCTTTCAACTCCATTAATGGTTTATCAAGGTGTTTTTTAGACTTCACCTAAACAACCAAAGTTGTTTGGGAATTATGATAGACAATCACACGACCATTTGAAGAAACCTCCTATATCACTCCCAATCTAGCAATCAATGAACCTCTTTAAAAAGGTCCCTTTTAGGTTTATCAACATGAAAAACACTACCCATAGACAAACATCTTAGAGCATTGGCTATAACATTCCCCTTGCCGTGATGATAAAGAACACTCATATCATAGTCTTTCAATACCTCAAGCCATCTTCTTTGTCAGAGATTTAACTCCTTTTGGATAAACAGGTATTGGAGACTTTTATGATCTGTGAACACATAAACATGGACACCATACAAATAATGCCTCCAAATCTTCAAAAAAAACACCACGGCCGCTAACTCAAGGTAATGAGTGGGATAGTTCCTCTCATGCACCTTAAGTTACGTAGAAGTATAGACATTATGCGTTCCATGTTGCATAAGAAGACCCCCCAAACCAAACAGTATGCATCACAATAAGCCAAAAAGACCTTTGTACCCTCTAGTAATGTCAACGCCGCAGCCGAAGTAAGCCTATATTTCAATAATTGGAAAATGTTTTCACATGCTTCAGACTACTCAAACTTCTTACTCTTTTGGGTAAAAGTTGTCAAAGGAGATGCAATGGATGCAAAATTATCCACGAACCTCCGATAATAACTCGAAATACCCAAGAAACTCTGTATGTCAGATGGAGTCAATGGTCTCGGCCAACTTCTCACTGCTTCCATTTTCCTAGGATCAACCTCAACTCCTTCACTATAGATGATGTGACCAAGAAATTCCACCAACCTCAACGAGAACTCACATTTATATACTTGGAAAACAATTGATGCTCTTTAAGGGTTAACAGTACCACTCTCAAATGACCTATGTGTTAAAGAGTTAACAATACCACTCTCAAATGACCTATGTCATCACCATCATTCTTTGAATACACCAAGATGTCGTCAATAAACACAATGACGAATGTATCTAGGTAACTTTAAAATACTCTATTCATTAGGTCCATGAACGCCGCCGGAGCATTAGTGAGACAAAAGGACATAACAAAACACTAATAGTGTCCATAACAAGTCTGGAAAGCAATCTTTGGTACATCCTTATCTCTCACCCTTAGTTGGTGATACTTTGAACTCAAATCAATTTTGGAAAAGTCGATTGCCCCTTGGAGTTGATTAAATAAATAATCAATCCGATGGAGAGGATACTTGTTTTTGATTGTGATGTTGTTGAGTTGGAGGTAATGAATACACATTCTCAAGGACCCATCTTTCTTCTTCACGAACAAGATCGGAGCACCCGAGAACTTTTAAGACTTATAAACACGTTGACTAGCAAATGTTTAAGTTGTGACTTCAATTCCTACAATTAGGCTGGATCAATTAGATAAGGAGGAATTGAAATAGGGTTTGTTTCCATTAGCAAATCGATATAACAATACATTTCTCGTTCGAGAGGAATACCAGGAAGGTCATTAGGGAAGACCTTTGGAAATTCACTCACTACGGGGACCGACTCAATGGGAGGAATGTCGGAGTCTTAATATTAGACTCCCACTATATGATATAGGCAGACCTTATAGATTATTTGGCAAGCCTTCAAACAAGAAATGATACGACCTCTAGGAGTAGAACTTCCCCCTTCCACTCAACAACGGGTTTATTTAGGAAATTGAACCTCACTACCCTTGTCCTACAATCAATAGTGGAAAAACAAGAATCCAAACAATCCTTACAAAAAATAATATCAAAATCAAGCATATCTAGCTCAACTAGATCAACATTAGAGACTCTATTGGGCAAAATCATAGGACAATTTTTATAGACCTTTTTGCAATAACCGAGTCACCCATCGGTGTGAACACTAAGAAAGGCTCATGCACGACATCGGGTAAAGTATCATACATTTTAGCTACAAGAGGAGTAACAAAAGACAAAGTAGAACCCAGATTAACTAAAGCATAAACATCAATAGCAATTACTTCTAATATACCATTCACCACATCAGGTGAGATCTCTTGCTCACCCGTAGAACGAAGAACATAAAAGAGGTTCTTCTTTGGAGCATCACTAGAAGCACTTGCTTGACCACTCTTATATTGCCCCTTCATGTTAGGACAATCCCGAACCTGTTCCCAACCTTATCACAACTAAAGCATTTATGTGTACCAATGAGAAAAGTACCAAAATGCTTCATTCCACACTCACTACAAGTAGTCTTACCAATAGGTGAATTACCACTTTTCCCCTTTTGAGCTTTCGTTTTTGACCCATTATCATCACGAGTCTAAGGGAAATTTGATGGAACTTGATTACAAAACTTCTTTTTGAACCTAGGATTGTCATTAATATCAACCCTACTCTCTGAAGAATACCTTTCAAAAGAGTTGTCTTCTTAGCATCTCTTGTGTTTCTCCTTGCCCGAGCATCCTCAACTTTCCTAGTTGTACCATATGCCGAGATAAATTCATATTATCCTGAAGCATGGCCGAATGACATTCTTCTTGTAGATCATCTGATACTCCCGTCATAGAGCGACTCATCTCATCCCTAGGATACGAAACCAAGGAAGAAACATATTTCAACAATTTAGTAAACTTCATAGTATACTCAAGAACACTAATACCTCATTGATGAAGGTGGATGAACTCCGGTACTTCTGCGTCCCACTTATCTCTAGGGAAGAATCGATCAAGAAATGCCTTTTTTAATATCTTCATGTTACCGGTCCACCACGAAGAGGACTGATTATCTCTCGATTGAACATACCACATTTGAGCCAGATATTTGAGTTGATATGTGGGTAACTCGGCCTTCTCACTTGAACTAAAACCCATAGCAAAGAGAACCTTGGAGACATCGTTGATGAACTCTTGGGTGTCCTCATCAACCTTAGAAGCATACTAGGTAGTTATATTCGTCCGAGTGAAGTCCCTCAACCTATACGACATAGTAGGGACTTGCAAGTAGGCTCAAGGTGCAACCTCTCAGTTTGTTTGGGCCGTCATAGCTTGAGATTCGAGAGTGGAGGCATGAGCTTTGGATGTAATGTCTTGGGCCATTTGAAGAAGGGAAACCCTTATCTCTTCATACGTTAAGGGTGGAGGGTTTGCCGAAAATCCCTCAACATTAACCCCCTCTTCAAGTAAAGTCTCTTCTTCGACATGGGGAAGAGCAACCTACTCCTCAATCCTCCTAGCCCTATTCCTCTAAGTATTCATTGCCTATAGACAAAAATACAAGGTTAAGATGAAAGCACATAATATTTACTCTAGAGGTACGACTTTGGATTTCCAAGAAAAGAGAGATTCCTCAGCATCATATATATTCCTATTCATAAGTGTGGCGCGCTTCACAATTATGAGAGTGAATCTACATGATCTTATATTTAAACTCATGCTCTTATACCAGGTTTGTCATATCTGGGGAGCACGCCCTAGACGTAACCGACGTTGTCATTCTCTTTGAAGACTAAGACTATCCTTTTAGAATTCATCATAACATTCATTAGCTAAAATATGCGGAAAAATTAAAACTTTTTTTCTATATCTAATTGTAGGTTTAAATAGACTATATCGAATATAAATAGACCCATTTGTATAGGAAGATTATTTAGTCTTATACTTTTAGTTATACACACATATATTAGATATAATTAGAGCCATAAAATCCATCTCATCTCATCAATAATCTTAAATGACAACACAACATGGGCATAACCCTACAACAATAAAAGTAAGCTACATATAGGATTTCTACAAGTTTGTCTTCAAATGAAAGATAGAGCCAACATAAGCGTCATAATAGCTATACAATCTGTAGGTAGAATGGGCCTCATCCTCGAAGAAATGAGGACCTACAACTTGGATAATATTAATATCCAAGCTTTCTTCTCAATCGACTCAAACCAAACCTCAACGACCAAAACCTAAAGTGTTTGGGATAAAAGAGAAAAATGGGTTAGTACGCCACATGTACTAATTATGAGACCATATACACATATAACAATCAAACATGCTAAAAAGGGACATTTAGTTAAAGCATGCCATTTCATGTCTTTATGCATAATAAAAAACTAGACTAACCAATTAAACATGCTTAATCAAATCAAAGCAACAATATACATATCATATATTTTAACCCATTATCTCACATAACCCTAACATCAAGTAATCATATTACAATTATGGATAACGTTTAATCATCTGAACTAGTAAATCAAGACAACCACTCATAACCCTTATAATGCCACAAGTGCAATGAGAAAGTAAAGCACCATAACCCTACTTAATCAAGTAACGGAAAAAGAATCACAAATAGTAAATTACTTTCACATAACATAACCTACAACATACATATGTTCATACATAAGTCAACAAGAACCAATTGCATGTAAATAAACATCATAATCATCACGTAAAGTCATTTACTTTTTATAATCATTTACATACATAATATGACATCCTAAATATTTTATCAAGGAAAACTATTGCAAGACCTAGGTAGAGTCCCATACCACTACCTAATTTAACTCAAACCTTTCAAGTCATCTTAGTTAGCCTATACATCATTACTTCATTCTAGTTTAGGGAACACTTGCCTAAACCGACATAGAACACATGAGCTAATGTGGAATCCGGTGTCATAACCTTACACCGATGGAAGGTGGTCTACTGGCAAAGGTAATACTTAACGTAAACATAGTTTTCTAGGTGGATCCATTCGCTAGTATTCTTATGGTGGAAACATAGTTATGGAACTTGGGAATCATAGTAAATATAACTCTACACCACATTTGGGTCATGAGGCTATCCAACTAGTCAGAACTGTAGTGAACCCCTTCCTTTCATTTGTGGAAAAGCGTCACCCTGTAACATATAAGATTACTCGGTGCTAAGATACTTCATTATTGAAATGTATTTAATCTTTATTTATCAATCATTACTTTGTTTAGGTCATAGGGTGTATCCCTTGTATAATAATCATCATAATAAGTCATTAGGAATTGCATGAGAAAAAAAAAGCCTTTTATCACAATTCTTAAAAGTAAGTTAACACTTTATAGCTTTTCAATAATAAAGCACATTTGGCAATCATCATCACCCTTATTACTTTACATCTTCATCAGCCTCACAACCATACCAAGACATTTCAATTCAACATCATACAAACCTATTAATCCTATACAATCATTCTCCAATACAATCATAATGACTTAACCACAAATAACCATAATTGAAACAAAGGATATGGTCACAAGACTTACCAAGTCTTCTTTGAAACTTCACCATCACCTAGGTCTTCCCATAAACTCTTACATCAACTCAATTAGGTCATCAAATAACCACAATGCAATAATACATATAATACAAGTATATAAGAATCACTACTTCACAATTCAATAGTAGATCAAAGCTTAGGATTTAGTCAATTCACCATAACTAGATCATCTATCAAGAACTAGCATGAACGACTAATAACCATACTAATTTGTTTAAAATAAAAAAATAAAAATCATATAAAAGTGATTCAACCCATAAGAAAGTCAATTAATTGGACATTTTACAACCTAAGTGAAGAACACAACCTAGGGCTAAAGACTTGGTAATATGTTCTTAAATTTAGGCAACACAATCATCAATTACTCCAATTAAGTAAGAGTACATGTAAATCAACTCATATTAACCTAAAATAAATATCGACAACTCAATCCATAACATCAATTTCGGAATTGTAAGAAACCCATTAGAAACCACTAACTTTTGAATCAATATGGATTAACCCTTTGAGGAAAAAGGTCTCAAAGGTGAAGATATACCATGTCTTATTGCCTTTATGAGAAATTGAAGATTAATCCAGCGTTCTATATCCACCCATTAACCTCCTAGACTTATCTTCAATGGAGTCTTCCAATAGAGAGAGAAAGTAGAGAGAAGGTAGAGCAATTAATTTGGAGTTGTGTTGAGGTTAAGAGAGGTTAGGGACTTTACAGTGTGAATAACTAAATTATATAGAAATCCCTTAATCCCTTAATTAACAAACCCCAAACCCCTGAATAAATTAAATGACTTAACTAAAACGTTTCCAATAATTGAATGACCTCACCAACGAGACCGCGTCAACGAGCCGTTGGTGGATCTACTGACTGGCCCCCCTCCGTGTTGCATGTCCATCGTCTTGGTCAGAGACTTGTGCAGTCGAGGCCTTCCTCTACAAGGTAAAGTATGGCATAGCTGAGGCATTGACGCCCCGTCAGTCTACTTATGGCCCATCGGCTTTTCCATAACTTGCCTACTACCAGGGTGTGGCTAATTGTTGAGGGAAGGTGGCATCGATGGTCTGTTGGCAAGCACGGTCCATCGGTTTCCCCGTCGATTCACTCATTGACCACCTGACAAAGTATGGAGCAACGGTGGCACAAATAGTCCGTTGGTCCACTCAGGGTCGTAGGCTAGACTGTCGAGGCACGTTTCACAGATAGTGTTGCCAAACACACAAGGGTCCTCTTCAAGGACCGTTGGTTGGCCTTCGGGATTTGTACCCGGATGTTTCTTAAAGTTAACCTTCCTAACATCTATAACACATATATCCAGTAGATTTCGTTAAATTCTGACTCTTAAAGGCTAGTCAAATAGGCCAAGACTTTCTAGCACCTCTTGAAACCAACTTTCAAACGTCATGGACGTTCTTGAATGTTTTGGTTCCAAAACTTACTAAGTGACCTATATTAATTAAAATAACCTTACAAACAATGTATAGACTTCCCTACACCTTTCTTAGGCTTAACGACATGTCTTACGGTTTGGAAATGTTACACCATCAATATATATCATGACATTGGTGATATCTATTGGTGGAATGGAATGAAAAGAGAGGAAGCTAAGTTCGTTTCGAGTTGAAACCATTGACAACAAGTCAAGGCCGAGCATCAAGGCCTTGGTGGTCTAACACATGTTATTTACATTCCCTCTTGGAAGTGGGAAGACATCAATATGGATTTTGTGATGGGATTATGTCGAACAGGTTGACAATATGAATATGTTTGGGTCATTGTGGATAGGTTGAATAATTTAGACCATTTCTTTCTCATAAAGGTGTATTACTCGGTGGATTAGTATGCTAAATTGTATGTTAGAGATATTGTGAAGTTGCATGGGCCCCTTGTTGAATTTTTTTGATAGAGGTTTCCAATTTACTTCACACTTTTGGAAATCTTTCAAAAATGGACTTGCTACACAAGTAAAGCTTAGGACCTCTTTCCACCCTCAAACTTATGGACAAGCAGAGTGCACCATCCAAACTCTAGAAGATATATTAAGCGCTTGCGTGATTGATTTCAAGGGAATATGGGATGATCATCTACCCGTAATTGAATTCTCCTACAACAATAGGTACCATGCATGTATAGGTATGGCACCTTGTGAAGCACTTTATGGTAGAAAGTGTCGGTCTCTGATTTGATGGTTTGAATTGGGAGAGTTTGCTCTTCTTTGTCCTGAATTAGTGTATGAGTCCACCGAGAAGGTTAGACTCATAAGGGAGAGATTGAAAATAGATTTTAGTCGATCAAATTATAATGCCGACAATAAAAAGAAGGACCTTGAATTCAAAGTAGGAGATTGGGTCTATTTTAAAATTCACCCATGAAATGGCGATGAGGTTCTGAAAGAAAGGGAAACTTAGTCCCTGTTATGTGGGGCCGTATGTTTTTTGAAGAAGTCACAAGTGTTTACTCTAAATTGAAGTTGTAAAATGAGTTGTCCATGATTCATCCGGTATATTATGATTATATGCTCTAAAATTGTATAGGTGATTCGGTTTCCATTCTCCCTCTAGAAGGTTGAGGGGTAAAAGAGGATATTCCATATGAAGATGTCCTAGTTGAGATCTTGGATCACCATGTTAAGAGATTGAGCAATAATTAGGTTGTCTCAATATAATTTCTATGGAGGAACCACCTTGTTGAGGGTTGAACATGGGAGGCCGAGGACATTATGAAGACCCGCTACACTCTTCTTTTTTCCCTTCCAAGAATGAGGTTAGTAATTCCTTACATGATTAAAATGAGTAATTTTATGTCTTCATGTTTTTCTTAATATATGTGCATGTTCGAGTAGAAAATCATGCCTAAGTTGAGTTCTTTCTTTCCAAGAAGTATGATTGTTATGGTATTCATTCACTTAAGTGTGTTGTGTGCTATAAGTAATCATGGAAATCATACTGAGCGTGTTTGATTTTTTTTTTAATAAGAAATGAGCATGTCAAATATTTATGTTCATACTGAGCTCATAATTGAACTGGATAAGGTAGTACCTCTTTATGTGGTATAAAAAGTTGAGATAGTGTTATGGTATGCTCAGGATTAAGTTCCTATTTGTTGTGCTATTTTTATATGTTGGAAGGAGTTGACATTTAATCAAATGATCTGTGACTAATGACGATATTGTATTTTTGGTATTATGAAAGTCTTGAGTCTTTTCTTTTTACCAAATAGAAGGTTTAAGGTATCATCCGGGGAGAAATGTTCCTAAATGAGGATATTGTAACACCCCGTAAGTTCCATGAACTGTAATAGAGACTTATATGTTTAAAAATTATTATTTTAGACCTAAATAAGTCTAAATAACTTGGTTGAGAAGTATTTGAGGCTTAGCATTAATAAAAGACCATAACGTCATGAAACTAGCGAAATTGAACGGTTGACGTCCCTATGTTTGGTGAAAGTTTAGTAGGTTTATATGAGGTACAAGACTTGTAAAAAACGACTTTGAATATGTAGTGTGTACTATGGGGGTAAAAAATTATATTTACGACACCCCAAAGACCACCTGAAGGGTCATTAGAGAGGACCCGAACTTGGGCAAGCAAGCTATGTGCAGGCAGATTTCTGGTGGTTGTTGCGCGACGCGTAGCAATCACGTGGTGATATGGAGTTTGTATCGCGACGTGGGTCTGACACTAGGTTTAATGCCTAAACTCAAAATTAAAAAAATGCAAATTCAAGCTCGCGACACGCACCCACTTCCCTGATTCGTAAAAGTCATAAATTTTTAGTTATTTGACTTCACAAAAAGATCCATTTAAGTAAGAGGTCTTTTGGGTAATTTAATTGGAGACTATATAAGGTCTTAAGATCAGTTTTAGGTTAATTTTTTTCACTCAAAACAAGTCCCAAACGTTAATATCATAAAACCACTCTCTCTACACCAAATTCTCTATTCCTTCAAAACTCCAATAAGTACCAATAGAGGTCCAAGGAGAAGATCAAGCCTTCATGTTTTTCAACCCAATTTCGTGTCTTTATCATCTTTAAGGTATGATTTCTTTAACTCTTGGAATTCCTTGCCCCAAGAGGTCCTTTAAAATATGATTTCTATATACCCCCAATACAAGGGTTTTTCCCCTTACATAGGTCTTCTTTCTAAAACAAAATTGTGAATACGTTGTAATTAATTTTTATGAAATAATGTTATCTAAGTATGAATTGATTGTTAATTGATGAATTCCTGTGAAATTTCTCTTAACCCCCGTCATTCCCCAAATACCTAAATTCTTGGATTGGTTAAGGTGAACTGTGGAGGGTGATGAACATGTCACTTGTTTACTTTGATTTTAGTAATGATAATAAATTCATGAATTTAACTATTTCATATGTCTGTTGTGATTTATTGGGTGTAGAACGGTGATGTACCATGAAGGGCGCTGAGGTATGATCCTGATTCTTCTTTGATCTCAATCATGAAAGGTGAGGTTACCTAGATGACAATAATCCTATACCTAATGTATTCTAGTGATTTTGATGACATTATTCCCTCAACCCTAAACCTAGACACATGTATTGGTTATGAATTATGTGCATGATATAGAATGATCATCATGTGATTGAATGTAGATTCTCATGAACAGGATGAAGGGTGAAGTGAAAGGTTTAATCACTTGTTATTATGACTAAGGTCAAATTATAGTTCTCACTTGTGATCACCTATAAGCTATTATGATAAAAGGTTTATACAAGAGTCTAGAAGAGACTAATGTGAACTTTTACGATGTAATAACAAAGTTGCTATAGGGAATAAATGCTTAGCATATAATGGGCATGTGGATGAGATGGAGGTCTTAGGTTTAGTAAGTCCGGCCTCCCATAATGGATTTTTTATGTTTAGAAGTCCGTATTCATATTATATGTGTTGTTTCATGAGATGGAAACCTCCATGTTAAGGAAGTCAAGGTTTCTAGAATCAATATCCTTGACCCTTACATATGTTCCCACATAAGACTATAGCTTAGTGAATCCACCTAGATAGCTACGTACGAATGGTTACATATTAGGAAAGTGTTAACCTTTTCTTTTTGGTGTGGGAGTAGAACACCGGATTTCATGTAGCTCACATGGTCTCATGTAAGATATTGCACTTATTTCACTAAAGTAAAAGTAAATTAACAAGTTAAATATATGAACTCTTATATAGTGTTATGTTGAAAGTTACTACATAGGGTGAGGAACAACATGTCTAGTGAAGAGCCTAGTAAGTCCTTTAGAATACGTATTGGGTTACATAGCCACCCCAATGCCCAATATTGAGAAATATTGGGCATATCATAGAATATTGGCTAAGGGATGTTATCTAATTTCTATATATACACTAATATATAAATAGTAATATTGATCCTAAAATCAATTCATTAAGTAATAGGCATCCCGGTTCAAAATATTGAGAAATATTGGGCATACCATAGAATATTGTCCAAGTGGTGTTACCCAATTTCTATGTGTGCACAAATAATTAAACTAACAATGAGTAAATATTCCAAATGAGCCATAAATAATAGTTAGTTAGGAAAGTAAAATAAACCCATGTGCAAGCATATGGGAAAGTCAAGTGGGAATTGGCCAACGGGGACCGTGCAACCACCATAACCGAATTCAGTTAGGGTGTTAGGGACAACATTTGCGGATGGGTCATCCACATGGATATAACCTACCTGACCAATCCTAGGCTTTAAATAACTTCCATATGTATCTAAATAACCTAGGAACAAATGAAATAAAATAATTAGGGCACCCGACAACCTAGGACATAACCGGTGACACTAGCCTACTAACTAGTTAAAGCAACAACCTAGTACCTAACCTAGGATTGTCCAAAAGGTTGGTTATGGTACTAAAAACATAGGGGTACTTTAGTAATTACCCTATTTTACTTATTTAATTAATTTAGCAGCTTAATTAAATAATTTGAAAGGGAAAAACCGAAATCAAAAACCAACCTAGGATTGTCGAAAAGGTTGTTTATGGTTCTAAAAACATATTGGTACTTTAGTAATTACCCTAGGTTACATAATTAATTAAGTTAGAAACTTAATTAATTTATTTAAAAGGGCAAAACAAAAATCACAAAGGAACTTTCAGATTTCGGTAAGACAAGAAAAAGACAACCTAGTACCTAACCTAGGATTGTCCAAAGAATTGGTTATTGTACTAACCACTTAGGGTCACTTTAGTAATTAACCCAGGTGACTTAATTAATTAATTTATCAACTTACAAAATTAATATAAAAGGCTAAAACCGAAATACAAAGTGAATTTCCAGATTCGGTTAAGACAAGAAAAATACAATATAGTATCTAACGTACGATGGTCCAAAGAGTTTGTTATTACACAAAAAAACTTAGGGGTACTTTTGTAGTTATCGTAGAAAACTTAATTAATTAATTTTGAAATATTATTAATTATTAATAGGAAAAAACCGATACTACTAGGAAAGATACCAAAAGCGGTCAAGTGAAGAATCTTCCAATCCTAGTCAATCTTGGAGGGGCATTTATGTAATTAACCAATTGGTCTACCTTAACTAGGTTATATAATACAAGTAAAATTAGTCAAAATTCAGTTTATAAATCCTGAGACATGTTATTGACTCCAAGAAAACAATACAACTAAATCAAGAGAAAAACGTAAGAATAAGAGAAGTCGCAAACTCAACCCTAGGACGCAACCAAGGGACGTTTCAAAGGTTTTTCGTGCAAAATTCATATTGATATTCGTAGATTTAATTCTACAAAAAGGTATGAGTTTTGTCTCATGGAATACATTCCTTGAGAGGCTTTTCAAAAGTTTTTACTTCATAAAAATTGAAATTAGGGTTGTTCCCATTTAATCACATATTCATCTCCCTAGTTCTCCGGATTTCCAATTCTTGTAGTATAGTAGTATTATTCTTGATGTATTTCTGGTTGTATGTGCTGTTAAAATATTTTATATATGTGTTTAAGTGATTTAAATATCGAGCGAAATACAGTGATTAGATCCGCATGCTAGGGTATTATTTACATAAACGTTAATTGTTATAATGCCTAATTGTGTTTCGAGAATGTGAATTGTTATGAGTATTAGTTGAATTGACTTATATGTTAATCCAAGTTGAAAGTTGACTTGTTTGGTAGGTTATATTACAATAATGTATTCATGAAGTTATTGAGTTGTCCAATGATAAGATTTTCAAGTAACTAGCAAAATTCTAAATGATACTAACAAATTAGCAAATAAAATCAATATCTAAATGTAGTACTCCAAAAATCCATTCTAATCTCAATTCAATATCTCATAACATAGGGTATGCCAATGAATGGATTAAGTCCCAACATACCCTCTCCATTCAAATTGTGAACACCATAAAACCATACAACACATTGATAACAATCATAAAGAATGATATATGGATAGTAAGTGACGTGAACAAGTTAAGGTGAGTAAAGAGATAACTAAGAATTAATTTATAATATTGAACTATCATAGAGTGTTAGAAATAAGTGAGACGAGTCTCAAGAAGACTTAATGATTACGTCAATAATACTCACATAAGAGGGTGCTAGTGTTTGTGAAACAAGTCTCACTCGCACCATGATGATAAGGTAATGTTTCAAGATCATAATAAGGTAAAGATAGGGATGAACAATCATCCATAGATTAAGTAAATATCATTACTAGAATAAATCTTCCTCAATGTAATGAGTCAACTCTAAAAGTTAAGAAGATATTAATCTAGTCTTAGCACATATAGACTAGCTATGAGCGAGTGGTAAGCACTTGTAAGTTTATGAGCTGAGATCGTTAGGGTATTTGTACGTCTCCTAGTCTTATAACAATGTTGCAAACATAGGGGCACGTAGCTAGTGGAGGCCACCCACTAAACACGTTAGCTAGTTAGGTAATCATCTTGGTCGGTGATTCCACCTCATTTTAGTGTATGGAGACTCCGGATTTTATGTCTAGCTAACATGATCTATGTCAATTATATCTCATTACAGGCAATCGGTTCACTATTGCCATTAATCCCCCTTTACAATGTGGCGAAGAGATCGACCGATTCATTGTAGTCGGTGAATCCTCCTTTTTGATGTGGGGAAGATACAAAGATTGGTCACTTTAATCGGTGAACCACCATTATCGCTGTGGGGGAGACACTGGATTTCATGTAGCTCGCACGATCTACTTCCGTCAATGCTAAAACAATTCTCTAAGTGTGTAAGAAAGAATTAGTAGCAAGTTCAAGTGAACAATCAAGCAAGGGAGTAGAATTATATGTTCATAGTATATTGAGTAAAGTAAGAGATTTATAAACATTAATCAGTAGTGTTTGATAGATATAACAAGTTGGGGGTAGCCATAATGAAGCATGGATTATGTCCTAAGAATTTTATATTATCAAATAATCAAATAAGGGGTGTAGCCAATAAAAATTGTCTTATTAATGTAAATGTACCAAAAAAGAAGAAGAATGAAAAATCTAAGTAATAAATAGGGTAGCCAATCGTTTTCTTAGTTGTGTGAATTGCTTACTCGATTCATTGTAGGTATGGGACTACAATGATTCATTGCACTTGTAATTGAAACATAAGATCAAACTATTATTATTATGATCCATCGTTTCCTTTGTTTACTCTTTAATATATCGTTGTTGAGGTAAAGCTATTAGAATATCAATCATATACAATACTATATGAAGTCTATGTATACTTCTCTAAGTTTTTAAAAGTTTTAAATTTTCCACAAATTTAACTGTATGATTGTTATGAAAGCTAAGAAGAGGCTTGTCTGCGACCCCTGAGAGTTTAAAGATGCTAGTGGTTGTTCGGATTCCAGAATCCGGGGCATGACTGTAGGGGAATTCTCTTACTCATTGCACATGTGGGATCCTAAGGGATGATTCTAGTAGTGTTCTTTTATTACTGTGATTATGAATATGATTATGTTGATAAGCTATGAGTAGTATTTATGTATTAAGAAAGTTATGACCAATTATGAGAAAATCTTGTAAGTATGAAGTGGGTTGCTTAATGTGATACTTAGCCTTGGAGAGGATTATGGGGTTCTATTTTTGTCATTTCAAAAAAAAGGCTTGGGTGAACTACATGTTGGGTTGATATTATGTTGAGTTGACGAATTATGCTTCTTATATATGCTGTTGAGTTAAATTGATTGAAGGCATGATGAGCTATGATGTATGGTAACGACTTGTCTTAGTTAATGATGAGGGTGTACATTCGATCATTACAATTCTACCTTGGCTAGGTAAGAACAACTTCCTTTGGTGTAAGGCTCTACAACACCAAATTCCATGTATAGCACTGTCACGACCCAAATCGGGGACGCGACTGGCACCCACATTTACCCTCCTATGTGAGCGAACCAACCAATCTAAACCTTAACATTTTAATACAATATCAACAAAAGTAATGCGGAAGACTTAAACTCATTAATAAAAACAACTCAAACTATTATTATTATCCCCAAAATCTGGAAGTCATCACCACAAGAACACCTATCTCAATTTACTAATCTAAGAATGTCTAAAAAAAAACTAAAACAAGTAAAACTAGTCCATGCCGGAAGTTCAAGGCATCAAGACTTGAAGAAGAAGATCCAGTCCAAGCTAGACGCATTAGCTCACCCTGAATTTCCGATGGAGTGAAGACTGGCTTGATCTACTGCTGAGTCGAAGTTGACGGAACGTTTGCTGCATTACACAAATAACAAAAAGGAAAACATAAAAGTAGGGGGTCAGTACAACCACACGTACTGAGTAGATATCATCGGCTAACTCAAAATAGGGAACAATATATATCAATAATAATGTAAATCAACTACAATACTCAACATGTAGCAACAGCAATTACTTTATCATTAACAATTTCCGCTGCGTTCACACATGAGGACTCAAGCCTCAATACCATACTCATTTGGGAATTAAGTTCATTAGAATGAGTATATTCATTATCTCTCAAGATTCATTATCTTTCTTCCTCTTGTGTCGGTACGTGACACTCCGCTCCTCTAATTCTATCCTGGTGTCGGAACGTGACACTCCGATCCTCATATTCATTCTATCCTGGTACCGGAACGTGGCACCCGATCCATATTCTATCCTGGTGTCGGAACGTGACACTCCGATCCTCATATTCTATCCTGGTGTCGGAACGTGACACTCCGATCCTCATATTCATTCTATCCTGGTACCGGAACGTGGCACCCGATCCTCATATTCTATCCTGGTGTCGGAACGTGACACTCCGATCCTCATATTCATTCTATCTTGGTACCAGAACGTGGCACCCGATCCCCTAATTCATCAAGCCTTCTTTTACACTAAGGCATCCTCATTCTCATATTATAATTTATCAAGCCTTCTTTCATATTAAGGCATCATCAATCTTATTATATAATATATCAAGCGAATTAGGGTTCTTTTCAAGATTTGGGATTCAATAGCTTCATCATGCTTGTTAATTAATCACAATCTCATAATCATAATCATGCTAGCACACAATTTAAGCACATAGACAGGTTTACAACATCATCAATACATATCATACACTATCAAGAGTTCACTACGATTATCGTAACATGAAACCATAACCTACCTCCACCGAAGAATTGAAATCGACAAGAAATCTCCCAAGCTTTGTTATTCTCCTCAGCCTCTCGATCGATCTCTCTATCCCTCTTTCTGTTCTTTCTCTTTTGTTTTCTTATGTTCAAACCCTCTTTCTTTTACCCTAATTAATCATATAATTAGGTGTGAAAAAGGACAATAAACCCCTCTAATTAACTTAAGGTTACCCCTTTTAACCCCTAAGTAATTAGACTTATTAATGTTACCCCTCAATCTTTATAATTAAGGAAAGAATAGTCAAAAACGACCCTTAAAACGTGTGGAGAAATCCTATTTTGCCTGGGACTGCGCAACCTGTGACGGGCCGTCATGCCTGCGACGGTCCGTCACGCAGGTCGTCGCAACTGCCCAAAATCCCATCGTCACCACGGACACTGTGACGGTCCGTCACACCTGTGACGGTCCGTCCTGCACGTCCGTCATGGCGGTCAGAAACTCGTTTTCTTGCACCAAATTCTCAAAGCTGAAGTGTTTTGCAACGGAACCTCACGACGGTTCGTCGTGGATGTGACGGCACGTCCTGCAGGTCCGTCACAATTTACAGAGAGTCGATTTTCAGTACCCAATTTCAAAATTCTAAGTGCCATGGGACGACACTCTCCCTCGACGGGTCCGTCGTGACCACGACGGTCCGTCGTGACCCTCGTCGTCCCAGCCAGTTTTTTCCAGAAATGGACTCTGTTGCTCAAAACGACTAAACAGGTCGTTACAATAGATACCAATTTACCCATCGTTCGTCCCCGAACGATCAAAAGAAGAAAACAATGGCGAAAAGGAGTACCTGAATCTGTAAACAGATGTGGGTATTTTTCTTGCATATCTGCCTCCTTCTCCCAAGTAGCCTCTTCAACCGGGCGATTCTTCCATTGAACTTTGATGGATGCAATCTCTCTTGACCTCAACTTGCGAACTTCTCTATCTAATATAGCAACCGGTTCCTCTTCATAAGTCAAGTTCTCATCCAACAAAACTGAATCCCAACGGATAATGTAGTTTCCATCTCCGTGGTATCTCTTCAACATGGATACATGAAACACCGATGCACTCCGGACAGCCCTGGGGGCAAGGCTAATTCATAAGCCACCTCCCCTATTCTCTTAAGCACTTCAAATGGTCCAATATACCTTGGACTTAACTTACCTCTTTTACCAAACCGCATCACCCCTTTCATGGGCGAAACCTTCAACAAGACTTGTTCACCTTCCATGAACTCCAAGTCTCTAACCTTTCGGTCTGCATACTCCTTTTGTCTACTTTGCGCCGCTAAAAGCTTTTCTTGAATAGCTTTCACCTTCTCCATAGAATCTCTCAACAGATCAGTCCCCCAAGGTCTAACCTCGAAGGCATCAAACCAACCAATGGGAGACCTACACCTCCTCCCATACAATGCTTCAAATGGAGCCATGTCGATACTAGAGTTATAACTATTATTGTATGAAAACTCTGCCAAAGCACCTTGTAACTGATCGAACAAGTCATCAATGCGAGGAATGGGGTACTTGTTCTTAATAGTTACCTTGTTCAATTGTCGGTAATCTATGCACATTCGGAAACTCCCATCTTTCTTCTTCACAAATAAAACCGGAGCACCCCAAGGAGATGCACTTGGTCTAATGAAGCCTTTGCTCAACAACTCTTGAAGTTGAGCCTTTAATTCTCTTAACTCCGCGGGAGCCATTCTATACGGGGGTATAGAAATGGGGCGAGTACCGGGTTCCAAATCAATGCAGAAGTCTATATCCCTATCTGTGGCATACCGGGAAGATCTGCAGGGAACACATCCAAAAACTCACAGACTACCGAAACTGACTCAATCGATGGTACTTGAGTAGTGTCATCCTTAAGATGTGCCAAGAAAGCTAGACAACCCTTACTAACCATCTTCTGAGCACGAATAAAGGAGATGATACGCACCGGATTGGGAGTGTAGTCACCCTCCCATACTAACTGATCTGCCCCAGGCTTGGCTAACGTCACTGTTTTAGCATTACAATCCAAAATCGCAAAGTTTGGAGAAAGCCAAGTCATACCCAGAATTACATCAAAGTCACCCATTTCTAAAATAACCAAATCTACATAAGTGTTGCTCCCCACAAAATTCACCAAACAAGACCTATACACTTTTTCGACTATCACAGACTCACCCACCGGAGTAGAAACACGAATAGGCATGTCAAGTAATTCACAATGTAAATTTAGACCGTTAGCAAATGATGAAGATACATAAGAAAACGTGGAGCCAGGGTCAAATAACACAGATGCCATGCAATCACAAACCAAAAGATTACCTGTGATAACAGCATTAGACGCCTCCGCTTCAGATCTCCCAGGGAAAGCATAACAATGGGCCCCATTATTCGTCTGTCCGTTGCCCCTACCATGTTGTGTAGTAGTGGCTCCGTTTTGCCCTTGACCTCTGCCGTTTTGGTGACCACCATTACCTCGGCCACCACGCCCTCCAGAATAACGACCTCTACCATTTCCACCTCTTCCTCTAGCCATTGGGGGTCTGTAACTCTGGTTTGGACAGTACCTCTTAATGTGCCCAATCTCTCCACACCCATAACATTCTCTGGGTTCACGCGTCGGCCTCTCAGAGAAGTGTTGACCGTTCTGAGGTGGACCCCCAACAACAGTCTGTAGTGAAGACTGTATTGGTCGATTTGAGTGACCTCCGGAGTTCTGTCCTCTAGAATAAGAACCATTAAACTCACCTCCCCTTCGAAACCTTTTTGATGTAGATGTTGAGGTGAAGTCATCCGGTTTCACTCCTTCCACCTCTATCACAAAGTCTACCACCTCTTGGAAGGATGTTGCTGTTGCCGCTATCTGTAAGGCTGAAATCCGCAATTCTGACCTCAACCCCTTCACAAAACGGCGGATCCGTTCTTGTGGACTGAAACAAAGTTGCGTGGCATATCTGGATAGCGCGCGAAATTTAGCCTCATACGCGTTTACTGTCATCCTTCCCTGTTCAAGACTCAAGAACTCATCCCTCTTTCTATCTCTCAAAGTCCTTGGGATATATTTCTCCATAAATAGGGTAGAGAATGATTCCCAAGTCATAGGTGGTGCCTCTGTTGGTTGACACTCAACATGTGAACGCCACCACATTTTGGCATTCCCTTGGAACTGATAGCTCACGAACTCGACACCAAACCTCTCTACTATCCCCATCTTGTGTAGTAGCTCATGACAATCAACCAGAAAATCATAAGCATCCTCAGATTCTGCACCCTTGAAGACTGGAGGTTTCAATTTCAAGAACTTACTAAAAAGTTCGTGTTGATCGTTTGTCATAATAGGCCCAGTAGTCAGACGTGGAAATGTGCCTATTCCCAATGGTGCATCCATGCGGGGAGCCATAATAGCCGCATGTCGTATCTCTGAAACCGGAGGTGTTGGTACAGAAACCACTGGAGGTGCTTGACCCTGATCAGACAACCCGCTAAGATAAGCAAGTACTTGGTTGATCATCTCCGGGGTAGGTTGGGGTGGCATTTCCTCATTCTGCCCTTGTTCAGTTTCCCCTTCCTCACCCTCTCTTACTACTACCTCCTCAGTCGGTGGAGGAGTCACCGCCCTAGTATCAGATGGGCTAGGGGCTCGTCCTCTCCCTCTAGAGGACGTCCTCCCACGACCTCTTCCACGGCCTCTTGCCGCTGTTCTCCCTTGAGCCACAGCCCCAGTGGCTGGCTCAGTCGTTTCCTGTCTTTCCGTTGTTGCTGCTGGTGCGTTCGTTGCTCTGGTTCTAATCATCTGTGAAATAGAGTGAAGATGGTCAGATACCAATTTGTATCACCTAGATACCAATTGGACTCAAGTAGTAGCACGAAAGAAAGAATGAAAGAATGAAATTTTCCTAAAGTCTTATAGCCTCTCAAAGAAAAGTAAAGGCGTCCCCCTACCGTTCCTTAAGACTCTACTAGACCTGTTCTTGTGTGATGAGACCAATGAACCTAATGCTCTGATACCAAGTTTGTCACGACCCAAATCGGGGACGCGACTGGCACCCACATTTACCCTCCTATGTGAGCGAACCAACCAATCTAAACCTTAACATTTTAATACAATATCAACAAAAGTAATGCGGAAGACTTAAACTCATTAATAAAAACAACTCAAAACTATTATTATTATCCCCAAAATCTGGAAGTCATCACCACAAGAACACCTATCTCAATTTACTAATCTAAGAATGTCTAAAAAAAAACTAAAAACAAGTAAAAACTAGTCCATGCCGGAAGTTCAAGGCATCAAGACTTGAAGAAGAAGATCCAGTCCAAGCTAGACGCATTAGCACACCCTGAATTTCCGATGGAGTGAAGACTGGCTTGATCTACTGCTGAGTCGAAGTTGACGGAACGTTTGCTGCATTACACAAATAACAAAAAGGAAAACATAAAAGTAGGGGGTCAGTACAACCACACGTACTGAGTAGATATCATCGCTAACTCAAATAGGGAACAATATATATCAATAATAATGTAAATCAACTACAATACTCAACATGTAGCAACAACAATTACTTTATCATTAACAATTTCCACTGCGTTCACACATGAGGACTCAAGCCTCAATACCATACTCATTTGGGAATTAAGTTCATTAGAATGAGTATATTCATTATCTCTCAAGATTCATTATCTTTCTTCCTCTTGTGTCGGTACGTGACACTCCGCTCCTCTAATTCTATCCTGGTGTCGGAACGTGACACTCCGATCCTCATATTCATTCTATCCTGGTACCCGGAACGTGGCACCCGATCCATATTCTATCCTGGTGTCGGAACGTGACACTCCGATCCTCATATTCTATCCTGGTGTCGGAACGTGACACTCCGATCCTCATATTCATTCTATCCTGGTACCGGAACGTGGCACCCGATCCTCATATTCTATCCTGGTGTCGGAACGTGACACTCCGATCCTCATATTCATTCTATCCTGGTACCGGAACGTGGCACCCGATCCCCTAATTCATCAAGCCTTCTTTTACACTAAGGCATCCTCATTCTCATATTATAATTTATCAAGCCTTCTTTCATATTAAGGCATCATCAATCTTATTATATAATATATCAAGCGAATTAGGGTTCTTTTCAAGATTTGGGATTCAATAGCTTCATCATGCTTGTTAATTAATCACAATCTCATAATCATAATCATGCTAGCACACAATTTAAGCACATAGACAGGTTTACAACATCATCAATACATATCATACACTATCAAGAGTTCACTACGATTATCGTAACATGAAACCATAACCTACCTCCCCGAAGAATTGAAATCGACAAGAATCTCCCAAGCTTTGTTATTCTCCTCAGCCTCTCGATCGATCTCTCTATCCCTCTTTCTGTTCTTTCTCTTTTGTTTTCTTATGTTCAAACCCTCTTTCTTTTACCCTAATTAATCATATAATTAGGTGTGAAAAAGGACAATAAACCCCTCTAATTAACTTAAGGTTACCCCTTTTTAACCCCTAAGTAATTAGACTTATTAATGTTACCCCTCAATCTTTATAATTAAGGAAAGAATAGTCAAAAACGACCCTTAAAACGTGTGGAGAAATCCTATTTTGCCTGGGACTGGGCGCGCAACCTGTGACGGGCCGTCATGCCTGCGACGGTCCGTCACGCAGGTCGTCGCAACTGCCCAAAATCCCATCGTCACCACGGACACTGTGACGGTCCGTCACACCTGTGACGGTCCGTCCTGCACGTCCGTCATGGCGGTCAGAAACTCGTTTTCTTGCACCAAATTCTCAAAAGCTGAAGTGTTTTGCAACGGAACCTCACGACGGTTCGTCGTGGATGTGACGGCACGTCCTGCAGGTCCGTCACAATTTACAGAGAGTCGATTTTCAGTACCCAATTTCAAAATTCTAAGTGCCATGGGACGACACTCCCTCGACGGGCCGTCGTGACCACGACGGTCCGTCGTGACCCTCGTCGTCCCAGCCAGTTTTTCCAGAAATGGACTCTGTTGCTCAAAACGACTAAACAGGTCGTTACAAGCACCCATTGTCTTAGTGTCAGTTAAGACTATAGTTTCCCTAAAGTAAAATAGACAAAGGAAGTAAAGTAAAGTAAAGGACCCTAACTAGCATACCTAAGGATAGTTGCTTAGTGTAGGTTGGGGTATGGTACTTCACCTATGAATCACTCAAGTAGCACTTGAAACAAGTTCTACGAATGTGTTCTAATGCATATGACTATGTATATGTTTCTTGTGCATGACATTGTAGTGTTATATACTTGTTGTGATTAAATACATGGTTTGAGTCTAGATGTTGTCTTATTCTTATAGGCATTATGTAGGTCTTATTGATTATGTGATGATAGTCTTGCCTAGTTTGGATGAAGTTGTCTTCACATACTATGTTGATGCATGAATTGGATATTAAGTCTTATGGTCTCATGATAGGTTTACTAATTATATGTGAGGTAATTCGTCTTCACATGTACATTGCACTAGTAGATTTAGATTGAGATTATGAGTAAGGTA
Source organism: Solanum peruvianum (assembly GCA_027705065.1). NCBI lineage: Eukaryota > Viridiplantae > Streptophyta > Magnoliopsida > Solanales > Solanaceae > Solanum > Solanum peruvianum. The sequence continues at coordinate 34,363,389 of JAKWJD010001763.1, read as the reverse complement.
TTATAATTATTCATTTGAAGGGAAGGTATTATGTGTGCAAATTAAATAGAGTTCACTGTAATGTCATTATTATCTTGGCGTAAATGTGCCTATGTTGTATTATACTTTTATGACAGTATTTGTTGGATTATATAAGTTGTATGTATTGTTTTTCTTGTGACCATAAGGTGATGCTTTGCGTCAAGTATAACTAGAGGGTTACTTGGGAGGTTAGTGAGTTATAAGAAGAAGTTCACTTTTAAAGAGTAAATAGCTTACTGTAAAGTGTGAGAAACTTAGTGTAAATTAGTCCTTAAATGGCTTAAACGAAATGTGTGATTTGATATGGTGTATGATCATTAAATATGCCTATATTAAGTATATATATGATATAATGCGTATGGTATAAACGTTTAATGAAGATTTTCTCAAAAAGGCATGAAGTATGATTTCAAGTAAAATGTCCCTTTTTAAATGCATGTTTTAGCAAGGTTGTCATACTTAGTGCATTTTTGTACTAACTCCATTCTTCTCTACTTTTTCTGCAATGTAGGTTATGGATGCTTAAAGGATGTCTCTATGATTGAGGATCTTGTTATGTGTTTTCCAATATCAAGGACAAAGGAATCCTTATGTTCCAAAGATATCCTATGTCAAGTCTATATTCAATGTATTGTAATTTTTTTATGTATTATGTTATGATGTTAAAGGGTCGTGTCCCTTTTCTATTCTATGATGTTGAGTCTATGATGGCAAAAGAGACTTAGAGTCTATCTAAGTATTTATGATATATATATATATATATATATATATATCTATATATATATATATATATATATATATATATATATATATATATATATATATATATATATATATCATGTGAAGTTTCTACCCGAGGATACTCTCAGAAAAGTTTTAAATTTTCTGCTAAATTTACCTATTATAATACGATGAATAATAACAAAGGGATTGTATAACACCTCCGAGAGGTCAATTATTCCATGTTACTTCTAAAGGTTGGTCCCTTGATGTGACAAACATGGTATCAGAGCATGTGGTTTATTAAAGTGATTTTAGTTTGAAAAAATCTCATATTTACATATCTAGTAGAGTCTCGATCATATATGGTGAGTTATGACACATATATGAGTGAGAGGATAAAGGACAAAAGAGTTTCCCTGCATTATCATTCTCATATCGTTCCATAGAATTTAATTCGACAAGATCTCTCTCTCTTATGTTTTCTTGTCCGGTGGTCTTTTAGATGTGATTGCTTAGATGAGATGGTACCTCTATTCTTGAGGGAGAAAAGGTGAGTTTTGATGCTTATATATGTTGTATGGTTTGATGAGCATGTGTTAAGGTGAATTTGGCATGCTTTTATGGTGTGATACCATTTAAGGCTATATATGAGATTATGTGAAATGATATGATATATGAAGAGATATCCTATGATATGGTTAAAGAATGCTAGGAGATATTATTGTTAAAATGTGTTTCATTTTCAATTCTATGTTGCTATATGGTTTTGCGTGATGAAAGTCTTATAATATTGTTTAGACTGGCATTGCTTTGAAGAATGTGGCTAAGATCTAAATGTGCACGTTGCCTATATATGTATGTTAAATAACTCAATGTTGCCTTATATATGTGTTATGGTTCAAATGATGCGCTTTGTATATTTTTGGACCTTCATGGTTGCCTAATATGGATTGATGTATTTTTTTAGACTTGATATTAGAATTAAGGGTAGCATGTTTGTCTTGGTAGGGTGATGATGTCAATTTGATTGATCAAGAAGTTGCCTTACTATAGACTTCAATGAAAAGGAAGAGTCCTTATGGTTAAATCTCTTCTATTGTTTCCGCTAAATGTTGTATGACCTTTATGTCAATGGTATTGTTGAAGACCTATGGTTCCTCCTTGATGGATTCTAGAGGGGCCCTTGGGGAGTCGTACTTGGATGTTTCGAACGTAAATATAAAACTTAATATTTCAAGAACCTTCCACATATGTTTTAGGCAGTGCCAATCCACGAGCAAAGTTGACGTCCCGTTTCCCAATCGATGCCCCATAGACTGGAGGCGTAGCTCAATACATGGTTTTGTGAACCTTATTTCCAAAATAAGGAGACGCATTCACCAATGACGGAGCAGCAGGACACCCCGTTGTCCAGTCTACACCCCGTCGACTACTTTTCGTCGATGGTGCTTGCAACTGCAACCAGCGAAATATTTTATTTAGGGATGAATGAGAAATTCACTCCACATGATAACCTTACCCTAGTTGGTTTATTTGGTTATATTTGGGTATATTTAAGTGATAAAAAATGTGACAACCCCATTTCCAATTCAATTTACACAAAATAGGATTCTTTCACAAACTAACTCTCTCTAGAACCTCCATTGAAGGTGAAGCTCAAGAAAATCTTGGAGCTTGAATTCCAATGGCTTCTTCGTCATGTTTTATAGGTTTTCTTCTACATTAAGGTATCCTGATCCTTCATCTCTAGTTATACTTTCATTTGGAAAGTTAAGCGTTTTCAAAGAGAAAATATGATCAAATCACTTCTTCCTGAATCTAGCCATGGGTTTTTTCTCTAAACGCTTTCAAAGTCTTTCTCATGATGAATCAATTATAATATACTGATTTTAACGTGGATATGAATTAAATTGAAAGATGAACCCATATACCCTTCAACTCTCGTTTAGCCTATGTATGGTTATTATGAATGTGACTTTGTATTGATTGAATTGTGAGTCTAGCATGTTGAACTGCTTATATCTAGTACATGTATTGATGATGAATTATGTTTTTTTAGTCCAACGAGGATTTATACATGAAGAACTGATCGTTACTTCATGTTGAATGTGAATGCATATCCTTCAATGTAATCTTGATTATTACATGATTGAAGGATTCTTTTATGTAAAGAAAATTGAAGGTACTACCTTTTGTTGATGAATTTTGGGTATGAATCATTTATTATCAAATTAAGGGAGTCTTAGTAAGAATTAGTTACATTTTTTAGCCCAAAGATTAATAATGCTATGTACATGATGTGATCTCGATTTTTTGGTAGATAAAAAATGATTTAGACTTTATTGTTATATATTTATCTACTATCCTATATTTGTAGAATTAATATATTTTAAGTATTGATCAAAGTAAAGAATATTAGTAAGTGATATATGCTCTCTATGTTATAGTATATTGGTAATGTATTGTACTAAGTTGTAGAATGAACTTTTAGTGATTTGTAAATTGTTTCTTTTAACATTACAATACATTTAGTTACTTACCTATACATTAATTCTTGAGTAAGAATGTACATTGATTAATTATTATCGAAGATTGAAGAATTTGTAAGAATGACTCTTTCCTTCTACTTTCTATAAAATTGATAACGGATGAAGCCATTTAAGGCGTTGTGTGGTATGTTACACGTATGGTGGTGGTTTTTACTTTATTTTAAATATATATTCAATGTTATCATGGACTTGAAGGAAGTTATACTATGAATGTGTGTTCGCGATGATCACCCTACGTGAAACTTTTTCTTAGTTTTCATATTCTAGTTGTGATCTAGGTTGTATTTCTAATGTTGCAAGCATATGAATGACTAGGATGGGGTTTGATTAGGTGCTGAGTTAAATGAGTATAAATGGTTAATGTCTTACCCATGTACCCCTATGTGAAGGTGTGAATAGCTAAGGGTAGGAGTCTTATGTCTAATATGTAGTTAGCTTGTGTCCTATTCTAAATTTTTTTGTGTGGTCTATGCTTGAAAGTGTATTGCGGTCCTAAGAGGGTGACTGCCTCAATGTGTTGTTGATAACCATTATGTGATCATATTGACAAATGTACACACACAATAACACATTATGCATGCTTAAACGGTAGTATAGCTTCATGGTTTTTAAATGAAAGGTTGTTCTCATATTAACTAAATGTCTACTGCTATGCATGTAAGGTAGATATAAATGAAGAATGTTATGTATTCCTAGAACTAGGATGACTTGATAAGTGTACTAGTATGGTAAAGGGTATGAGACCTTGTCTAGGCATTGCACATGTGTGCCTTGATAGGATAGTTCCTAAGTTTGGTTTTCAATGTACATGAATATAAACGCATGATCATGTTATGAATGTGCATTATGTATTATTGTGTTTATATTAAAGGATTTCTCATAAATACACTTATGCATTGATGTATGAACATGTGTGTTCTTAATGTGTAATGTGAAAGGTTTGCTCACACATAAGTATATACACACACACACATATGAAGATCTAGACAATGGAGGGACCTTGTAAGGTGTGCTAAGTGTACCCTAAACGAGATAGGTGCTATAATATGCTATGTCCATGTCAAATGGTTTCTCACATGATTTAGGTTGATGAACTTTCATCTATGACCTATGAGCTAAGCATATGAGGAGTCAATCTCCTAAAGACTACTTTTTTTTTATAAAGTAATGTTAGTAAAGGCTTTTTAATTAAAAAGAAAACAAGCATAACACCGAGAGAAATTAAATTTGAGAGGGTCCCTTCCAATTGGAGGAAGATAGGTCACCACGGTCCTCACGGGGTGGACAGCCTAACCCAAAAAGGGTGTGGAGTAATGTTTCCATGATGGCTCCCAAGTTCCATAAGCTATGCTTGCCACATAGTATCTAGCATGTGAATTCAATTAGTATGGTAGAATGTATTAATGTTATAAATTGGATAGGTAAAAACACCTTCCATTGGTGTAAGGCTCTACAACACAAAATTCTATGTTTAGCACCGATGGTGTTAGTGTCGGTTAAGGCTATAGTTTTCCAAAAGTAAAATGGACAATGGAATTAAAGTAAATTAAAACACCCTAGAGAGTATAAGCCAAGGTTTGTTTCTTAGTTTAAGTGGGTTTATGGTACTTCACCAATGCATTGCACAAGTAGATCCTAAGGGAACTTATCGGAAGGTGTTCTAATGGATGTGACTTTTATATTTATTTGATATATTGTAACAGTTTTAAAGTCTAAGACCTATTATAGAACCTAACATAGGTTTCAAAATGTTTATACATTGTTTTAAGGTTAATTTTAATGAAAATAAATCATTAAGGAAGTTTGAAAATTAAAACGTCAAGGAATGTCCATGACGTTTGAAAACTAGTTCAATGAGGTGCTAGTGCGCTTTAGACTGTTTGAGTAGGTTTTAATAGTCGTAAATTGATGAATTTTAGTGGTAGGGTGTCTAACATGTACTAGATTTAGTTAATAGTTGAAACATCTGGGTACGACTTCGCAAGGACCAACCAAGGGCACTGGAGGAGGACCCTTTCAAAAGTTGCTAAAAGTTGTCAACGGACAGTGTCACTAACGAATGCCATAACAGGTTGTTGGTGAGTAGATGGGGCGTTGATGCCTCTGTTGGTTTTCACTCATCAAAATTCATGGAATTCTTATTTTTACAAGTCTCTGATAAAAATGACGAGTGTACAACATGGAGGTGAATAGTGTCCGTCGTTTGACAAACAAACCGTTTGTCGTGTTCTCGTCTATCAAGAGACCATTTTGTTGCACATTTCTAAATTGGTTAACTTAATTAATTCTATGGTTTGTTAATTAGTTATGGGTTTTGATATATCTAATTAAGTTAACTAACAAGTTATTTACAGACCGTATCCAATTTAGACTAACCTAACCTCTCACAATTCCCAAAACACAAAATCTCTTCCTTCTTTCTTCTTTCTCTCTCCCTAGATGAAGAACTCTATAGAAGACAAGGTAAAGATGGGTTATAGGGATCCAATCACCAATGTTTGTCCGTCAATCTTCATCAAATACTTATGCATGGGATACCTTTCTCCTTTGGGATCTCCTTCCCTAAAGGGTTCCTTCGAATTGATTTTAAATATTGAGTTTTCATCTATGTTTTCTCCAATCACTAAATTGATCTTTTAATTTGATTTATTTATGGCATATTTTGATTGTATTTATTATATTATGATGAATTATGACTATACTACACTACACATTGATGGATTGGTATAGTTTGTAGAAGATAACCTTTTCCCTTTAACCCTAGGTTGCGATCTTTAGTTTAATTGTGTGGTTTTGCTTCAATTGACTTATTTATATGTTTAATTACTATACTTTGAGTATATTACGAAAATTGGTGTATGATATGAGAGTGGTTGATGGTACGACCATGTTGATATCTTTGGAAGAGGAAGAGGTAAGGTGTTTTGATCTTTAAAAACTAATTCTAGTGTTATGATATATACCTTGTGAGATTCAATTGATGTATGTGTGTTGTGATTGGATTGAATAGTATGGTATTATATTTGTAATGAAGTGCCTTGCCTTTGGTTTTTTGAGTTATTGGCTAGGATTTAAATGTTATAAGGATGGTGATGAGTTACCAATATTCCTTATTATGAATGATTATGTAAATGTGCTATCCTCACATGCAATTCTTATTGAGCTATGATAAGGATTATTATACAAGGGATAGATCATATGACCTAATATAAGCTATGATAATTAATAAAGGCTTATAGACTTTTCAAAACGGGAATATATCTTAGAACCGAGTGAACTAGAGTGAGGAGTGTCCTTTCCCATGTAGGGAAGATCGGATCATTAATCTACTCTTGATATTTGAGAATATAATGCATGTAGCATGAAGAGGGTCTCAACTATATCTCATAGTTCTTGAACTATGTCTCCCCCATAGGAATACAAGCTAGTGGATCCACGTAGTTTCTATGTTCATGTTATGGTACTACCTTGGCAAGGAGTCTTCCTTCTTTGGGTGTAGGGTTCACTGAAACTGAATTCCACATTAGTTCATGTGTTCTATGTCAGTTAAGGCAAAATGTTCCCAAAAGGTAAAATGAAGTAATGATTGAACTCTAACTAGGATTACCTAAGGGTTTTAGCTAAGTTTAGGTAGGGGTATGGAACTCTACCAATAAATTGCACTAGTTATCCTTGAAAAGAGTCTTGGGAGGATTTTCTTATGCATGTATTTTCACGGCCGTAGTACAGACCCTAGACAAGACCGGCGTCGTTGACCTCTCAGAGGTTGCGTACTAAACATTCTTTTACATGTATAATTGTACACCATCAACCATCTAACGTTAAGATTATAAAATGAAAGAAATAAATCATAGCTGCATTAAATGTGTACATGCCAAAACGGCACCAATACAAAGTCTGAAATGAAATGGGAAATGAAATACAAGTGGAACATGTGCCACTATCTAAAGCCTACATCTAAGCTAGATAATAACACTAGCTAGCCTCAAAAGGATGAGGGCCTACCAAGTCTGGACGAAAGCTCCACGTCCGGATAGCTGCAACGTCGTACTATAAGATCTGTCGTCCATTTGTGTCTGCACCTAAAAGTAGATATTTCTATGGAATTAGTACACACTTGTACTAAGTATGGGTATATGCAAGCACACACCAAGGTCATACATGAGTGAGAATAGTCTTTCCTATCAACATGATTATAGTAGGTCAAGTCGGTGGACTTGCCAAATTGAGATTTAGAAAGTGAGTGAACTTTCCAAATATGGATTAGGAAAGTTTATAAGCTTTCCAAATTTTTATTATGAAAGTTATACCATGATAGTAACATGCACCATCATACTTAACATTGTCCACACAACAAACAACAACATACACATAGCACATATCATAACTCATATTACAAATAACATTGTTCATATCATTTATTCGTATGCCAAGAGATCTTGGAATCATGATCTTGACATTAAGACTTCCTAAAATGAAGGCTCAACATGGGACCGCAACTAGGGAGTCTGCTTTAGCAAACACTAAGTCTGCTTCTTTCATTCATATGTACTTCATTTAATTTCATTCATGGTCCAGTGTAAACATAAGCTACACCAAATGTAATTAATTGAGTCTAACTCACCTCTTGATTATCCTATCCTAACACCTTTGGTATTCTTGGTTTCAGTATGTGCATCATTTAAGGCTGCCCTCATTCATTAATTGAGAACATTAAGTTTAACCGACATAGATCATGTGAACATCATGAAATCCAGTGTAATGAAACCCCACACCGAAAAGAGGTGGAATCACCGGCAAAAGTGACCCAAACATGTTAGCGTACTTGGGGATTGAACCCCGCTAGATCCCTATCTTGCAGTATAGGTTCGAAATTTAGTAGATATAAGGAGACGCATACCCGGCATGCTGGAGAGTCTCATCTCATAAGAGTTACGTGAACCTTTGCCCTTCCCGAAAGAAGGCATCACCGATCATAGCTAGTCTATCAGTGCTCAGTATAAAGTTCTATTACATTCAACTCATACGTCATGGAAGTTGGCTTCTAGATTGAGGACATCACATCTCAATAGATGATTTCTCATCTCATTATTAGTATTGAGTGTGTTATTCTCAATACTTTTATTAAAGTGTTCATAGAGACTAGTGTCTTTATTAACTTTACACTCTCAAAGGTGAGTACATTTTGTTAACATTTACTCAGGCTCATTTGAGATTGCTCTCAGTTTTTACATTATCCTTATGTTATGTTCTCACCACATTCATTAACATTAGCACATTTTTTATTCATAACTACTCACCCCTTTTTACGTTAATGTTCATTTCATCATATGCCAATGCACTTGACCGTTTAGTGTGTTTCACACTATTACTTAACCCTTCTAGGGTTTCATTATTTCATTGTTCATTTGATTATTTAATTGCACACATCTTAGGTTCACTTATTTATAGTCATATGCTAGACCTATAGGTCTATACATACAAGCCAATAAGTCTTCATTCATAGTTTTTTAAGTGACTCATATCTTACTAAGATAATGTAGTACAAGACTTATGCATCTTGTATGTATGCCAAGATCTTAATTTCGATCTAAGTAGGCAGCATTATTCTTGAAAATTTAATTCACGTATGTCTTATGTATCAATACGAAATTTGGGCAAAGGAATCCGGTTTAAAATCCCTTGGACAACACTTTACATTTTTCTTTTTATTTAATTCGAGTCCACGAGACATTGGCACCCTAGATTGAGCTCCAATATTAACATTTATTTTTAAGTTCTATTCTCTGAAAACTCTCTTTATTGGCTGAGGGGTTGTGGGATCAAACCCCCAGAGCCCCTTTTATTTTTTCTATCTAGTTCTCCTTGTCTATTTCGAGTTTATTATGACTTTGTAGGATCAAACCCCCACAACCTCTCTTTATTTTTCTTTTATTCTCCTCCTTAAATATACCTAAGAGGTTGTGGGTTCGATTTCCACGTGCCTCCCCTTTATTTTTCGGTTATTCTCCACCTTAAAGTATTCCTAAGAGGTGGTTCGATTCACACAAGTCGGCCCCTTTATTTTTTTTATTCACCTACTTAATCTGCCTAAGAGGTCGTGGGTTCGATTCCCACACGCCTCCCCCTTAGTTTTATTTTATTCTCCCCCTTAATCTGCGTAAAATGTCGTGGGTTCGATTCCCACACACCTCCCCATTTATTTTTCTTTTATTCTCCTTCGTAAATATGATTTAGAGGTGGTGGGTTCGAATCCCACTCCTCTCATTTCTTATTTTTTTCTTTTAAGTGACATTTTCCAGCCAATACCATGGTTCGAATCCCCTTCACCACATTTATTTTTACTTCTTTATTTTCATTATTTTTAACATGGTGACGTCACGGTTCAATCCTCCGTGACCTCACTTGTTTTAATTCATATTTTTCAACATTTTGAACACTCATTACTAACTGAAATTAATCACTAGAAGCTTAAAATTTTCTTTTAATTTTTCAGCATCCTTTCATCAAGTTACACCTTAGTTCTTCGGGGATTTCGTAGTGCATTTAGAAAATTTTACTTGCATTTTCATGGATTCGTTTAGACAAGATATTATCCTTTAAATAAGCGACATTCAACTCATATGAACATCATACTTACATCAACATGTGTACATGAAATATAAAGAACTATGATGCCATTTCAATTCCTAAACCATGAACAATAGCCACTGCAACCCACACATACAAACGTAATTACTTTTAAGGAATGATCGACATAAGTCACATAATTCGAAACATACATATAAACACATAATCATCAAAAAACTCGTTTCATCCCTAGTTTTATACCAGCAAATATAACCAACCATTGATTCAATGGGAGCTAGTGACATGGACATGCAATGGGGAACAATCCTAGTTTTTGGAATAGATTCATCGGAACCTTAGGGGGTCTCTTGGGAAATGGACAAAGAGGAAAGTGAACCCATACCTTTTTGATATTCAAATCTTGAGTTTGTTCCCCAAAACTTTACACAAGAACACTTCTTATCCTTCTCAATATCAACTCCACTCGATTGACAACCTCCCTTAGCCTAGTGCGCGATTAACGTTTGTTTTCTTGTAATTTCGTTTGAGTTATTCAAGGGTGAAGTACTTGGTTTATTTTTATGATTTTGTATATTATTTTGTAAGATAAAAAACATGATAAAGAATAAATGAGATTGAGCGTGAGTGTGGAGCGGTAAACCTGAGAGAGTGGGAGTTGTAGGAGGCTTAGGAGTCTAGTTTTAGGACTTAGTCAATAAGGTTTTGTTTATTAAGTTAAAAAATAATTTTTATTTTATTTTAAATCATATTATGAATAATAATTATTAATTTATTACGTCAATTCAATAACTTAAATAAAAAATCACTTTAATTCATTGCTTCCCCCTAGGTGCGGACCCGGTGGAGCAAGACTTCACTTCAAGATCCCAATTTCGGCTATCTCTCCCTTAAATACCCCTCCACATTATCAATTAAATAATTAATTGTATATTTAGGGTAATTACTATACTAACCATAGCCTGGAAAAAGACCATTTTACCCCTAGACCCTCCAAACCTATGATTTTCCCTTTTTAATTCCGGTAAAGACTCATTCAAGCAAATCTTCGTATTCGAGAGGCCTACATGGTTGAAATAAACCTTTCTTAGATAAACTAACTCCCCAAGTTAGTTGGCTTGGATTTAGCAAGGGTTCTGAGGTATGGTCCTACGCGTATCAATCCGTGTGAACTTGGTCTAATCGTTGGCATTTTGGAAACATTGAGTATCACTTAGTATATCCATTTTAAGGGTTGTTACATTATCCCCCCTTAGGAATACTCGTCCCTTAATGACACTACACTTTAATAACAATAAGTAAGTCATCTATAGGATGTATGCATACAAAGGTAATTCAATACTCCCCATTGTGTAATATCTGATTCACATATTAACATGATGGTGCACTTCCTAGAAACATACTAGTATCTTCACATTAATAGACTAAGGAACTCTTTCCTAAAATAGTCTCATCAAAGCATACAATATAAGTAAAACATATAAGTCATACAAATCAGCAGCTGACTCAAACATATTAACCTCATACTAGTGCATAAACACCATACAACGTCAAATACATGAAGGACTATTTAAGGCTACTCACTTGAGACTTCACCAAAGGTTCCTTCCCTAGCACCCCCAGAATTGAGTGCGAAAATTCTTTGCCTCCTTTGAGCCTCTTCACATGGACCATTAGAGTGAACCCTCTCCTTCCCTTGTTCTTGACTTCTCCTATTCGGACAATCTTTCACCATGTGACCCGGTTTGCCTCAACTGTAATAAGCGTTAGTGCCCATCATACACTCTCCTCCATGTAATTTTCCACACTTTGTGCAAGGTGGTCTCTCCTGAGTTGTAAAGTTTTATGAACTTCAGGTGAGTAATCCCTGACTGACATAGAGCCCTCCTTAAGTTTGATAAATTCCTCAACCTTAGCCTCCTTCATTTATCTGGGAAATAACCTCTCTAGAAAAGCCATCTTGAAAAGATCCCAAGTAATAGGACCTCCTTCTAAGGCCCTGCTATACTGCCACAATTTATACTAGGATTGAGATACATCCCTTAGTTGGTAGGATGCCAACTTATACTTCTCCACATCAATCAAACCCAATATCCTTAGCTTGTAAAGTGCTAGTTTGGGCAATCTGTACCAATATAGACCTTGCTTCTCTATCTTTCAACCCAACTGGGTTAACATGATTCTCTATTCCAGCATTTGAAGACTAGGAAGGAACTTGAATTACCCCAGCAGTTTCTCCTCCAATCTCTCCGCCTGCTTTCCTCTTTGTATTCATCTTTTAAAAACTTCAAGAGTTGATGTTAGATACGTTCTTAATACCAAAAAATCTGAAACAAGAGAAGGCACAATAAGATTAAAGAAGGGAAATTTTTCCTACGCATCATGCAGTCTCTAATCATGGATAGTGGTGCACTTTACTACCATGACTTAGAAACTACTCAATGTGGTTGATGTGAACTTATTATCCTTGGAATTTAACCTAGTGCTATAATACAAATTTTTTCACGACCGGAGTCTAGACCCCAAACGAGACCGGTGTCATTGACCTCTCAGAGGTCGCAGACAAGCCTCCATACATTGTGCTTACTTCATTAGTGGAAAAAATTGATAAATTTTTGTTTCCTAACATGCTTACTAAACATTCTATTACATGTATAATTGTTCACCATTAACCATCTAACATTAAGGTCATCAAATGAAAGAAATAGTTTATAGCTGCATTAAATGTGTACTTGCCAAAACGACACCAATACAAAGTCTGGAATGAAATAGGAAATGAAACACTTTAAAACATGCTCCACTAGATAAAGCCAACATCTAATCTAGATAATAACAGTAGAGAGACTCAAAAGAAGGAGGGCCTACAATGTCCAGATGAAATCTCCACGTCCGTATAGCTGAAACGTCGTACTATAAGATCTAACGTCCACCTGTGACTGCACATAAAAGTAGATATTTGTATGTAATTAGTACACCCTTTTACTAAGTATGGGTATATGAGAGAACACACCAAAGTCATGCATAAGTAAAAATAGCTCTTTCCTACAAACATGATTATAGTAGGTCAAGTCAGTGGACTTGCAAAATTGAGATTACGAAAGTGAGTGAACTTTAAAAATTTTGATTCTGAATGTTTATGAGCATTCTAAATTTGAATTATGAAAGTTATGCAATGAGAGTAACATGCACCATCATACTTAACATTTGACACATAACACATAACAATGTACACATAGCACATATCGTATTTCATATAACACATAACGTTGTTCATATCATTTATACGTACGCCATGAGATCTTGGAATCATGGAATGGACATTAAGACTTCCCAAAATGAAGGATCAACATATGAAACCTCCACTAGGGAGTGTGCTTTAGCAAACACAGAGTCTGCTTCTTTCATTCATATGTATTTCATTTCATTTCATTCATGGGCCAGTGTAAACACCAGCTATATCTACGATGTAGTTTAAGACTTTCATCGAGTTGGTTGTGCAATGACCAAGAATGACCTAATGTCATTACTTGAGTATAACTCACCTCTTAATTATACTATCCTAACACATTTGGTATTGTTGGTTTCATTATGTGCATCATTTGAGGCAGACCTCATTCATTCATTGGGAACTTTAACTTTAGCTGACATAGATTATGTGAGCATCATGAAATCCAGTGTCATGAAACCCCACACTGAGAAGAGGTGGAATCACCAACAAAAGTAACCCAAACCATGCTAGATTTTATGGGAATTGAACCCCGCTAGATCCCTATATTGGCAGTATTGGTTCATAGACTAGGAGATATAATAAAATCTATACTCGTCATGCCCGGAAATCTCATATCATGAGAATTACATGAACCTTTGCCCTTGCCAAAATAAGGCATCACCGCTCATATCTAGTCTATTGGTGCTCAGTATAAAGTTCCATTACATTCAACTCATACGCCATGAAGTTAGCTTCTAGTATGAGGGCATCATAGCTTAATAGATGATTTATCATCACATTATTAGTATTAAGTGTATTAATCTCAATACTTTCATTAGAGTGTGCATAGAGATTGGTCTCTTCATTAACTTTACATTCTAATAGGTGAGTACGTTTTGGTAACATTTACTTAGGATCATTTGAGATTGATATCATCTTTAACATTAGCCTCATATCATGTTGTGACCACATTCATAATCATTAGCACATTTTCTCTTAATAATTACTCACCCCTTTTTATGTGAATGTTCATTTCATAATAGGCCAATGCACTTGTCCATTTAGTGTGTTTCACACTCTTGCTTAACCCTTCTAGGGTTTCATCATTTCATCATTTCATTGCATACATCATAGGTTCACTTATTTTTAATCGTATGCTATATTTATGGGTCTATACATACAAGTCACGAGGCTTCATTCATAGTTTGTTAAGTGAGTCATATCTTCCTAAGATTATGTAGTACAAGACTTATGCATCTTGGACAATGGAACCCGGTTCAAAAATCCCTTGGACAACTCTTTACATTTTTCTTTTATATTTATTTCCAGTCAACGTCAAATTGGGACCCTAGATGGAGCCCCAAAATCACCATATAATTTTTAGTTCTATCATTTGAAAATTCTTTTTCTTCGCTTAGGGTTTGTGGGATCAAACCCCCAAAACCCCTTTTATTTTTTTTAACCTATTATCCCTTGTCTATTTCCAGTTGACTATGAGGTATGTGGGATCCAACCCCCAAAACCTCTCTTTATTTTTCTTTTATTCTCCTCCTTAAATATATCTTAGAGGTCGTGGGTTCGATTTCCACACGCCTCCCGCGTTATTTTTCATTTATTCTCATCCTTAAAATTTTACCAAGAGGTTGTGCATTCAGTTCCCAAAAGACTCCCCTTTATTTTCTTTTATTCACCTCCATAATCTTCCTAAGAGGTCGTGGGTTCGATTCCCACACGCCTCCCCCTTTAATTTTCTTTCATTCTCCTCCTTAATCTACCTAAGAGGTCGTGGGTTCAATTCCAACACGCCTCTCCCTTTATTTTTCTTTTATTCTCCTCCTTAAATCTAATTGAGAGGTGGTGGGTTCTAAACCCACTCCTCTCATTTGTTATTTTTTTCTTTTAATTTACATATTCCACCCAATCTATGGTTCGAATCCCCTTCACCTAATTTATTTTTACTTCTTTATTTTCATTGTTTTTAACATGGTAAGATCACGGGTTCAATCCTCCATGACCAACCAAGGGTCCTTAAGGAAAGACCCTTTTAATGAGCCATGACTGCACAAACCAGTACCAAACGCTGGAGGCAGGAGACAACTGTTGGGCCAGTCAATGCCCTGTCGGTGGTGTCATGGATGATTAATTAGTTATGGAAGAAGTCCAAGCCAAGGACCAGCCTCAGTCCCAAACCACGGACATACATGACAGTCCGTTGGTTGGAAAACGGGTCATCGATGGCTAGGCGTGGTTTGGTCTATGAACTGCGCAACTTACTCTAAGTTGCAAGTGTTAAATTGTAAATTAACTCCATGTAAAAATAAGACTTTGGGAGGTTACTTAGGTGTAATTTGGATTTGTAAAAATGTTTATATGCCTTAAACACATATGAGAATTCATTCTCAAAATCAAAACCCAAAATATCATTAAAATTCTCTAGAACTCCATTGAATCCAAAACTCATGGAAGAGATTGGATTGGAGATTTTAGTGGTTATTATTCATATTATATGTGAATTAGAATCATTGAGGTATGGTTTTTGTTTCTTGAAACTCTATTCAACAAGGAACCCAAAATTCAAAGAGCTTTCTAATGTTTTCAAAGATGAACTTGTCCAATTTTATGATGCATCCATGGGTTCTTGCATTAAAGTTTTTAAATCATTGTATATTGATTAAATTGTTGTTAATTAGATAATTTTAACTAATTTAACCTCTAAACATATGTAAATGATGGACCCTAGTTTTTCACTACTTTATGGGTTACTTGATATTAACTTAATGCATATGAATTCTAGTGTAGTATTTAATGGGCTATTGAATGATGTATGAATTGTATTCAATTGATGTATAGGTTTTCTTATATTGATAAATCTATATTGAATTTATCTTGTTTCTTTGTGTGATATGGTTTTTGTATTGAATTAATGTTCATGGCCATGGGTAAGGGCCTTATGGTATTGAATTGGATGATTTATCTAAGGACTGAAATGTAAGAAAGGATTGGTGGTACTCTACCCTAGTTATCTTTATTTTATATAATATAGCTCTTGATTTATTTTGTTATTGTTATGGTCCACTTATGGTGATGTTATTATGTGAATAATGTGGCCTTGTTGGTGTTACTTTATGTGTTATGATAAGCATGGCCATGTCGGCACTTACTACATACACTATGGTGATTTGTGTAGTGATTTATGTGAAGTGTGATCATATTTATCTACAGGTGAAGTAATGTGAAAGTATGTGATTTCTTGTATTATTATTAGGTGATCATGTAAGACTATGACTATGTCTTTTTGTCTGTAGTCTTAGAGTGGATGAATGATTCTTCTTATTTTGTTAGTGAGTCTAATGAGGAATATGTTGATGATTTTATAGTAGTGTATTGGATGATATAAAAATGATAAAATGTTTATTTCTATGTTCATCTAGAATTATATGCTATATGTGATAAAGTGAAGTATTCGTTTCTCTTGTCTGTAGATTTGTGTCCATTACTTGATACATATATGAATGGGAATATGAGATGTCTTAACTTAGGATGCTAAGTCCTCATACAGTTGTATGAATAAATTATATGAGACCTTGAACGATGTTAAAGGGTTCTTTGATAGGAAACATTAAACCTAGTGGTGAGGTTATGCACCTTGAAGTCAAAAGTCGTAATGGTATCCTTCTTGTAATGAATGGTTGACATAGAGTTGGTTGGCTGGACCACCATCATATAACACGTAGAGAAGTCATTAGGATCTATCTTCTTCACCATTCTAAGGAAACCCTAGCGGACCACTTTTGTAGGGTAAATATAATTGGGTAATGAACTTGATATGTTACCCCTTTGTATGAAGATTTAATGGGAATTTCTTAACGAGAACAAAGGCTAGCCCTGATTTAGTATGGTTAGGGATGTATCTCTAGTTAAAGGATGAGGATTGAATACAAAGTAATCCCTTCATATTCTCGAAGCATGTGCAACATGTGATGTGTCCAAGTTCTACCATTGGAAAGTCGAACACACTCCATCAGAGTAGGTTACAACTCTGGATTCCATGTTTTTCTACCATGGTCTATATCTGCTATTGCCTATTCTAATTATATGGGATACCTACTAGTATTGGACAAGTTCTATGGAGTTTAGGTGGTGGTATGTGACTCTACCTACACATTGCACAATAGGAGTGTAATGAAAGACTGTTAAATGAAATAAGGAACGTAATGACTTAAGTCAAGAAATCATATTAAATGAATAATTACTTATCTAGGGTAGCTAAGGGTTTTCAAGTTAAAGTTTGAAGGGGGCATATGAATGGTAACTTCTTATCTCACCTAGATGACTATTAATAATGACTCTAGTTAGGGAAGTTGGTTTATTAAGAAGACATGATCCAAATTGAGCTATTCTCAAGGATTACGTTAATAATCTTGAGGAGGTCAATTATGTACATTCTCTTCTTGATTTACTTGAATAACTCTTTTGATAACCTTTCTAAAGGAGAATGTCATATTACATGTGTTATTGTGTTTAAGTGAGGATGATCTTATCCTACATTATCTAAAGGATTCATCATTGTCTGTGATAGGGATTGTATGGGTGGTCCTTTCGCAACTCACTCAATTCTTAAAATCACCTTTGGCAAGAGAATCTCATGTTCATTGTTTTGGTGTATTGTAAGTGTGTCTATCTCGTTATTGATGGTCTTAAGGATCATTTAGGTGTGCCTAGGGAAGATGTATGGATGGTCTCTATTTATCTTACTTAAAAGAGTCTTTCGATAGCTATTAGTGGGGGAATTACATGCTATAAACTATCTAAGGTTAAATTAAGAAACTTCACCATAATAGTGAAGGAGCTCACTATACAGTGAATTACTTCACTGTAAGGTTCTTTCTAAAAATGTGATAAATGGTTTATGTGATTTATTATGTGTTTCTAAGGTGTTAAATGTTTTTATTACGATTATATTATGATATTATAGTAAAAAGATGCATATTTCCAATAAATGTATGTTTTCATGATTTTTATGCATCATGCCATACTTAGTACATGTGGTTGTACTAATTCCATGCTTTTATTTATCTCTATAGTGGTTGGTAGGTGAGGAGCATTGGGAAGAAATTCATAGATCATCATAATATACAAGTGAAGTTGAAGTATGTCTTTATTTTACTGGAGGGCATAAATGACTTTTATTTCTCTTATTGAAGGATTGTAATAGACTTAGTAGTACTATATTTCTATTGTGTATGGGTCGTGTCCCAAGTACTATTGTGTCTAAGATTTGATGAAATGAGACTAAATATTTCCTATGAGTATTATATGAAACATTTCTCATATAATGAAAATGTTTGTGAAAAGTTTTAATTTCGCACTACTTTTCACAATTTATATGTGATGAACGACACGAAAGGGCTTGTATAAGACCTCCGAGAGGTCAAGTACACCGGTTGTAGGTCAAGTACACCAGTTCCACTCTAAGAGTGTCATATTTTCTAGGGTGTTGTCTCGGGATGTGACATGTTTGGTATCAGAGCATAGGTTATGAAAATCGTCTTAGGAATCAAAAAGACTCATTAAGTCACTTTTACTAATGTCTCGACCAGCGGTGTGAGTCGCGATACATCTATGGGAGAGAGACTATAGGGCGATAGAGTTTCCCTTCTTTTCGACTCTTATATAATGCCATAGAATAAATATTATGAGTATCCTTCTTAATGTGTTTGCTTGTGTTTCTAGGAGATAACTACTAGAAGGATGGCTGCTAGAAGGTTGGAAGAGGAAAGGGTGAATGAGTAAGTTCCTTCTCAAGTTGAGCAAGTTCAACAAGATGGATGAGGAGTCCAAGGTGCTCAAGTGCTTCTACAAGGTGATCAAGTCCCTATTGTGGAAGGAGGTAATGAGGTTTTTAGTGGTTACCCAAGCCGTGATTACTCACGTAAATATGTGTATGTAGCATAGAGTGAATGTTTTTGAGAGCACTATGACCTGTAGGTTGAGAGACATTGTGAGGATAAATCATTCTGTCTTTCTTGGCTCAAAGGTGGGAGAGGATCCCCAAGACTTTCTTGAGTGTACAAGCTATTGAGTTCTTTGGGGGTTAGTTATAAGGAGAAGGCGGAGTTAGCTTCATATAAATTGAGGGATGTTTCTCAAGTGTGGTACATTAAATGGAAGAATAATAGGCGTGTTGAGTCGGGTTTTATTTAGATGGAAGAATTTAAGGAATCTTTTATTGTGAAAGTACTTTCCCCGTGAGAGGAGGGAGGTGAAGGTATAAGAGTTTATCCATGTCAAACAAGGCATTACTCTTTAAAGTTCTATGTTATTTAGAAATGCAACATCCTTAGTGTATAATCCTAGGGATGAGATAAATAGGTTTGTGGCAGGGGTCGCTGACTGAGTGAGAGAACAATTTCGTACGGCCATGCTTCATGATAATATGACCTTAGTTAGAATCATGGTGTATGCTCAATCTATTGAGGAGTCTAAACTTCGACAGTTTGCTGGATATTTGAATAGAAGTGGTTCAAGTGATCAATGTATACCTATTTTCAGGAAAAGGTTTCAACTCAATAAGAATCTAGTGGTGCTAAGTTCAAATTTGAGAAAGGAGGTGCTTCTCAAAATGGAAACATACATGTGTCACTTGTAGAAAGAGGCACTATGGGTAATGTCTACGGGGAACCGGGAGGTAATTTGGATGTGGAAAATATTGACACATATTGAGGGATAATCCTACTAGTGATGGCAAGCAAGTTGCTCCTAATGTTAAAAAAGATGATGCTCCAAATCAGAACATTTCTATGTACTCCGGACTAGAGGGAAGATCAAAGCCAGATGAGGGTGATGATGATGGTGATGGTAAGTTTTTTACGTGTGCATGATGTTGAATCTTTTTTAAATTGAATTCCTAGAAACTTGTTCCATATGCATGGTGTTGAATATTGTTGAAATTGACTTTCATTGATTTCTTGCGTAGTGTATTTTAAGAAGTAGTGATAATGTTGTAAAACATTTTTGTATGATTTTAGCTTTCATATTAGCATGTTTCCATCATCAATATCCAAAAAGTTGCATTTTTAAAATTTTTACATAATTCATTGCTAAAAATTAACGAATTCATTATTTGGTCAAAAACTATTGTAATGAGGTTAGACCTGATGTATATGAGTATGATAATTAATATAAAATGAGTTTTTTCTATTTGGAATGAAGGATGTGAGTTTTATAGCATGATGTGTTGTAGAATTTATTCTAGTTTTTTGTTGTGTTTTGATTCTCTTGATTATGTGAATTGATGTTTCTTATAGATGTTTTTATTGTATAAAGGTGTTATGTTGTATTGTTTTGAGCTAATACTTGATTCTATATTCTTGGAATTATTTGGAGAGTTGCAAGTGTCATTCGAGGACGAATGTTGTTCAAGTGGGGGAGGTCGTAATACCTCGAAATTGACTTAGGTGAAGATAGAGCCTAACAAGGTTGTAATGATGGTTTAAGGTCCTAAAATTCTCTATAATGTTGTATTCAGGCAGTGTCTAAGAGTTAAGGTGCATTGGAAGTCATACGTCAAGGGACGACTAAGACATTTGACGACCAACTCACGTATGTGTCGTATATAAGTTTTATGTATTTATGTATTATTTAGGTGGTTATTAGGTACATATATGATTTAATATAGTGTTTATAAAAAGTTTTTCATGTTTCGTTATGTCTGGAGGTCAAACATCAAAGAACGCCCACAATGTTCAATAGGTTTGCCTTGGAACGACCTTCTGTGTCTTTGCATGTTTCGTTGATTTTTACATGTTCATTTTTGATGAAATTCATGTGGTAGGTCCTTAACTTTTATAAGAACATTTCGGGTTGGAAACGTCTTGGTGAAAGTCTCCAAGGACAAACCAAGGTCCAAGACATCCTAAAACAATCCTAAACGACAGAGGCAGTTGACATCTTGTGGGACATTTGACACCCCGTTGATGGGTGTCATAGGTCAGGAAAGATGTGTGGGAGAAGTACAAGACAAGTACCAGCCTTAGTCCCAAACCAAGGGCAAATAGGACGGTCCGTTTGTTGGGAAATGGGCCGGTCGTCAATTGCAAGGCGTGGTTTCATCTGTCAATTGTGCAACATACTGTAAGTTGCAAAAGAGAAGTTGTAAATTCACCCTTGTCCAAATAAGATTTTTTGAGGATACTTAGGGGTTCTTTGTGTATTTTAAACATGTTTATAAGCCTTGTACACTTATTCATTCTTCAAAATCAAAACCCAAAATATCTTAGGAATCTCTAGAACTCCATTGAAGCTAAAACTCAAGGAAGAGCTTGGATTAGATATTTCAGTGGTGATTCTTCATCAAATTTGTGGATTAATATCATTTAGGTATAACATTTTATCCTTGAAACTCTTTTCATAAAGGAGACCCAAATTCAAAGAGTTTTTGATGTTTTTAGAGATAAACTTGTCCAATTATATGATTTATCCATGGGTTATTGCATTAAAGGTTTTAAATAGTTGTTTATTGATTGAAGTGTTGTTAATTTGATTATTTAACCTATGAACCTATGTAATTTATGAATCCTAGTTTGTAATTAATTTATGGGTTACTTGATATTGACTTAATGCTTATGAATTCTTATGTAGTTTTCTTTTGGCTTTTGAATGATATAAGAATTGGAATCAATTAATGTATAGGTTGTGTTATATTGATAAATCTTTATTGAATTAACCTAGTTTCATTAATAATAATGGTTTTTGAATTGAATTAATGTTCATGCCCATGGGTAAGGGTCTTATGATGTCACATCCCGAGAACACACCCTATAAGATATGGCACTCTCGGAGTGCAACCGGCGTACTCAACCTCTACGAGATCTTATACAAGACCTTTTGTATCGTTTATCACATATGCATAGTGAATAGTAGTGCTGAACTTTTCACAAATACTTTCATAATGTTTACAAAATCTTTCGTAGAAAATTATAGAAATACTAAGTCTCAAACCATCAAATCGAAGACACAAGAATATTTGGACACGACCCATATACAACAAAAATATAGCACTACTTAGTCTATTACAATACTTCAATAAGAAAAATAAAAGCCATCTATGCCCTCGAGTCAAATGATGAAATACTTTAACTTCACTTGAATGATGTAGTGATCCAAGTCTTGCTTCGCAAATGCTCCTTACCTACCAACCACTATAGAGATAGATAAAAGCATGGAATTAGTACAACCACATTGAATAAGTATGTCATAGTTCATAAAAATCATGAAAACGGACATTTATTGGAAATATGAATCTTTTCGTTAAATATCATAATATAATTATAAGAAAAACCTTTATAGACTTAGAAACACATAATATATCACATAGTAAATTTATAGCATTTTTAAGGTGACTTTCAGTAACATCAATTCACTGTACAGTTTCTTCACTGTTACAGTAAAGTTTCTTTCCCTCATCTAAGACATCTTCTAGCATGTAATCATCTAACTAAAAGCTACCCAAATACTCAATTAATTCATACAAAGATAGACTGCCTATACACCCTCTCTAAGCGTGACTAAATGATCCTGAAGACTACTCATAATGAAACACATACACACCTAAAATACATCGAACACATGAACATATAAGATATGACATTCTCTTTACCAATGCTATCAAAAGAATTACTTAAGTACTCCTAGAAGAGAACACCCATACACTCTCTTAAAGGATACCTTAAAAATCCTTAAGACTTCCTATGTTTATATCATCTGTAAAGAGTCAACCAACTTCCCTATCTAGAGACATTCTCAAGACTTCCATAGATAAGAAATAAGAGATCATCCCTTATGCCCCCTTCACACTTGAACTAAGGAATCCTTAAGTCACTCAAGATTAGGTACTCATTCATTTACATACTTTCTAATATAAGTCATTATTTCTTTAGTTACACATAGAGGATATTCAAGTATTGGTCTTGGAGAAGACATAAGGAATCTCACTAACATCTTCAAAGCCTATTCTGCAATGTTAAGATAGAGTCCCATACCACCACCTAACCTTAATAGAACTTCTCAAATGCTAATAGGTATCCACATGATGAGAATAGGCAATAACAAACATATACCATGGTAGAAAAACATGTAATCTGGAGTTCTATCCTACTCCAATGAGGTTGTTCTACTAACAAATTGTAGAACTTTTACACATCCCATGCATGCACATGGTTAAGGAATAGTAAGGTCTTACTTTTATTACAACCTCATCCTTTAACTAGAACTACTTCCCTTACCATACTCACTTGTTTCTAGACTTTTTTCTAATAGAGTAATTTACATTAATGGTTCATACAAAGGGGTTCCATATCAATGTTAAGTCTATCATTCAATATAAGAAGGATACCATTACGACTTTTGACTTCAACTTTGATAACCTTACCACTCAATTTAATGTTTCACATAAAGGACCCTATTATAATTCAAGGTCTCACATGTCATTCACACATTCAATATTAAGAGGCTTTAAAATTCTAAGTCAAGACATCACATATTCATATTCATGCATGCATCAAGTAAGGGAAACAATTCTATCAAAACAAGACACAACATACTTTAGTTTAGCACATATTACATGTCCTTCTAAAATAACATAGGAACAACAATTATCATCTTAAGTCCATACTATACACTACCCTACCATCATCAATATAACCATTGTAGACTGATATAGTCAAATAAGAAAAATCATACACCAACTCTAACACTACAAGCATGAACACATAGTCATACTCTAACATGATCACCTAAATAGTATCAATACAAGAAACACATACTTTCACATTAATTCACATATAGGTAGGTATAATGATACATTATGTAATAAACTACACAAATCATTATAACACTTCAAGTAGTTGCGGACAAGGCCATGGAAATCACATAATACCGCCACCATAAGTGTGCCATAAAAATCAAAATATGATTAAAGTGATATAATACTTACAGTAAATATAAATAGGGAAGAGTACCTGTAACGACCTGTTTAGTCGTTTTGAGCAGCAGATTGAAATTCTGGAAAAACTGGCTGGGACGACGGAAGTAGTGACGGACCGTCGTAGTCACGACGGCCCGTCATGGATGTTTCGTCCCATGACACTTAGAATTCTGAAATTGGGTACTGAAAATCGACTCTCTGTAAATTGTGACGGACCTGCAGGACGTGCCGTCACATCCACGACGAACCGTCGTGAGTTTCCGTTGCAAAACACTTCAACTTTTGAGAAATTGGGGCAAGAAACGAGTTTCTGACCGCCATGACGGACGTGCAGGACGGACCGTCACAGGTGTGACGGACCGTCACAGTGTCCGTGGTGACGATGGGATCCTGGGGAGGTGCGACGACCACCGTGACGGACCGTCGCAGGCACGACGGCCCGTCACAGGTCACGCAATCCCAGGCAGTTTAGGATTTCTCCACACGTTTTAAGAGTCATTTTTGACTATTCTTTCCTTAATTATAAAGATTGAGGGGTAACATTAATAAGTCTAATTACTTAGGGGTTAAAAGGGGTAACCTTAAGTTAATTAGAGGGGTTTATTGTCCTTTTTCATACTTAATTATATGATTAATTAGGGTAAAAGAAAGAGGGTTTGAATAAAACAAAAGAGAAAGAACAGAAAGAAAGAGAGAAACGATTGAGGGAGATTGGACGAGAAGAAGAAAGCTTTGGGAAGATTAGCTTGTTGATTCCAATTCTTCGGTGGAGGTAGGTTATGGTTTTCTATTACGATACTCGTAGTGAACTCTTAATAGTGAATAATATGTGTTGATGATATTGTAAACCTGTCTATATGCTTAATTGTATGCTTGCATGAACATGATTATGTGATTTTGATAAAGCAAGCATGATGAAAACCATTGAATCCCAAATCTTGAAAGAAACTTTAATCTATGATATTAATGATAATGCCTTTGGTATAAAAGAAGGCTTGATGAATTAAAGTGATCGGGATTGATGATGCCTTGGTTTAGAGAAGGCTTGATGAACGGATATAATGAGATTAGTGGATCGGAGTGTCACGTACCGACACATAGTAATAGTGGATCGGAGTGTCACGTTCCGACACATAGTATTAGTGGGACGGGTGTCACGAACCGACACGTAGATATAGGGGATCGGAGTGTCACGTACCGACACATATAGGGGATCGGAGTGTCACGTTCCGACACATATAGGGGATCGGAGTGTCACGTTCCGACACATATAGGGGATCGGAGTGTCACGTTCCGACACATAGTGGTAGGGGATCGGAGTGTCACGTACCGACACAAGAGGAAGAAGGGTAATGAATCTCGAAAGATGTTAATATACTCAACATAATGAACTTAATTCCCAAATGAGTATGGTATTGAGGCTTGAGTCCTCATGGATGAACTTGATGGTATTTATTGACGATTATAATACTTGTTGTTGCTACATGTTGAGTTTATAGTTGATTTACATTATTATTGATATATATTGTTCCCTATTTTTGAGTTAGCCGATGATATCTACTCAGTACGTGTGGTTGTACTGACCCCCTACTTTTATGTGTTTTCCTCTTGTTTATTTGTGTTATGCAGCAAACGTTCCGTCAACTTCGACTCAGCAGTAGATCAAGCCAGTCTTCACTCCATCGGAAATTCAGGGTGAGCTAATGCGTCTAGCTTGGACTGGGTCTCCTTCTTCAAGTCTTGATGCCTTGAACTTCCGGCATGGACTAGCTCTTTATTGTTTTAACTTCTTAGACAGTTTTAGTTTAGAAATTTGAGATAGATGTTCTTGTGATGATGACTTCCAGATTTTGGGAATATTAATAATAGTTGAGTTGTTTTATTAATGAGTTTAAGTCTTCCGCATTACTTTTGATGATATTGTATTAAAATGTTAAGGTTTAGATGGGTTGGTTCGCTCACATAGGAGGGTAAATGTGGGTGCCAGTCGCGTCCCCGAATTGGGTCGTGACAGACTTGGTATCAGAGCATTAGGTTCATTGGTCTCATCACACAAGAACAGGTCTAGTAGAGTCTTAAAGAACGGTAGGGGGACGCCTTTACTTTTCTTTGAGAGGCTATAAGACTTTAGGAAAATTCCATTCTTTCATTCTTTCTTTCGTGCTATTACTTGAGTCCAATTGGTATCTAGGTGATACAAATTGGTATCTGACCATCTTCATTCTATCTCGCAGATGGTTAGAACTAGAGCAACGACCGCACCATCAGCAACAACGGAAAGACAGGAAACTACTGAGCCAGCCACTGGGGCTGTGGCTCGAGGAGGAACAGCGGCAAGAGGCCGTGGAAGAGGTCGTGGGAGGACGTCCTCTAGAGGGAGAGGACGAGCCCCTAGCCCATCTGATACTAGGGCGGTGACTCCTCCACCGACTGAGGATGTAGTAAGAGAGGGTGAGGAAGGGGAGAATGAACAAGGGCAGAATGAGGAAATGCCACCCCAACCTACCCCAGAGATGATCAACCAAGTACTTGCTTATCTTAGCGGGTTGTCTGATCAGGGTCAAGCACCTCCAGTGGTTTCTGCACCAACACCTCCGGTTTCAGAGATACGACATGCGGCTACTATGGCTCCCCGCATGGATGCAACATTGGGAATAGGCACATTTCCACGACTGACTACTGGGCCTATTATGACAAACGATCAACACGAACTTTTTAGTAAGTTCTTGAAATTGAAACCTCCGGTCTTCAAGGGTGCAGAATCTGAGGATGCTTATGATTTTCTGGTTGAATGTCATGAGCTACTACACAAGATGGGGATAGTAGAGAGGTTTGGTGTCGAGTTCGTGAGCTATCAGTTCCAAGGTAACGCCAAAATGTGGTGGCGTTCACATGTTGAGTGTCAACCAACAGAGGCACCACCTATGACTTGGGAATCCTTCTCTACCCTGTTTATGGAGAAGTATATCCCAAGGACTTTGAGAGATAGAAAGAGGGATGAGTTCTTGAGTCTGGAGCAAGGTAGAATGACGGTTAATGCATACGAGGCTAAATTTCGCGCACTATCCAGATATGCCACCCAACTTTGTTTCAGTCCACAAGAACGGATCCGCCGTTTTGTGAAGGGGTTGAGATCAGAATTGCGGATTTCAGCCTTACAGATAGCGGCAACAGCAACATCCTTCCAAGAGGTGGTAGACTTTGTGGTAGAGGTGGAAGGAGTGAAACCGGATGACTTCACCCCAACGTCTACATCAAAGAGGTTTCGAAGGGGAGGTGAGTTTAATGGTTCTTATTCTAGAGGACAGAACTCCGGAGGTCACTCTGTTCGACCAATACAGTCTTCACTACAGACTGTAGTTGGGGGTCCACCTCAGAACGGTCAACACTACTCCGAGAGACCTATGCCCGATTCCAGAGAGTGCTATGGATGTGGGGAGATTGGACATATTAGGAGGAATTGTCCAAAACAGAGTTACAGAGCCCCACTAGCTAGAGGTAGAGGTGGTCATGGTAGAGGCCGCTTTTCTGGAGGGCGTGGTGGCCGAGGTAATGGGGGTCACCAAAACGGCAGAGGTGAAGGTCAAAATGGAGCCACTACTACACAACATGGTAGGGGCAACGGACAGACAAATAATGGGGCTCATTGCTACGCTTTCCCTGGGAGGTCTGAAGCGGAGGCGTCTGATGCTGTTATCACAGGTAATCTCTTGGTTTGTGATTGCATGGCATCTGTATTATTTGACCCTGGCTCCACGTTTTCATATGTATCTTCCTCATTTGCTAATGGTCTAAATTTACATTGTGAATTACTTGACATACCTATTCGTGTTTCTACTCCGGTGGGTGAGTCGGTGATAGTTGAAAAAGTGTATAGGTCTTGTTTGGTGAATTTTGTGGGGAGCAACACTTATGTAGATTTGGTTATTTTAGAAATGGGTGACTTTGATGTAATTCTGGGTATGACTTGGCTTTCTCCGAATTTTGCGATTTTGGATTGTAATGCTAAAACGGTGACGCTAGCCAAGCCTGGGGCAGATCCGTTAGTGTGGGAGGGTGACTACACTTCCAATCCGGTGCATATAATCTCCTTTATTCGTGCTCAGAAGATGGTTAGTAAGGGTTGTCTAGCTTTCTTGGCACATCTTAAGGATGACACTACTCAAGTACCATCGATTGAGTCAGTTTCAGTGGTCTGTGAGTTTTTGGATGTGTTCCCTGCAGATCTTCCCGGTATGCCACCAGATAGGGATATAGACTTCTGCATTGATTTGGAACCCGGTACTCGCCCCATTTCTATACCCCCGTATAGAATGGCTCCCGCCGAATTAAGAGAGCTAAAGGCACAACTTCAAGAGTTGTTGAGCAAAGGCTTCATTAGACCGAGCGCCTCTCCTTGGGGTGCTCCGGTGCTATTTGTGAAGAAGAAGGATGGGAGTTTCCGAATGTGCATAGATTACCGACAGTTGAACAAAGTAACTATTAAGAACAAGTACCCCATTCCTCGCATTGATGACTTGTTCGATCAGTTACAAGGTGCTTGTGTCTTCTCAAAAATTGACTTGAGGTCCGGTTATCACCAATTGAAAATACGAGCAACGGACGTGCCAAAGACTGCTTTTCGAACTAGGTATGGGCATTATGAATTTGTGGTGATGTCCTTTGGTCTTACAAATGCCCCCGCCGCCTTCATGAGCTTGATGAACGGGATTTTCAAGTCATACTTGGACCTCTTTTTGATTGTGTTTATCGATGATATACTGATATACTCCAAAAGTAAGAAGGAACATGAGGAGCATTTGATAATGGTGTTAGAGTTGTTGAGGAAGAAAAAGCTTTATGCGAAATTCTCCAACTGTGAGTTTTGGCTAGATTCAGTGTCCTTCTTGGGGCACGTGGTTTCTAAGGATGGAGTGATGGTGGATCCATCTAAGATTGAGACAGTGAAGAATTGGGTAAGACCTACAAACGTGTCAGAAATAAGGAGTTTTGTGGGGTTAGCTAGCTACTACCGCCGATTCGTCAAGGGATTCTCTTCCATTGCTTCCCAATTGACGAACTTGACTAAGCAAAACGTCCCATTTGTATGGTCGGATGAGTGTGAGGAAAGCTTCCAGAAGCTTAAGACTTTGTTGACTACCGCGCCTATCCTCACCTTGCAGGTAGAGGGCAAAAACTTCATTGTTTATTGTGATGCATCCTATTCTGGGTTGGGTGCAGTGCTAATGCAAGAGAACAATGTGATTGCTTATGCTTCGAGGCAATTAAAGGTGCATGAGCGTAACTATCCGACCCATGACTTGGAGTTGGCCGCGGTAGTATTTGCACTAAAGCAATGGAGACACTACTTGTATGGGGTTAAGTGTGAAGTCTACACGGACCATCGTAGCCTACAGTATGTATTCACTCAGAAAGACTTGAACTTGAGACAGAGGAGATGGATGGAACTACTGAAGGACTACGACATCACTATCTTGTATCATCCGGGAAAAGCAAATGTTGTGGCAGATGCTTTGAGTAGGAAGGCCGGAAGCATGGGAAGTCTAGCTCATTTGCAA
Organism: Solanum peruvianum; assembly: GCA_027705065.1. NCBI lineage: Eukaryota > Viridiplantae > Streptophyta > Magnoliopsida > Solanales > Solanaceae > Solanum > Solanum peruvianum. The sequence continues at coordinate 34,333,758 of JAKWJD010001763.1, read as the reverse complement.
GCCTCTAGACGCCCATTGGCTAGAGAAGTGCAGATTTTGGCTAATGACCTTATGAGGCTAGAAATAAACGAGAAGGGAGGATTGTTAGCTTGTGTAGAGGCAAAATCTTCTTTTCTTGATCAGATTAAGGGGAAACAGTTTGATGATGAGAAACTAAGGCGATTCGAGATAAAGTGTTGCAAGGAGAGGCCAAGGAAGCAATAATCGATGGGGAAGGTATTTTGAGGATTAAGGGAAGAGTATGTGTACCCCGCATCGATGATTTGATCACCACTATCCTTGCAGAAGCTCATAGTTCCGGATATTCTATACATCCTGGTGCAACCAAGATGTACCGCGACCTAAAGCAACACTTCTGGTGGAGTAGAATGAAGCGAGATATTGTTGAGTTTGTTGCCAAGTGTCCAAATTGTCAACAAGTAAAGTATGAACACCAAGGCACCAGAGGCCCGGAGGAACACTTCAGAGAATGCCCATTCCTGAATGGAAGTGGGAGAGAATCGCGATGGACTTCGTGGTTGGTCTTCCAAAGACATTGGGTAAGTATGACTCTATTTGGGTGATTGTTGATAGGTTAACTAAGTCTGCTCACTTCATTCCGGTCAAGGTGACCTACAATGCAGAGAAGTTAGCCAAAATCTACATCTCAGAAATCGTTCGGTTGCATGGAGTTCCACTCTCAATCATATCAGATAGAGGTACGCAGTTTACTTCTAAGTTTTGGAGAACATTGCATGCTGAATTAGGTACTAGATTGGACCTTAGTACTGCATTTCATCCTCAGACCGATGGTCAGTCTGAGCGAACGATTCAAGTTTTGGAGGATATGCTTCGCGCATATGTGATAGAGTTTGGTGGCCATTGGGATAGCTTCTTACCATTGGCAGAGTTTTCATACAATAATAGCTATCACTCCAGTATCGACATGGCTCCCTTTGAAGCATTGTATGGGAGGAGGTGTAGATCTCCCATTGGGTGGTTTGATGCATTTGAAGTTAGACCTTGGGGGACTGATCTGTTAAGAGATTCTATGGAGAAGGTGAAAGCTATTCAAGGAAAGCTTTTAGCGGCTCAAAGTAGACAAAAGGAGTATGCAGACCGAAAGGTTAGAGACTTGGAGTTCATGGAAGGTGAACAAGTCTTGTTGAAGGTTTCGCCCATGAAAGGGGTGATGCGGTTTGGAAAAAGAGGTAAGCTAAGTCCGAGGTACATCGGACCATTTGAGGTACTTAAGCGAATAGGGGAGGTGGCTTATGAATTAGCCTTGCCCCCAGGGCTGTCCGGAGTGCATCCGGTGTTTCATGTGTCCATGTTGAAGAGATACCACGGAGATGGAAACTACATTATCCGTTGGGATTCAGTTTTGCTTGATGAGAACTTGACTTATGAAGAGGAACCGATTGCTATATTAGATAGAGAATTTCGCAAACTGAGGTCGAGAGAGATTGCATCCATCAAAGTGCAATGGAAGAATCGACCGGTTGAAGAGGCTACTTGGGAGAAGGAGGCAGATATGCAAGAAAAATACCCACATCTGTTTACAGATTCAGGTACTCCTTTTCGCCACTGTTTTTCTTCTTTTGATCGTTCGGGGACGAACGATGGGTAAATTGGTATCTATTGTAACGACCTGTTTAGTCGTTTTGAGCAGCAGATTGAAATTCTGGAAAAACTGGCTGGGACGACGGAAGTAGTGACGGACCGTCGTAGTCACGACGGCCCGTCATGGATGTTTCGTCCCATGACACTTAGAATTCTGAAATTGGGTACTGAAAATCGACTCTCTGTAAATTGTGACGGACCTGCAGGACGTGCCGTCACATCCACGACGAACCGTCGTGAGTTTCCGTTGCAAAACACTTCAACTTTTGAGAAATTGGGGCAAGAAACGAGTTTCTGACCGCCATGACGGACGTGCAGGACGGACCGTCACAGGTGTGACGGACCGTCACAGTGTCCGTGGTGACGATGGGATCCTGGGGAGGTGCGACGACCACCGTGACGGACCGTCGCAGGCACGACGGCCCGTCACAGGTCACGCAATCCCAGGCAGTTTAGGATTTCTCCACACGTTTTAAGAGTCGTTTTTGACTATTCTTTCCTTAATTATAAAGATTGAGGGGTAACATTAATAAGTCTAATTACTTAGGGGTTAAAAGGGGTAACCTTAAGTTAATTAGAGGGGTTTATTGTCCTTTTTCATACTTAATTATATGATTAATTAGGGTAAAAGAAAGAGGGTTTGAATAAAACAAAAGAGAAAGAACAGAAAGAAAGAGAGAAACGATTGAGGGAGATTGGACGAGAAGAAGAAAGCTTGGGAAGATTAGCTTGTTGATTCCAATTCTTCGGTGGAGGTAGGTTATGGTTTTCTATTACGATACTCGTAGTGAACTCTTAATAGTGAATAATATGTGTTGATGATATTGTAAACCTGTCTATATGGTTAATTGTATGCTTGCATGAACATGATTATGTGATTTTGATAAAGCAAGCATGATGAAAACCATTGAATCCCAAATCTTGAAAGAAACTTTAATCTATGATATTAATGATAATGCCTTGGTATAAAAGAAGGCTTGATGAATTAAAGTGATTGGGATTGATGATGCCTTGGTTTAGAGAAGGCTTGATGAACGGATATAATGAGATTAGTGGATCGGAGTGTCACGTACCGACACATAGTAATAGTGGATCGGAGTGTCACGTTCCGACACATAGTATTAGTGGGACGGGTGTCACGAACCGACACGTAGATATAGGGGATCGGAGTGTCACGTAGCGACACATATAGGGGATCGGAGTGTCACGTTCCGACACATATAGGGGATCGGAGTGTCACGTTCCAACACATATAGGGGATCGGAGTGTCACGTTCCGACACATAGTGGTAGGGGATCGGAGTGTCACGTACCGACACAAGAGGAAGAAGGGTAATGAATCTCGAAAGATGTTAATATACTCAACATAATGAACTTAATTCCCAAATGAGTATGGTATTGAGGCTTGAGTCCTCATGGATGAACTTGATGGTATTTATTGACGATTATAATACTTGTTGTTGCTACATGTTGAGTTTATAGTTGATTTACATTATTATTGATATATATTGTTCCCTATTTTTGAGTTAGCCGATGATATCTACTCAGTACGTGTGGTTGTACTGACCCCCTACTTTTATGTGTTTTCCTCTTGTTTATTTGTGTTATGCAGCAAACGTTCCGTCAACTTCGACTCAGCAGTAGATCAAGCCAGTCTTCACTCCATCGGAAATTCAGGGTGAGCTAATGCGTCTAGCTTGGACTGGGTCTCCTTCTTCAAGTCTTGATGCCTTGAACTTCCGGCATGGACTAGCTCTTTATTGTTTTAACTTCTTAGACAGTTTAGTTTAGAAATTTGAGATAGATGTTCTTGTGATGATGACTTCCAGATTTTGGGAATATTAATAATAGTTGAGTTGTTTTATTAATGAGTTTAAGTCTTCCGCATTACTTTTGATGATATTGTATTAAAATGTTAAGGTTTAGATGGGTTGGTTCGCTCACATAGGAGGGTAAATGTGGGTGCCAGTCGCGTCCCCGAATTGGGTCGTGACAGTACCACCAATCCATCCTCTCCACTTCAATCCATGTCTAAATAACCAATTGAATACAAAAAAGCCATTACCCATGGCCATGAACATCAATTCATTTCATAAATCATAATACTCAATGAATCTAAGTTAATTCAGTATAAATTTATAAATCTAATACAAATTAGACATCAATTGATTACAATGAAACTAGGTCATAAACAGTAATTCAATACAAAAACCATTATACTCAATGAAACTAGGTTACTTCAATTTAGATTTACCAATATACGACAACCTATAAATTAATTGATCACAATTCTTATATCATTCAAAAGCCAAAAGAAAACTACACAAGAATACATAAGCATTAAGTCAATATCAAGTAACCCATAAAATAATTACAAACTAGGGTTAATAAATTACATAGGTTCATATGTTTGTTGATTTAAAATAATTAAATTAACAACACTTCAACCAATATACAACTATATAAAACCTTTAATGCAAGAACCCATGGATACATTATATAATTGGACAAGTTCATCATTTAAAAAATCATAAAACTCTTTGAATTTTGGTATCCTTGATTAAAAGAGTTTCAAGGATAAAATGTTATACCTAAATGATATTAATCCACAAATTTTATGAACGATCACCACATAAATCTCTAATGCAAGCTCTTCCTTGAGTTTTAGCTTCAATGCAGTTCTATAGAATTTCTAAGATATTTTAAATTTTGATTTTGAAGAATGAATAAGTTTTTAAGGATTATAAATATGTTTAAAATACACAAAGAACCCATAAGTAACCTCAAAAAGAATTATTTGGACACAGGTGAATTTATAAATTCTCCCTTGCAATTTACAGTAAGATGCACAGTTCATAGACCAAACGACGCCTTGCAATTTACTACCTGCCCATTTCCCAACAAACGGACCATCATGTTGGTCCATCCATAAAATGTATGTCTTCATGAGTTTTATGCATTATGCCATACTTAGTATATGTGGTTGTAGTAATTCCATTCTTTTATCTATCTTTGTAGTGCTTGGTAGGTGATGAGCATTGGGAAGCAAGGCTTGGATCATAACATCATTCAAGTGAAGTTGAAGTATGTCCTTATTTGACTCAAGGCAGAAATGTCTTTTATTTCTCTTATTGAGGTATTTTAATAGACTTAGTAATACCATATTTCTATTGGTGTTTGGGCCTTGTCCCAAGTAATGTTGTGTCTAAGATTTGATGAAATGAGACTTACTATTTCCTATGACTTTTATATGAAATTTGTTAAAAGACCATGAAAATATTTGTTAAAAGTTTTAATTCTGCACTATTTTTCACTATATATATATGCGATGAACGATAAAAAAGTGCTTGTATAAGAATTCTGAGATGTCAAGTATGCCGATTGCTCTTTTAGAGTGTCATATCTTCTAGGGTGTGGTCTCGGGATGTGAAAATATGCATGTGACTTGATTTTACATAGGGTAGTTTTGTCATGTGTAGAACATGGTATTGACTTGATGAATATTCTTTAATGACTTGTATTGATTGTGCATGTGCATAAGGCTTTCCAAATGTAAAATACCATGTTTTATTGAAAAGTCTATTTTTAGCATTATTTGATGTTATATGTGCATATGGTCTTATACTTAGTACATGTGATGTGCTAACCCCATCTTCTACATTTTCCCTAACATTTTTAGGTTCTGGTCGTTGAAGAACTTTTGAGACGACTTTGAAGAAGACTTGGAATTGTCAATCATCCAAGTTGGGTAGGTCCTCACTATCCGAGGGCAATGCCACTACCAATCTAATGAAATATTATATTTTTAAGGCTTCTATGTTATTTCCTTTTCATTTGAGTACTAAAGATTTTATAACCTGTATGTTACCTTATTACGTTGATATATGGTGTATTCCCTATTGATATACTCATGTTTTAGATGGTTGTGATATGAAACACTCTTTTTAAGTCTATGCTATATCTTACATATTTATGTCCAATAAAAGTACAAGACTATGTAATCTTCTTACACGAAGGGATTATGTATACTCGATATGAATATATTATGTGTATGTGAGAGGTCTATTTAAACCTCATGACTAGAAGAGGTTTATATTAACCGCATTTTAACCTATGAATGTATTGATGTAAACTAAGTTCATGAAGTTTAATATCTTTGGGTTGGATATCTATCTCAATTATGTCTATGTAGATTTTTACTCATAATTTTGAAGCGCGCCAAACTTATGAATAGGAAACTATGTCATGCTTAGGAAACTGTCTCTTTTCATAGAAATCCGATATCGGGCCACTAGGGTATACTTGTTGTGTGCTTTGACCTAAACCTTTTATTTTAGTCATAGGCAATATAAACTCGATGGAACGTGGAACGAATACTTGATGAAGAGATTTCCTATGCGGGAGTTCCTCCTCGTGGTAATCAAGTCCCTCTTCTTGAAGAAGATGCTAATGATGACGAAGCTTCGGTCAATGCTCCACCTTTGACTGACGGTTACATAAGGGCTTCCTTTTTCCAAATGTCTCAATACATTACTACTCAACATCAAGCTGTCACTACTCAAGCAGAATACACGACGACCCAAGCTAATCGGGAGGTGGTACCCTAGCAAACCAACATGTTGACACCATGGCCTTCCATTTGAGGGATTTCAGTAGAATGAATAATCCTACTTTCTATGTGTCCAAAGTTGAGAAAGACCCCCAAGAGTTCATTGATGAAATCTAGAATATTCTTTATGATATGGGTTTGAATGCAGGTGAGAAAGCCGATTTAGACACTTACCAACTCAAACATGTGGCCCAAAGATGGAACTTCCAATAGAGAGACAATACGCCTTTAAAGGGTAGGCCGGTGACATGTGAGATTTTTAACTACGCTTTTCTTGATCGTTGTTTCATACAGAAAAGAGGAAAGCCAAAGTGGAGGAATTCATCAATCTTCCTAAAAAAGTTATGAGTGTTCTTGAATGCTCTTTGAAATTCACTAAATTTTCAAAGTGTGCTCCTTCTTTTGTGTCTGATTCTATGGATGAAATAAGTTGCTTCATGACGGGGGTGTTGGATGACTCGAAAGTGTAATATCGTTCGGCTATGATACATGATAATATGTACATTTCTTGTCTCATGGTTTATTCTCAATAAGTGGAGGAGACGAGGGTTAAGAAAAACAGTAGGGATACACAAAGGTAAAGATCTTATGATATTGTTTTTCAAAGGGTAGGCTTGATATCCAAGACAACTCTATGCTCAAGAAGTTGTTTTCTTATTAAGTTCCTTTCGAGTTCCCTAAGTCTTGTGATAATAGGGTGTCTAATCTTGAGCCTCAAAAGGGAAGGAGCACTAGTTTACCAACCAAGAAGCTAACTTTTAGAAGGGTGGCAAGAAGCATTATGGTATCGCCTTAAAGGAACGGATAATTGTTTTTGTTGTGGTAAAAGTGGGCACAAAGTTTGAAATTTCCCAAATGTAAACGGGTAAGACAAGCAGCTAGACAAAAAAGTGGTTTGAATGTTGATTCTCCGAAGAAGAACCACTTTTATGCTTTCCACTCTAGAGGTGACCAACAGACTTCTCCAGACGTGGTGATGAGTATGTTGAAAGTCTTTTCTATTGATGTATACGTTTTAGTTGACCACGGTTCTACCTTGTCCTTTGTTACTCCACTAGTAGCTAAAAAAGTTTTACATTTTTCCCGATATCTTGAATGAACCTTTTAGGGCCCGATGGGTTAGTCGATGTTTGCAATAAGAGTGTATTGAAATTTTCCTATAATGTTGCAAAATAGAGTTCATGTGGTGTTATTAAAACATGATATGGTTTATTTTGATGTTATTTTGGGTATGTATTTGATGCACACTTGCTTTGAATCAATATGTTGTAGCATGATGGTGCTGAAGATTAAAATTCCAAATTAGCCCATTTTAGAGTGGAAGGGTGGAAATTCAATTTCTAGACGTCAAATAATCTATTCTTTAAAAGAATACACAATGATGTCAAAAGAGTTTTTACACCATACAGTAAGAGTAAAAGATTTAGACTTTGAATTCCTCCCATTGAGTCGGTCCCCGTAGTATTGGAATTTCCATAGGTCTTTCCAAAGGACATTCTCCATTTTCCTCCCGAATGGTAAATTGATTTTGGTATCGACTTTCTACTGAATATGAATCCCATTTTAATTCCTCCTTATCGGATGGCTCCAACCGAATTGAAAGAGTTGAAGGATCAAACCAATAACATACTAGAAAAGGGCTTTCTTCAGACTACTATTTCTCTATGGGTGCTCTGGTATTGTTTATGAAGAAGTAGGTTGTGTCCCTTATAACATCTGTCGATTACCGACAACTCAACAATGTCAAAATTAAGAACAAATATCCTCTCCCTCTAATTTATGATTTATTTGATCAACTCCAAGGTGTGAGTTACTTCTATAAGATTGACGTGAGATTGGGATATCACCAACTTAGGGTGAGAGGTGAAGATATTCTAATAATAGAATCTCGAAAAAGATAGTACATTTTGAGTTCTTAGAATATTCGTTTGGTCTGACGAATGCTCTTGTGGTGTTTATGGACCTAATGAATAGGGTGTTTCGATGTTGTCTTTGTCTTCATTGATGAAATCTTGGTATATTCAAAGAAGGAGGCTGAAAACATAAACAATTTGAGGGTGGTGTTACAAGTTCTTAAGGAACACCAATTATTTCCAAACTATAGAAAATGTGAGTTTTGGTTGATGTAGTACCTTTTGTTGGTCATATCATACTCTAGAAGGGGTAGAGGCTCATACAAAGAAGACCGAAGCTATTAAATATTTCTCTAGACCTTTGGCTTCTGCGAATATTAATAGTTTCTTAGTCCTTGACGGTTGTAAGAAGGTTTGTGGATGGGTTTGCATATCTTGCTTCCTCCTTGACAACCTTGACCCAAAAGGCTGTGATATTTATTGGTCGAAGGTATGTAAAAAGAGATTCCAAATGTTGAAGGATAGGCTTACATCCCCTTTGGTATTGACTCTACCAGAGGGTAAAAAGGGTTTTGCGGCATATTATCATGCATCGTAAGTCGGGTTGGGGAGTTTGTTTATGCAACATGGCAAAGTTATAGCCTATGCTTCTAGGAACCTCAAAGTTCATGAGAAAAACTATCAAACTCATGACTGTGAGTTAGCGGTCGTGGTATTTGCCTTGAAAATATGGAGGCATTATCTTTATGGGGTTCATGTTGATGTGTATACGGATCATAAAAGTATTCAACATGTATTCATTCAAAAGGAGTTGAGTCTTCGCCAATAGATATGGTTACAGTTTTTGAAAGACTATGACATGACTTTTCTCGATCACCCCTACAAGGCTTATATGGTAGGGGATGCTCTACGTCGGTTGTCATTTGGAAGTGTGACCCATGTGTAATAATTAATAGGTTTTCTCATTTAAGGGTTCAAATTGAAGATTCTCCATATGGTGGTATTGTGGTACATCATAATTCTAAGTGGTATTTGGTGGTTGAGGTGAAGTCTAAGCAATACCTTGATTCATTTTTGATGGAGTTGAAAGAATTAGTTATTGCAAAGATTAATAAGTCATTCTCCTAAGGGGGGATGGTGCTCATAGGTATTAAAGATGATTATATTTGTGTAATGTGGATGATTTAAAGAGTAGGATCCTTGGGGAAGCTCATGGAGCCCATTACTCTATTCATTCGGGTTTTACAATTTTTGTGAGATGGTGTAAAAAGGTATTTTACGGAGTTTTTTTGAAAAATATCCCAATTGCAAACAAGTGAAGGGAAAGCACCAATAGCGGAGTGGTATACTACAAGAAATCCAAATTCCTACTTTGATGTTGAAAGATGACAACATTGATTTTGTAGTATGTTTTCCTCGAATGCGAAAGCAATATGACTCTATATGGGTAAAAATTGAGAGGACGACCAAATCCGCTGACTTTATTCCTGTTAAGTCTACTTATTTTGCGGAAGATTATGCAAGGATATATATTTACAATATAGTGTGTCTTCATGGGGCTCCTTTATCCATCATATCGGATAGACGTGCTCAACTTACATCAAGGTTTTTGATATAATTTTAAAAGGATTTGGGTACTTATGTTAAATAAAGCACCACTTTTCATCTTCGAATGGATGGTCAAGCGGAGTGAACTATTCAAACTCTTGATGATATGCTTACACATTGTATTAATGATTTTAAGGGAAACGGGGATAAACATTTGCCTTTGGTGCAGTTTTTATATAATAATATCTTTCAATCAACAATCTCTATGGCACTGTATGAAGCATTGAATGGGAGGAGGTGTAGATCTCCTATTGGGTAATTTGAGGTTGGCGAGTCTCGCTTCTTGGTCCCGATTTGATTAATAAGACTTTGGAGAAGGTTTATATCATAAGAAACCGGTTGCAAAAAGCCTATAGTTGCCAAAATTCATATGCAGATCATAGGAGAAGAGATTTCAAGTTTGAAGAAGGTGATAAGGTGTACTTGAAAATTTCACCTGTGAAAGGGGTTGTTAGATTTGTCAAGAAAGGGAAATTGAGTCCTCGTATTTGTCTTCCGTAAGAAATCTTGCAAAGGGTTGGTAAGGTTTCTTTTGATATGAAACTTCCTAATGAACTATCTGCAGTTCATCCTGTTTTCCATATTTCTATGCTCAAGAAGTGTATTGGTGATCCTTAGTCTTTTCTTCCTATTGAGGGTCTTTGTGTGAAGGATAACCTCTCCTATGAGTAGGTTCCGATTGAAATTCTTTATCGTCGAGTGATGGTATTGAGGAACAACAGGTGGCCTCCATTAAAGTGTTATGGAGAAACCACCAATTTGAGGAAGAAACATGGAAGGCTGAGGCCGACATGAAGTCCTGTTATCGTTATCTCTTTACTAATGAAGGTTAGTTGTTTTTACCTATAATCAAAATAATGACTAAAATTTACTTTGTTATGACTTTTGGTGAAGTTTTGCAAAAATGTGCATTTCGGTGTCGTATAGTGAAGTTACAGTGAAATTGTGCATATTGAGTTCAAAATTAAATTTCATCTTGTTTTGAGTTATGTTGTACATTTTGATATGGTGAGTCTTTATGAAATGATATTGAGCATTTTGGTAGGTTGATCTTTGGTGTAATCAACTCATATATGGTATGTTGAGCTCATGTTGTTGAGAAAAGGAAATTCCTCATAACATGATTTTGAGGATTATGTGTGGTGATTGATGTTTTTTTGAATTTCTATGAATATATTATGCGTATGCGAGAGGTCTATGTAAACCTCATGATAGATAGAAAACTTTTCAATTTTCAACATTTTTAACCTACGAATGTAATAATATAAACTAAGAGTCTTGTCTCAGTCCTCAAAGAGGACGCCGACGCCGGTTACGTCTAGGGGGTGCTCCCCGGATGTGACATGCATGAAATTGTAGTTTTTCTACTTGTTTTTATGAAATTCATGGTATGAGTCTATATGTGTTGTCTTATTCTTCTACGCACTATGAAAGTCTTATAGATTATGTGATTGATGAAGGGCTTGCCTAGTTTGTATGATGTTGCCTTCACTTACTATGTTGGTGTATGAATTGGATCTTAAGGTTATGGTCTAATGATAGGTTTACTAAGTATGTGTTAGCTAATAGGGATTCACATGTGTTAGTTAATAGGGATTTACATGTACATTGCATTAGTAGACTTAGATTGGGATTGTTAGTAAGGTTTTATAGTGATTCATGTGAAGCGAAGGTATAATATGTGCAAATTGAATAGAGTTCACTATAATATCATTAGTTTCTTATCTTAAATGTGTATATGATGTATTATGCTTCTATGATGGTATATTTTAGCTTATGTAGGTTGTATGTATGATTTTGTTATGATCGTAAGGTGATGCATTGCACCAAGTATCAATAGAGTATTACTTGGGAGGTTAGTGAGTTAAAAGAATAAGTTCACTGTTAAATAGTAAAAAGCTTATTGTAAAGTGTGAGAATCTTAATATAAAGTGTTCCTTAAATTCCTTAAAATGCAATGTATGATTTTATATGATGTATGATCATTCAATATGCCAATATGAAGTATGTAACTGATATAATGCTTATTGTATAAAGGTTTTATGAAGGAGTTCTTAAAAAGTCATGAAGTATGATTTCAAGGAAAATGTCACTTTTTAAATGCATGTTTTTGCATTGTTGCCATACTTAGTGAATTCTTGTACTAAATCCATTTTTCTCTATTTTTAACACAAAGTGTAGGTTATGCATTCTTAAGGAATGTCTGTATGATTGATGAGCTTTTTAGATGTTTCTCCGGCTCAAGGAAAAAGGAATCCATATGTTCCAATGATTTCTTGTTTCAAGACTTTATTCAATGCATTGTAATAGTTTCAGTATTATGTTATGATGTTAAAGGGATGTATCCCTATTCTATTCTACGATGTTGAGTCTAAGATGGCAAAAGAGTCTTAGAGTCTATCTATGTATTATAACTATATATATATATATATATATATATATATATATATATATATATATATATATATATATATATATATATATATATATATTAAGTGAAGTTTCTAGCATATGATGTGTTAAGAAATGTTTTAAATTTTCCTCTAAATTACCTATTAGAATGTAATGAATGATAACTATGAGCTTGTATAAGACCTCCGAGAGGTCAGGTACACCAAGTTACTTATAGGGGGTTCTCCCCGGATGTGACAGTCTTGGTGTGTTTTATAGTAAGTGTATGAACTAAGTCACTTAAAAGAATATACCACTTAGGTAGTTGGTTTTATGATACGCCATCTATCCATTGCAATAAGTAGAGCTTATGAAAGGGGAAACTTATTATGTTTTATATGAAGCATATGAATTACTTATCATGTGTTATAAATGAAGTTATATGACTTAAGGTATAATTTAAGGAAGTATGTAAATATGTTTTATGAAATGAAGTTATGAATGACTACTGTAGTATACTTAATCAAAGGGAATTCTCTAGGAGAGTACTAAGTGGAATTAGTAGTATGGGATGCTACTGTCACTTTGAACATAGTGTAACTTACAAATACCCATGGAGAAGGGTACTTACATGAAGTCCTGAATGTATGATTGTCCTTCAAATCTCTAGCAAAGAGTGAGGATATTTTTCCATGCGAGGTAAGCCTATGTTTGGTAGTCTTAAGGATCGCTTTAGTGTGTCTTGAAAGGGGTGTGTGGGTAGTCCTTTCTTGTCTTACTGTAAGGAGTCTTAGGATAACTTGGTTAGGCAAATCTCTATGCAAATGAGATCACTATGCTTGGGGTGAATGGTTGACTATAAGGTTTCACTATGCTCACTGTAAAGTACATGAGCTTACTCTAAAGTATGTCTTGGTTCCAACAATGTGAGAGTTCTATTTATGTGATAAATGGTTATCCTTATACTATTTTAACTCTATAATCATGAAGGTTACTAAAATGTCTCTTTTTGCATGTCTTACTAAGTACTTTGTTTTCTACTAATCCTATACTTTTCTACACTTAATAAGTATATATTTGAGGTTAAGTTGAGAACTAGAAGAAAAGCTTGGGAAAGACTATCTCAAGACTAAGTGTGTCCTCATATATTCGAGGTCGTATTTCTATTTCTTAGTTTCTAGCATTAACACTGATTATTTATTTTGATTTAATGTATAGGGCTGTGTCCCTAAGATATTTATGTCATCTCTTTTAAATGGCTTGTGACGATTTGACTTCTCCTTATCTTTTATGAAAGATATTTTCTTTATTAAATTATCTGTGAAATGTTTTAACTCCGTACTACTTTACATGTATTATGTAATGAATGATAGCTAAGGATTTTAGAAGACCTTTGAAACGTCAAGTTTACAATTGTTTTAACCTATGTGTGCTCCCTTCTTCTATGGGGTACATTAGGGTCGTTACAAAGCAATCATATCTAGAAGACCACCATACAAGGAAAATAAGAGAGAGATCATATGGATTTTATCTCTATGGCACGACACAAGAGTAATGATGAAGGGGAAACTCTATCGTCCTATACCCTCTCACTCATGGAAGTGTCACGACTCACACCGATGAACGAGACTCTACTAGATGTGTCTTGTTTGAATTTGAAACCTAATCTATTTCCCAAAACCATATAATTTTGTATCAAGTTCATTATGACCTGCAAGTACGCCCTAGAAGAAGGAGCACTCTTGAGTCTTCAGTAGGCGTACTTGACCTTTCGGAGGTCTTGTACTAGCCTCTTAGCTATCATTCATTACATAAGACATGAAAAGTAGTGCGGAATTACAAATTTTCACAATATTGATAATAATAAAGAAATATATTTTATAAATTAAAAAGAGTAGTCTCGTCGTCACAAGACAACTTAAACACACAACTTAAATATCTTAGGGACACGGCCCTTTACATTGACAAAAAGGACATAATAAGTCTTATACAAGAACTAGAGAAATAAAGAATATGCCCTCAAATATATGAGGAGATACTTAGTATTGAGATAATAAAATTTTAATCTTTCCTTCTAATCTTCAACTTTCCTCCAACATATACTTATAAAGTATAGAAAAGTATGGGGGTTAGAACAAACATCGTACTATGATTGGCATATGTAAAATCATTCAAAAGACAAAATTTTAGTAGAAATAACCTTAATGCTAAATAAGTAAATCCTTCATGAATATAGAAGTAAAACAACAACAAAAACACCATTTAGCACATTGATACACTCAAATTTACTTTTAAAATAAGAAGTAAATTGGTCGTATCAAGTAAAGAACCCAACTAATGAGGTTGGGATCGTTACCACGAGGAAAATAGTTCAGACTTAACTTCAATCTATTATTACTACTATTTAGTAAATTATTTCCTTTGAAAACAAAGACAATAAAAAGGTTGGTTTTTACTTCTAATTGAATGAAAATAACTAGCTAAATTAATGAAGACAACTAACAACTTCAAATGTTGGAGTTCAATCAATTAATCAAAGTAACTAGGGTTTACGTGTTCCCCACAGGTTCATAACTTGATAATTCTAACTATAAAAATTCTTTCCTAGTATCTTGCATGCAAAGTGATAAGATATGTATTTCTAAATCCTTGGTCCGGCGTCTAGCAAATTTCACTCCTCACATTGGTCCGGCTACGTGTGTTGCTATACTAACTGTTACCTTTACCTCATACTAAGCATTGAATTCGATATTTGACTAAGTCATTACCTCGTACCAATCAATACTAGCCAATTATATAGTATAAACTAAATCTATGGTGACAATTCTTTTCCTATTATCTACCTCCTTGGTCCGGCAAGTAGCATTTAGGCCAGTTCTAACGTTGGCCATCTATTAAAAAGACTTCTAAGAAAAAGAATTATCAATACATGCAAGACACTATTCTAGATTTGTTATTTTTGTTAGGTTTTACCTCATTATTCACTTATGGTTCCGACAACCCTAGTTATGGAGTTTAGGTACCCATAGTCATAATCATAATATTCAAATATGTAATATAACAAATCATTGACTTACTTCAATGAGAAATAATAAAATCCACAAGTTCACTTGATTAATTAACATAAGTCACCAACAATCAATTTATGAAATCAATTGAAGACTAAAGATTTTCCAAAATTGTAACTATTATCACCAAATCTATGCCACAAAAGAAGCTCAAATAACCAAGAGTCTAACCCCAAAAACGAGGTTTTTTGAACTATTTATCAAAAATAAAAACCTAATTAAATAAGGACTCTATTTGCTGGAAATCTTTCAAAACACGGCTCGGTTGAGGGACCTCGCGACGGATCATCGTGGTCACGACGGACCGTCATGAATTCTGTCTTCCCGTACTTGTAAAATTTCTTTTGATGCTCTCTTCATTACCCTCGACATCACGTATGATTGATCGTCAGAGGAACAACGGTCCGTTGAGGGTCTCCGTTCCAAAACACTTGAACTCTTGGAATTTAGGTACTGGGACTACTTCTCTGATCTTCATGACGAACCAGCAGGACAGACCGTCATGGCTACGACGGTCATTCACGCACTCTGTAACCCCACACTTGGTCAGAATTCCCCATCTTCCTTCAGCATCTGCACTACGATGCCACCTACAAACCGTCACGAGCACGATGAATCGTCACAAGCTCCGTAGGTGGTACTTTTCTGTATTTCTTGCTCAAAAACCTCCGCATTCATCTTTTAGACAGATTTCCTGCAAATAAAGAGAAACTTACATAAAAATTAGTACAAAAAGGCTTTTGGACACACAAAACTTAAGCAAAAGCATTAAAAATATCGTGAAACCACGGTATATCAACTCCCTCAACTTAAATTCGTTGTTTGTCCTCAAGCGACGCACTATAACTCAATACAAAATCTTTGTACAATAGTATCCATGTTTTATCATTCGCAATCATTTGGCTATCAATCGCGATTAATCTCATCATATTTATGGATGCTATAACTTTTAGGCTTGAATTATGTGGAATCAGACCATGACATAGACTTACCATGCACAAACACCTATCCTCTTCAATTTTTCACTGAGGTGCTAATATTTCCGGTATTGCAACTAGTGTCCTCATTTCAAAACAAAATCCTCATTTTTCACACAATGATTTCAGTTTGATTATAAGGATTACTTTTTAACACTCACTCTCAGAAAAAATTCACACTCATTCATACATATTTCCATAAGCTTGCCTTTATTTTCACTGCTTTAAGTTTGCTATACAACTATTAGGATCACGATAGGACTTTCTTAGCATGTAACATAGGCTCAGAGTTAGGTAGGGTATATTTAGGTATACTTTAGTGACTTTTTTCCCTCCTTGACATAATGGCTAAATATACAACTTTTTATGATTTTATTTCGCCCAGTTTCTCATATTCTTACACCTTGCTATTTTCCCTTCTTTCTTCATTTGTGTAACTGACTCTCTTCTTTTATTGCTTGTATTTCTTGTATATTTTTTTAATTATTTTTTAAACTGATTCTTGAGTCACTTTACTTTTGTTTCTTCTCTCTCTTTGTTCTTTCAACCCCACTTTTCAGAGAATTCCTCATAATAGCCACCCTCAACTCATGGATTTTCCATGAGTCATAGTAGACAATACCCAAAGTTGGGTCAGAGCCATAAAAAGGGGTTTTTATGGCATTAGCCAGCATCAATTTATGCTTTTGGCGTAAGATGAGGTGCACATGTCCAAGGAGGGACCAGGGCCAACACATTATTCTAAGAAAAGATCAGTTGGAGTGAAAAAGAAAGTTCTAGTTTAAGGTCAAAACTTTTGGATCAAAGAAGGATTAATTTCATTTGGTTTTCTTTTATTTAGACAAAAAAAATGGCTACATTGAACAAGGGCTATGATCCTTTTCTAATTGTATATTACAACTTACTTTTAGCAAGACTAACCAGGCAAGTTCTAGCTCTGTACAAATAGTGGACTATTCAAATCTTCCTCACACTCACTTGATATCTTATAACTCTATCAAATTATAAGACACTTATTTCAAATTTTGGACTTACGGTCATGCAGTGATGTACCTCTATGTTATGCTTAGAGCCCCACATTTATCAATTATTATGCCTAGTCGTGCATCATTTTCATATTTATCAGGATATCATTTTTACCATCATGCTTCAGAATTAAACTATGTAGACAAGATATAGACATGCTGGTTGAACAGAAAAAATAATCATTCTCTTGGGGAAAAAGCACACAGGCAAGAAAACCCCAAAAGAGGATAAAGAATTGGGATACTCAGACTTCACCCTAGAACTCACTTATCATTTACCCCACCCCAACAAAAAGACATGCAATTGGCCCCAATGCATAAAAAAATTGAAATACAAGAGTGGTAGGTGAAGCAAACCTGGGGCACAAAGCACCAACGATGAGCAAGCTGGTGGGTCCGGTTCCTTGGAACCCACTACCTCTGTAATCTGGACACCCTCAGTAGTGTCCACAACATCGACAACACTACCAGCAGTTCCTCACGCTATCTCCACATTTCTGGAGCTAGATGCCCCAGCAGCTAACTCTACTGCCCTCATCTGACGCGCATCCTCTTCAGAAAGCGAGGCTCTCCTCGCAGCCACCATATCACGACACTCCTTTGTTTAGTGCTCCAGCCTCATCCTCCCCTCGACCCCTACGTCTCTTGGCATGCTCTTGAGGGCGAGGTGGTGGAATCTTAGAAGTGGCGAATTAGGCCTCCATCACTTTGTCTTCAGCAAGATCTGCAGAAGTGGCCTCAAACTCAGGCACCCTAGCCTCTAAGATCATATCGATGTCTGCGTGAAGACTGTTGACCGCAGCGTGAAGGGTCGACACATCCACCTTAGAAGATGGTCGGGCTAACACTCGCAACTAAAAACCATCAAAGCACTGATGAACCTTAACAATCTTCCAGTATGTATGCTGGACCATTCTCCGCTCTAAGCGCTCTTATGCCTCAGCAATAGACGTCTGCATCGAAGGCTAGATGTGATGCAGAAGTGTAGCTATCTGTGCCTGTAATTTCTGGACCCTAACAAGCGGGACCAGAGCTGGGAAATGGACTGAGTTAGAGGAGCTCGGGGCAGTGATACTACCCGGGATACACGTGATAGGGGTGGTGTAAGTGGAAGCCGCCTGCGTAGCCGTGCGGGTCTGTGCTACCGTATCAACCAGATTTTCACCAAGTGGAGGAAACTATATATGGCGCCCACTGCATGGAGCCAACTAATTGGCCTCATCCCTGATGAGGCCGATATCAACAGTGCCCAGCGGGGTCTTGAGCTGATCAACGTGCCATATAGGCACACCTGCGATCCCACATTGAGAAAATATTATGCATGGGAAATTGTAAGTTGTTGTGACCTAAAAAGCCCTCTCGTGCATGACCTCCTGTAGAATCACAGAAAAATCCACCTCAAACCCGGCTATCATCGCCGCCACCAATACTACTCGAGCTCATTTGACTATATTATCAGCGGCTGTGGGGGAAAGAAAGTGGCGGACAATCTACCACGAAAACTTCGCCATGAAGGTCACGTTAGCCTTCTTGATGGCTCCCTTCGGCTCGGTCACCCATTCAGCACCCTTTCCATCAACGGACAAGTGCAGGGCCATCCACCTCTTGGTTGTCTCTCTCAGCGATGGCTCATGCAAGAATTGGCCATCTTTGACAATTTGCCACCGGTAGTTAAACTCGGCGGTGAGAGGGGTCCAATTGGCATCAACATTCTTGCCGTATAGATAACAGTGGATGACATGCAGGGAGTTGTAAACCTCAATGCCTCGTACTCGGACATGCTCCAGTGGGGCCTGTTTGCGGGAGCAGCCCGCCTATCAATTTGTGATCTGAGAGTAGCTACGTAGGAGGTGTAGAACTCTAGGACAAACTCTTCACTATAACGTCCCAACGAACGCATTTTCCACTCAAGTCGATGTCTGGTGAAGTAATTGTGGATCTGTGGCATCGTCTGGAGACTTCCTGTAATGATCCGCTGCTCCGACGTAAGTTTCTGTATCATTACTCCTTTGTCATTCAGAAACATTGCATCGGGATAGACTTGATACTGCCCATCGACACACCACCAATTGGGTTGGTCGACAACCAGGGTTAGAGCACGAGTCGGTGAACCGGGTGTGGATTCCGAACTGTCAGCCTCATCAGACGAGGCAGACTGTGCAGCGGTGGCGGGTGCAGGGACCTCAGCAGATTGAAGGCTTCCTCCGACCACAAAAATCCTAAGGATCCAGACGCTTCTTCTTCATTAGTAGCTGACCCAGAAGGTGTGATGGTCAGTGTGCGCTCCTCATCAGACTGGGAGGCAGTGACTATGCCGGACGCAACCTTTTTGGTGTGTCTCTGGAAGCACGTGCAGCTCGGGATGGGGTGGAAGTGCCAGGGTGCACGTACTCGGGGTCACACTCATCATCAGAGCCAATGACTAGGTGGGCAGACGGGGTGACAAACTTCTATCACCCGCGTGCGTAGACTCGATCTTCTTTTGGTGCCATAATAGATAGAACCTGTAAAGAATCATAATTAGTTATAGAAGGAGAAAACAAGACAAGCAAAACGACACAAAATAAATAAAAGAGTTAAGATGTAATGACATTTCAATAGTAACAGTGAAACACGACGGACCAGGTGACGGCTCGTCGTGAATACGACGGACCGTCATGGGGTCCGTCATGTCTTACTTAAACTATGTTTATGTGGAGAACCCTGAAGGAAAATCTCTGACAAGTATGACGGTACATGCAGGACGAACCGTTGTGAGTATAGCAGTCAGTCGTCGCTGTCCATAGTGGGACACTTGAAAAAAATGGAGGCCCTTAAGAGAGGGGTCTCTGACCGTCATGACGGTTATGCAGGATGGACCGTCGAGGGTATGACAATCCTTCGTAGGTACCCGTCAGAGGATACTTGGAAAAAACTATGGAGACCCTTAGGAATAGGGTTTCTGACCGTCATGATGGTATGTGCAGGACAGACCGTTGTGGGAACAATGATCCGTCGCATATGTCCGTTGGTGGACATTCGGAGAAAATTGGTCAGTGGGGTGTTAGGGATGTCGGAACGGACTCAATGACAGTCCGTCGTGGGTAGGATGGTCCGTCATCGGGGTCTCATTCTGTCATTCATTGACAGAACTGGGGGTGCCCCATTCATCCCCTATGACCCAAATGGAATTGTTAGTGTTTTAACCTACATATTTCGAACCCAAATACCTAGTAACTATCAATGCTAAAGCACCTATTTCTAGAGTTTTAACTAGGCAATTTTGAAGATTCTCAACCAAGGTAAGACAGAATTTGTATTAAAAAATGAACCCATCAAGAATGAATAGGCTAGTACTAATTGATAAACAAAAATTAAAAGTAAATGGGTAGAAATCAGAGACACATACCTCAAAATTTGAGAAAAATAAGCGAGGAAGGTACTTGGTGATCAAGTAAAGAACCACAGCGGCAGACTCCGACTAGAAGATAGTGAATTTAAGGAATTGGGGAATTTAGGAGAATGATCGGTCGTAAGAGAGGGGGTTATGAACGTGGAAGTTAAAAAGGGAGGTAAATGGGAGGAAGAGGGAAGGAGTAGGGTGAAATGAAGGGGGTGGGGGTTTTAAATGTTAAGAATTTTTAAAAACCCCAGCCGCGTCGAGTGTGGTACGCTTCATTATTGACGCGACAAGTCCCCGACGACGGTCTGTTGCTTCTGTAACAGTCTGTAATTGGTTCCGTCGCGTGTGACCTAGTTTTGAAAATAACAAAAACACATACCTAGAACGACGGATTCATGCGACGGTCCGTTACAACTGTGAAGGTCCGTCGATGTATCTGTCAGTGACTCCTCCAGAGTGATTTTCTGCACAATTTCCAGGTAATGTTCCTGCAAATTTAAAACCATTAACAGAAAATGCTACCATTATTAAAAAGAAAAAACCATAAGTATAGGGTTACCTCCCAACAAGTGCCTGATTTAACGTCGCGGCACGACTGAGGACACTTGATTACTGAGCCTTCATCAAGATGGTATGCCTCTATCTCTTCATTAATCGATGTTGTATGCCCCAAATAGAGTTTTATTCGTTCAACATTCATATTAAATTGCACTCGCTCCTTGGTTTCTAACTAAACTGCTCTATGAGGGAATGCTTAGGTAATCAAGTAAGGGCCAGTCCGTTTGGACTTGAACTTGCTCGGAAGCCAACGCAACCTATAACTATCTAAAAACACCAAATCCCCAACCATAAACTCTTATTTTTCACTTTTTAGGTCATTTATCCTTCTTTATCTTTTCTTTGGAGAATACAGCAGATACCGATTGGAGCTCACCACTCTGCCTCATGAACCTACAAATGTTGAAGGTCGCTTCTTCATTGTTCAACCAAAATTTCATCTGCCCCTTTTCCATATCAACTAAGGCTCTACCCATAGCAAGGAATGGCCTCCAAACAATAATAAGCACATCAAAATCGACTTCACAATCATGAATAACAAAATCTGCCGGAAATATGAACGAGTCCACTTTTACTAGCACATTGTGGAGTATCCCTATTGGCCTTTTTGCTGTTTTATCAACCATCAGTAGCCGCATCGCAGCGGGCTTTGGGTCACCCAAACCCAACTTCTTGTTAATCGAGAGGGGCATGAGATTTATGCTTGCCCCCAGATCACGTAATGCTTTCGAAAAATGTAATGACCCGACTGTACAAGGAATAGTGAACGCACCCGGATCTTCTTTCTTTTGTACGAGAGATCTTGTAGCAATAGCTCTTCAATGCTACATTCTATCATCATTCTCGAAAGTGACAAATCTTTTCTTTGTAACCAGATCTTTCATAAACTTGGCTTAACCGGGCATTTGTTCTAGATCTTCTACCAAAGGGACATTAATAGAAAGTTTCTTCAACATTGTTATAAAACTCCGATATTTACTATTCTCGGTCTTTTTCTCTAATCTTTGAGGAAAGGGGGGGTCTAGGTTTGTGAATTACCTTTATAGGAACTTTTTCATCTTTTCCAGTGCTATCTTCTACTTTACCACTACCCTCTACCACCTTATCATTATCCTTTCTCACCTTTTCCTCATTAGACGGCATTGGTGGGTCAATGGTTTGCTTACCACTCCGAGTAGTGATTGCCATACAGTGTGCATCATTTTTTGGATTGTGGACTGTGTTGCTAGGAAGAGTGTCGGGTTGCCGTGTGTTCACAGTAGCAGATAATTTGGCCATTTGCAACTTTATCTGCTTAATCGATATTGCATGTGTATCGACTTTTTGACCAATACACGCTAAATCACTCCTTGACTCTTTAATGTGATCATCACTAGCATCGAACCTCCTCATTTTGTGCAACATATCCTCAACTCGCGCCATACTATCTCCACTATCCCTAGGAGTAACTTCACGATTTTTAGGAGGGACATATGGCCAATTCTATCATATCTATTACAGTAGTTACCCCTGTTGAAGTTGTTGTCGCGGTTGTAGTTTCCATCTCGGACATAATGACCCTCACGGTTATTATTACAATAAATCTGACCTTGGTTCCCTTGAACTTGGCGCCAATTATCCTGATTTGAGCCTTGGGCACTCAGTCGGAAACCCCCTGTCTGCTCATTTACAACATAGGAATCCTCCGCATAAGAGCATTCATCATTAGGTGGTGGTGGTTTAGACAAGTAGTTAACTGCATTTATCTTTTCTCTACCCCAAGTGATATGTTTTAATACCAACCCAAGCTCAGTTCTCATCTGGGCCATCTCTTCGCGAATCTCCTCTGTGGCCTTGTTGTGAGTGGATTGCATTGCGAAGGTGTTTCTCCCTGTATCTGACTTCCTAGTACTCCAAGCTTTATTGCTCCGAGAGATTTTCTCTAACTTTTCAACAATCTCACCATAAGGACACTCCCCATAAGAACCACCCACTATAGTATGCCATACCGCTTTATTATTATTATCATGTCCCCGATAGAAGTATTCCTTCAGTGACTCATCATCTATTCGGTGATTGCGTACACTTCTCAAAAACGAGGTGAATGTATCCGAAGAAATATTAACTGACTCACCTGGTAGTGCCACAAAGTTGTTCACTTTGTCTTTGTTGTTTAGCTTATTGGAGACCGGGTAATACCGTGCTAAGAAAATGTCCCTTAGTTGGTTCCAAGTGAAAATTGAGTTGTAAGGGAGCTGAGTGAACCAAATAGCAGCCTCTCCCGTCAGTGAGAAAGGAAACACTCTTCGCCCTATTGCATACAAGTCCAAGTCAGACCTCCCCACACAACTTTTACACACTGCCCTTACATTAGCTATATGGGCATGTGGAGCCTCAGAAGCTAGCCCTGAAAACAAACCTCTAGCAGTTAGCATTTTTATAAGGCTACTAGTTACCACAAAGGTGTGGTCGGTAGTAGAGGGGGCAAGACAAGCGGCCCATCAGAGTTTTCTATATCGTCATAGCCTCTGTAGTATTCTTGTGGATGTGGAGCGGGGTTCAGTCCAGTCTGTTTGTTCTCACCCGGAGCATCGGGTAAAAACTGACCATGAACATCAACCGGAGCTAGGATGTTTTTGTTTTGATCATCATCATTAATACCCAAGTTTCAATTCATGTTGCATAGTATACGCTCTAATTCGTGATCGTAGGGAAATAATGGTTCTTTTCCTCTCTGTGTATTTGTCATACAAGGAAGATGGTTCTGCCAAAATCAAACAATTAAACAAAGAAAAATAAAGAAAATATTGACTAAACTATAGTTAAAAGTTTAAGTTAATCTAAAAGCAACTTTCCCCGGCAGCGGCGCCAAAATTTGATACTCTCAAACTTACTTCTTAAATAAGAAGTAATGCGGTCGTATCAAGTAAAGAACCCCACTAATGAGATTGGGATCGTTCCCGCGAGGAAAATAGTTCAGACTTAACTTCAATCTATGATTACTAATATTTAGTCCATTATTTCCTTGGAAAATAAAGACAATAAAAAGGGTTTCTTTTTACTTATAAATGAATGAAAATAACTAGCCAAATTAAAGGAGACAACTAACAACTTCAAATGTTGGACTTTAATGAATTAATCAAAGTAACTAGGTTTTACGTGTTCCCCACATGTTCATAACATGATAATTCTAACTATAAGAAATTTTTCCTAGTATCTTGCATGCAAAGTGATAAGTTATGTATTTCTAAATCCTTGGTCCGGCATCTAGAAAATTTCACCCCGCACCTTGGTCCGGCTACGTGTGTTGCTATACTAACCCTTACCTTTACCTCATATTGAGCATCGTATTCCATATTTGACTAATATTTTACCTCGCACCAATCAATACTAGCCTATTAGATAGTATACAGAAATATATGTTGACAATTGTTTTCCTATTATCTACCTCCTTGATCCGGCAAATAGCATTAAAGCGAGTTCTAACGTTAGCCATCCCTTAAAAGGACATCTAAGCGAAAGAATTATAAATACATGCAAGACACTATTCTATAATTTTTATTTTAGTTAGGTTTTACCTTATTATTCACCTATGGTTCCCACAACTTTATTTATGGTGTTTATTTACCCATAGTCATAATCACAATATTCAAATATATAATATAAAAATTCATGCACTTACTTCAATGAAAAACAATAAAATATAAAACTTCACTTGATTAATCAAAAAAGTCACCAACAATCAATTACTGAAACTAATTAAATACTAAAGATTTTCCGAAAGTGTAACAATAATCACCAAATCTAATCCACAGAAAAAGCTCAAATAACCAAGAGTCTAACCCCCAAAACGAGGTTTTTTGAACTATTAATAAAAATTAAAAACCAAATTAAATAAGGACTCTATTTGCTGGAAATCTGTCAAAACGCGGCTGGGTCGATGGACCTCACGACGGATCGTCGTGGTCACGACGGACCGTCATGTATTCCATCGTCCCATACTTGTGCAATTTATTATGCTGCTCTCTTCATTACCCTCGACGGCAGGTATGACGGATCGTCAGAGGAACAACGGTCAGTCGAGGATCTCTGTTCCGAAATGCTTGAACTCTTAGAATTGGGGTACTGGGACTACTTCTCTGATCTTCATGACGAACCAGCAGGATGGACTGTCATGGCTACGACGGTCCGTCAAGCACTCCGTAAGCCCACACTTGGTCAGAATTCCGTATCTTCCTTCAGCAGCTGCACTACGACGCCATCTACAGACCATGACGAGAACGACGAACAGTCACAAGCTCCGTAGGTGGTACTTTTCTATAATTCTTGCTCAAATACCACCACATTCATCTTTTAGATAGATTTCCTGCAAATAAAGAAAAACTTACATAAAAATTAGTACAAAAATGATTTTAGACACACTAAACTTAAGGAAAAAGCATTAAAAATACCTTGAAACCACGGTATATCACACATACGAATCGAACTTCCATAATTTTAGAAGAAAGAAGCACTTCACAGTGAACTCAAGATGAACATACTGTGAACTCATTTCATACTGACTCACAGTGAACTTGTGTCCTTCAAATTTTCCTAACCAATGTTTTCCTCAGACTCACTAAGGTAAGATATGCAGGAAACACCCATACAATCCCTTTAATACACACTTAAGTGATCCTTAAGACTAGCCATTATAGGCTTACTTTGCATGGGTAACAAGACTACATCTTATAACTAACCGTTAGAGAAAGATACCTGCATTTAAACACTTCACATAAGAGCCCTTCTCCATGTGGACTTACAAGTTGCACAAAGTGCATTGTGAAAGTAGCATTCTATACTACTTGTTCCATAATGTGCTCATTGAGGATTCCATAGGCTTAGGAACACCACATTCATCATTCCTAAACTTGATCACATGAGACGTAACCTTTCACATAATCACCATTTTCATAATATTGACTTCTAAACATGCTTCCATATTCATTAATCAGAGTTCCCACACTGGCATGCATCACATATTTACATACTCTATTGAGTGACATTCTACATAAACGATGCAATTCAAACATCATAAAACATATAAACATGAACATCAACATTATTACTTCACTTCACATACTATGCCTTCAAGTCCATACTCACAATACACATTTATATTCTTCAAGTAAACACCGCCACCAAAGGGTGACCATACTTATCAAGAAAATTTCATAGGAAACAATACAAAATAGAGTAACTTATACTCAAGAACATTTCAATGGAAACTATACAAAATAGAGTAACTTACATTTCATCAAACATTTCACGACATTTCACTAATACTTCATTTAAGCAACATAATATAATATATATAGGCAGTATATAACCAAAAATACATCAAAACAAGCTCAACTCTAACATTATCTGACTAAAAGCAATAAACCCATTTCAGAAGACAAAAGTTGATAGTAAGCATAAACATGGTTTAATTTGTGGGGGGGGGGGGGAAATTAGAATCAAAATTTAACACAAAAAACAACTCATTTTAATAATTTAAACGTTTTAATGCAAATACCCATACTTAGAGTCAAGGAATAAAATAGTTGGAGTTTGAAACCATTTTTAAAATCTCATTGAAGTGTCTCCTTGAATAAAAGAATGTTCAATGATGACTACCATACCTCAATTTGGAGAAATCCACAAAATTTGGTGAAGAAACTTGAAGGATTCGGTCTACGTCAAAGGATCTCAAACATTCTTCAATGGAGGATTTTGGAGATATTTGTTTTTCAACTTCAGGCTTATATTTTGTGGGGGAAATTGGGTTTAAGGTGACCTAAATCCGTTCAAAAATAATGTCCAAAGTACCCAAATGACCCCCACACTAATTGGACCCTTTTCAAAAGTATATTTTGAATTAAAAACGATGCGACCAAATCTAGGAAGTTGCTCCATGTCTCGGATAAAGTTCCTTATTTTTCCTCTCAAAATTTTGAGTGTTTGATTAGAGGTGGCCCCCAATTCTAGGCTCTGCATGCTATTTAAGTAGCCTCCATGTCCAACGATTGGTTCCTCTTTGGCAACCGTTAGGGTTGCCCTTAAGGAGTCGTATACGAACGTTTTGACCCTTGGTATGTCCCTCAATTTACAAAGGTAATCCCCACATTTTCTTTAATCACCAAAAAAACACCTAAGAATATGCCCAACAAACAAGGACACAATAAAACTCAACCAAGACTAGTTGTTGAACGTCTTGGTAGTCCCTTGATGGTTGACTTCCAAACTTCACCAACTGATTTCTAATGCTAAAATACATTATTTTAACTCATTATTAACTTATGAAAAATATACGAAACACTAGTTTAAAATATTTCATTTTGACGGTCGTAACACAACTCAAAGATTTACTAGATAAAGGTTCTATTCAACCTAGCATTTTCCTTGGGGTGCGTCAATATTGTTTTTCAAGAACAAGGATGGGTGCCTTATGATGTGCATTGATTATTTTAAACTAAATAAAGTGACCATTAAGAACAAGTATCCTCTCCCTTTGATTGACGACTTGTTCGATCAACTCAAAGGGGCAAGCTATTTTTCTGACTAGGTCTGGTCACTAAGAGTTTCTAGTGATGTATTTTGGTCTCATTAATTCCCCAGCAAATTTTATCGACCTAATAAATAAGGTTCTCCAAAATTACCCTGATTCCTTTGGGATTGTTTTCATTGATTTTATCTTTGTATGTTCGAAGAATGAGGGTGAACATATTGACCATTTGAGGGAGGTTAAATCCTTAAACAACAATTACTATTTGCCTTATTTAGCAAGATAGAGTTTCGGTTGAGTTCAGTAACATTTCTTGGTCATATCATCTCAAGTTAGGGTATTGATGTTAATTTAGAGAACACCGAGGCGGTTAAGAATTGTCCTAGGCCATGGAATCCAACAAACATTATAAGTTTCTTGGGTTTAGCCGAGTACTATCGGAAGTTTGTTGATGGCTTGCGTCCATTGCTTCTTCTTTGACTACCTTGACCGACAAGAGTGTAAAGTTGGAGTTGTCAAAGGCTTGTGATTGAAGAGTCCAAGTGTTGAAAGATTGGTTTACCTCCGCTTCGGTGTTGAATTTACCAAAGGGAACAAAGGGTTTTGTGGTATATTGTGATGCATCCAGAATATAATTGGGTTGTGTCCCTATGCAACATGCGAAGGTATTAGATTACGCTTTTAGACAACTCAAGGTGCATGAGAAAAATTGTCCAACTCATGATCTTGAATTAGCGGCTGTGGTGTTTGCTTTACAAATATGGAGGCATTACTTGTATTGTGTTCATGTGTATGTCAATACCGACCACAAGAGCCTTTAATATGTGTTTGCCCAAAAGGAGTTTAACCTTTGTAAAATAAGATGGTTGGAATTGTTGAAAGATTACGACATGAGCGATCCCTACCACCCCAGCAAGGCTAATGTTATAATAGATGCTTTAAGTCGTATGACCATGGGCAGTTTGTCTCATGTGGAAGAAGGCAAGAAATACCTACTGAAGGATACTCGTAGGTTTCCTAGATTTGGTGTTCGGTTGAAAAATTCCCTCAATTTGAAGAAATTTATTATAGGATTGAGTTCTCCTATAACTGTAGCTAACATTCAAGTAATTTGATTGCCCCATTTGAAGAAATTTATTATAGGATATGTTGGTCTACGATTGGGTGGTTTGAGGTTTCTGATCCATCACTCCTTGGTGTAAAAATAGTCTATGAGTCTTTATAGAAAGTTCATGTTATAAGTGATAGGTTGAAAATGTCCTGTAGTTTGCAAAATTTCTATGACAAAAGTAGTAGGAGAGGCATTATATTTGAAGTAGGTAACAAGTTGTATTTGAAGATTTCACCTATGACATGGGGTATGAGATTCGGCAAAAAGGGTAAGTTAAGTCCCAAGTATGTGGGTACCAATGAGTTTTTTCAAAAGGTAGAAAAGGTTGCATATTAATTGAGATTATCTTGTGAACTAGCTTCGGTTCATCATGTATTCAATGTTTCTATGCTTAAGAAGAGCATTAGTGATCTCGTGACCATACTTTGTATTGAAGGGCTTGGTGTGAATGAGGATCTATCCTATCAAAAGGTTCCAATGGAAATTTTAGATCACCAAACTATGAAATTGTAGAACAAAGAGGTGGTCTGCGTAAACATTATATGAATAAACCACCTAGTTGATGGACGAACATAGGAGGCCGAGTCAGACCTGAAGTGTCGTGATCCTCATCCTTTTACTAACTAAGCTTAGTTTTTCCTATTAACAATTACAATAATGAGTAAATTTGAATTTGGCTTGTTTTACAAAGCTATTAATATTAATAATAAAGCATTTTGATAAAAATGAGTTTTCATGGAAAATGCCATTTTGTTTGACTTGAAATTATTTGTTTATTTGGTGCATTGTGCCTTCATGATATAATTTGAGCATGTTGATGTGTTTTAAAAGAAGTTTTTGAATAAGTAACTCTGCATGTTGTATTGAGCTCATGTTGTTATTGAGAAGGTGTTTCTTAATATTGTGATGTTGGGCTTCTATATGTTGTAATTGATGGTTGGGTTGCTATGTGTAAATGCCATGATTGTATGTTGTATAGAATTTTGAATCACTAGTTTGAGTGGTAAATTTTGTTTCTTATATATATTGGTGTTTTGGCTCCTAGAATCGAATCTATCCTTTTTTCAACAAAAGATATAAGTGTTATTCGGGGAATAGTGTTTCTAAGGGGGGGGGGGGATAATGTAATATTGTGAACGTCCATGACCTAATCTAGAGTTACACATGTTTAAATAAGTCTTATAACACTGTTTTAAGACCTAAAATAATATATAAAAATTATTTGTTAAGTTTTAGAGTCAAAACATCAAGGAACGTCCACGACGTCCAAAGACTAGTGAAATAGAGGATAATGTGCCTTGGAATGTTTCATTTCATTTTAAGAGTCAGAATTCAATAAAAGTTAGTAGAAATGTTTTAACATATATTTTAATGTGTTTAGGGTTGAAACGTCTGAATATGAATATGACCCTAAAAGGTTTTGTTTTGAAGTGGCTACCTACTAAGCCAATTGATGAGACGTCGTATGATCGACAAGGCGTAGATGTCTCCATGATCCAACACTTAGAAAAAACAGTTCAAACAGGTCAAAATAGTAATCTGTAATTTCAATAATTGTTTTGCAGTATGGGGGTGTCGACTTACTTACGGATCGTAGGTCGAGGTCTCTTAAGTCAGGGTGTAGTTTCAGTGTTATGTTTATGGTTATGTATTTAAATTAATTAGTTATTTATTTGGTTAATTAATGGTTAGGGGGTGTCAAATTACGTTAGTTCAGGGACAATATCAAGACCTAACCATCATTAAACTAACCTAGCTCAGTTCATATCCCAAATTCCAAATCCTCTTCGTTACCTCTACTTTTGTCACGACTCGCAAGTACACCCAGGAAGTTAGAGTGTACTTGTGCCGCCACACGAAATTTGAGACTTTAAGAAATCTCATATAAGACACACGTACCATTCATTGCATAGTAAAAAATTAAAATAAGTAAGAATTACAAACTTTGTTCACACACGAAGAACTCTTTTCATAATTATTACACAAGCGAAAGACTTGCTTTTAAAACATTAAATCATTACAACATCTCCTTGAACCCTATAACTTTAGAGTATACAACACATGGGATTGATCCCATAAAAAGTCACAAAGTAAAGACATAGGACACAAAGGAACATGTGGATATTGTCCTCAAATCGATTAGGACTAATCAATACTTTATCATCAACCCTTAGAAATCTATCAATCCTCCATAGCATATAAAGATTTCCAATTTCGTACACTTTCGTCAAAAAGGGAAAAAAAGGGGTTACCACATTAAATGTACTAAGTATGGAAGCCATGAAAAAACCATGTAAAAGAGACATTCAGAAAACAGCATGATTGTCATGAATTTCAATTAAAACGTCATACTTAACACTTTAAAAATACTTAAGAAATCATTCAAGCAATTATTCACATTTTGTGCCAACTTTCAAGTGAACTACTTCACTCGACAATGATGTTCCTTCACTGTTAAAGTAAAGTGCTTAGCCTTCCCATTTGAAATCTTTAAGCATGTAGTAAACCCACTAAAATCTATCCTAAATACTCATTTAAGTCATACAAAGAGAGACAGCCCATACACCCTCTCAAAGCATGCCTTAACGATCCTTAGGACTACTTAGAATGAGATACATACACATGTACACTACATAAAGTACATCAAGATGTGATTCTTCTTACAAAGGTGATTTCTGAGGTTTACTTGAGTTAGTGTGGAGCGACCGCCTATACAATACCTTTCACACACACGCAAGGGATTCTCACTTAATAGATGAACACATAGACAATTTGAAACTACATATTTGAGTAAATTAAGGAGATAATATCAGTGATTGACCTTTTCAAGGTTACCAAAGTAATAATTAAGATTACCTATGTTTGGATCATGTCCAGATAAACAATCATCTTCCCTAACTAGAGTCAATCTTAAGACTTATCTAGGTAAGATAAGAAGTGACCATTCCTATTACACCTTCAAACCTCAACTAGACAACCATTAACTACTATAGATTAGTACTTATTAATTCACCCTACTTTCATAACTTAAGTCATTGCTTTCATTAATTTTTTAAGAGACATCACAACAATTAATGGTCTTGGAGAAGACCTAAGGACTCCAACCAACACCTTCAAAGCCTATTGTGCAATGTCTATATAGCATCCCATACCACAACCTAAACATCATCTAACTTCTCTAATGCTAGTAAGTATCCCATTTGATGAGAATAAGCAATAACCTACATATACCATGGTAGCAAAGCATGGAATCCGGAGTTCTATTCTATTCCAATGAGGTTGTTCTATTTGCCAATGGTATAACTTGGACACATCCCATGTAGACACATGGTTAAGGAATATGAAGGGCTTACTTTTTATTCTAGACTCATACTTTAGCTAGAACTACCTCCCTTACCGTACTTACTCGGTCCTAGACTTCGTTCTCATATATTAAATCACATTAAGGTTCATACAAAATGGTTCCATATAAGGTTCATAACCCAATAGCATTTACCCTACCAAAGAAAGTTCAACTATGGCTAACTTACAATGGCAAAAAAAAGCTCATGATGACTTTTCTAAGGATTGATATGATGTCGTTCCACACAATCAACCATAAGTCCATCAATCATTACATTAAGGGTACCATTACGACTTTCTTATCTAAGATTCATAACTTTACCACTATGTTCAAGGTTTCACATAAAGGACCCTCTTATCATCATTCAAGGTCTAACATAACATTCAGACATACAAGACTAAGACGCTTTAGCTTCCTAAGTCAAGACATCACATATTCATATTATACATGCATCAAACATGGAACTAAAGTCAACCTAGACATGACACAATATAACTTCACTTAAGCACATTTTACATGTTATTCTAGAAGCACATAGGAATAACTATTATCATATTGAAGTATTTCAATACACTACTATATAATCATCACCATAGCCATCATAGACTCATATAGCCAAGTAGGAAACTATCATGCATTAACTCTTAGACAACACACACAAGCAAATAGTCATAGTGTAAATGATTTCTTAACATACATACAAAGAACAAGTTCTTTAACATTACATCACTTATAGATAGACATGCTCATACTTTACATAAATCAACTATGCAATTTATCATAATTCTTTATGTAGTGCCGACAAGGCCATGATCATAATATTGAATAAAGTAACGATGACAAAGACACATCAATTCACATAGCACCACCACCATAAAGGGGCCACACAAGTCACAACATAATTGAATTATAATTAACAAGAAATAAAGGGAATTAGGTCAGCATACCCCCACTCCATCTTAGAACTTCTATTCCAAAGCTAAATTATCAAATTCGATACCATAAGGCCCTTACCCATGGCCATGAACATCAATTCAATACATAAACTATAATAAATCAATGAAACTAGGTAATTCAACATAGATTCATCAATCTAATACAACCTGGATATCAATTGAATATAATTGTCACATCATTAGATAGCCCATAGAAAACTACATAAGAATTCCTAAGCCTTTAAGTCAATAGCAATTCAGTAAGCCTAATATTCAATAGATCTAAGAATATAAAAAACTCAATTGATAAAATTGAAACAGCATATAATCAATTAATCACATTCTATACATATATCAAAAGGCCATAACAATCTACACACAAATTCATCAATTTCAATGGATGATCACATAAACCATATTTTTGTCAAATTGAGAGATTTGTGAAGGTTAAGGGTTCATGATAATTTCATTTGAAAACACCAATTAAACATCAATAACATCATATCGTAACGTTTTAAAACCTTTCATGCAAGAACCCATCACTTAGAGTAGAAATTTGACTTTTTAATCTTTTTTAAATCTTTGAAAATCATATTTGAAATTGGGTCTAAGGTGATATCAAGCATTATATGAAGAAATATGATACCTTATTAGAATAACCCAATGATAATTGAAGAATAAACTACATTGAAGATCAATTTAAAGATTAATCTTCACATTAACTCTCATAGAGGTTTTTGGAGAAACTTTGGGAGGGAAAGAGTTCTGATTTAGATGGTATGGTTTAAATGACAGTTTAATCACTTATATTCTCTTAAAATATCCCCAAACACCTAAAAAAACCTTTACCATATTATATAAGACTTGGAGTGAATTTACCAAAACACCCAAGTCTTAACAGAAACCTGGCACGAAAATCACAACACCATCGACGTCCCACCATCGACGGTCCATGTTTGGGCTATGCCCCGTCGATGGGGTCTAGTGGTTTGATCCCGAAGCCCCTCAACAATAATTCTTTCAGGATCCATTGACGCCACCTATCGACAGGCCTTCCCTTTCCTGGTCGACTTGCCGTTGTTTTGCACTGCCTCACAGTGTTGTGCTCCATGTTGGGGTCCTTTTTTAGGGACCCTTTTGGGTTCTACATGGATTCGTATATAGACATTTCTAACTCAAACATGTGCGTATGCGAGTTTAGGACCTCCCAGATGATTTTCATCATAAACGAACATGTAAAACTCTACTAAACATTCTTAGATTCACAAGGTCATTTGAAGACACATCTTCCTAAGGTCATGGACGGTCTTGAGCGTTTGGCCTCCAAAAATTACGAAAATTGACACACTGACTATATACATATATAAACTCATTTAAGGATAATATAAGATCATGAATCACACATAGACACGTACAACCATATATGAGGCTCTTAGGTTACTTAGTCGTCGAACATCTTGGTCGTCCCTTGACGTTTGACTTCCAATGAACCTAAACTCTTAGGTAATGCCTCTACATAACATTATTGAATAATTAAGTACCTTATAAAATCATTACAACCACTTAAGACTCTAGCTTCATCTAAGTAATTTTCATGATCTTACAACTTTCTTTCTCCCCAAAGAACATCATTGATGACCAATGTCAAAGGGCATAAGGGATGAAAGAATTCAACTTTTTCTCCATCAGTATTCATGCAATGTTAATGTTTTAAATCTCTTCAATCTTGGGACTCATTTACCGAACATTTAACTTCAACCTGATTTTTAAAAGTTGATAAAATCATGGGTTTACTTCTAAATCCTACATTGATCTTTAAAATTGTACTATTCTTGGTTTATTTTTACTATTATGGATAAATTATGATTGATTATTTGTGAATTAAGGTATTTTCTTATGTTTGACCTATTGTTTTGAAGTGATCATGAATTGACCCTATTTCCCTAAGCCTAAGTTATTATGAATTGATGTTGAATTGGTTAATAATGATGCAATTGATTTAGTTCCTGTATTGATTACTAGTTTATCATGTTCTTAAGACTATTAAATGATGATTATGGTTTGTTGAGGGTAGGAACATGGAAGAAGGTTTGTGAAAGTGAATTGGTAAGACTTATGATCTTTATTCCTACCTCAATTGTGATGGCTTTAACTTGATGATGATGTTCAATTGAAGTATTAAATGTGATTAGACTAAATAGTTGATGGTATGAAGAATGGCATGGAAATGTCTCCATTATACGGATTGTGAGATTATGATTAAGGTACAATGATATAAGGTTAATTCTGAACCACTGATGTTCGTTACTATTACATGATGATGATAATGTTTTAATATCACATATGAGGGTTGTATGGAAACATAATTATCATGCAATACCTAATTAGCTAATAATATGATATGTGCAAGGGGTTAGTCTCATTGGACCATAAGAAGTTATGATAATTAATAAAGTTTAAAGACATTTCATAATTTTACTTATCTTATGACCAAGTGAATTAGTAATAGAGGCATCCCTTCTGTCACGCCCCGGGCTACCCCCCTAGACGCGGACATGGAAACTAGGACCAGAGGTGATCCCAAGCTAACCATGCTGGCATAATCATAAGCATACTAAAGATAATGAACTGTTGCGGAAGCTAAATCATAAATTATAATGAAAAGATGTGGAATACAATATTCCAAAACTTAAGATATATGAAAAACCGATCAGTTTAATACAACGAAATGTTAATTCACTACTAAGTTGAAACTAACTATGTCTGAAATAAGCCTCTAAGTTGTACTAGAAATACTGGGACAAGCCCCAGCAAAATCTAGCAAAAACATAAAATACATGACTAAAGACTGAAATGGATCTCATAATTGTTGTCCTTGGAGAATGAGGACTCACCACTGAATTCCTGAACTGGATCTCGAAAATCGATCTATGGGTGATCTGAATGCTGAGAATTTTAACCTACATCACGAGTAGATTTAGTGTGCGTACGCTTCAATACTTGAAAGGTACTGAGCATGTAGGATAGAAATAATCTGAAATAAAACATAACTGACCAAGCATTATAGAAAGTATAATAATCTAACATTATAAATAGAATTCTGAGCTAACTGGATGCAATGAAAAACTTTTAACATGCTAAAACTTAATATTGAGTATACTGATAAATGGTCAATGTAGAGAGTCTGACTGATATGTGGAAGCTACTAATAACCGATAATAAAACTGCATGAGCTAAATGTGGAGTCCGACGTATACTCCCTATCTAGAGGACCCAGTATACACTGCCAGAGGTGTAAAATCATGCTGGCGTGATCACTAAACTTATTGTCCATAGACCTATAACCTATTTGGCTAGTAGTTATGGGACTAATTAAGTAAGCTGAACATTAGTCCAACTCGGTATTATGCTACTGCCATGAACTTTATAAAATAACTGATTATGTCTAAGTTTCTATAAATACTAGATAGTTTGAAAAAGAACATTAAAACTGAAAATGCAACAATTAATCTGGTTTATTATGCATTTATAACTGAGGTATGTATATCTGAAATGTCTTAGATATCTTACCTAGCATGTTTTATTTAAGAACTAAAGAAACATATAACTAGGTTTCTAAAATTAATGCGATAATCTGACTACTAACATGGTAACCTTATTTGCAAAATATAACTAATAAGTTCATGAAGTTCTCTTGAAGTTCTAAATATCGTAGATCTAATCATGATATGGGAATGAAGAATCTGACATAAAACTAGGAATCCAATGGATTAAAGGAACCCACTAGTGAAATCACACATAGCTGGTGATAAAATCCACGGAAAAATAATTAGGTTTCGGGGCTTGAAGTGCTAGAACCTGTGGCTTTTTTGAAGTAGGGATCTTAAGCTTTTTCTCCTCTCTTGTTTCTAATTTTGTATGTTTTGATTTAATGATTTGACTCGGATATGTTTTAATTATGTTTCTAGGCTTAAACTGACTACAATATGATGATTTACGGTCAAAAAGACGCAACTTCAAGTTTAAACGGAGCGGTAAAGGTCAAAAAGACCCGCGGGAAAGCTTTTGTCGGCCAAACGACGGCAAGAACTGACGATCTGTTGTCTGCCCGACGCCCCATCGTTGGGTCCGTTGTCAGGGCCTTTTTGGAAAGACTTTACTAATATGGGCATAACGTTTTACTTGGAGGTCTGTTTTTATCTAGGTTGGTGGGTATGGAAAGATAATTCAATTATCTATCTGTGTTTAGGTCATGGGACAACTAATTCATTTGAATATAAAAGTTATGATCATTAGAAATTGACCTAATAGTATTTCCCCTTAAGTGTCGGCAAATTTTCCACCTACGGACCGTGATGGTCATCCCTATTCTCTTGTAAGAGAGTGGGTGAAAGAAATCTTAATCGACGCTCACAGACTATGGACCGTCGTCTGACCTAAGGACTGTAATTCCATCCATTGTCCAAGACTTAACCAATTTTTCTGGGCTAAAACTTTTTGGAGTTTCGGATCCCATCGACGGTTGTGCTGGACGGACCGTGGTTCAGGCTACGGTCCGTCGTTGCAAACGTTTGTAGCACTTGTTAATTTTTCTGAAAAACTTATTGTTTATCTATTTCATTTACGAGGTGTTACATTATCTCCTCCTTGGGAACATTCGTCCTTGAATGAAGACTAAACTAGCATTAATAGAGGGAGAGAGCTGCAAACCCCCCTACGAAACACTGAGAATTGATTTTCTGATTGAATTGTGTTCTAAGTACATGCAACTAAGCTGAAAATGCAATTACAAACCAAGGGAACATGATTCTAAAAATGAATTTATGCGTGGATGATTGTATAACTAAAGAGGAACTATTACCTCAAGATAGAGTGGAATCAGAAAGAAAGAGCTAAGGATACTTGTCTTTCATGGCTTCTTATGCTTTCTAAGTAGCTCCCTCTATGGACTGACTTCTCCACAAAACCTTGACTAAAGTGACTTATTTGTTTCTCAATCTTCTGACCTAACGGTCAAGAATCTCGACTGGTACATCCTCATAATAAAAACTATCTTTCACCACCATACTCTCTAATGTCACTACAGAGGCTTGATAACCCACAAACTTATTCAAGAGTGAGATGTGAAAGATCGGATGCACTACAGCTAATTCTACTGGTAACTCGACCTTATATTCCACCTTGCTAACCTTTTTCAAAATCTTGTAAGGTCCTACATATCAAGGAATGAGGTTCCCTTTTTTTCCGAATCTCATCACCCCCTTCATAGGTGAGGGTTTCAAAAAAAAACCAATCATCAACTTGGAACCCTAGTTACATTCTCCTTACATCTGCATAAGATTTTTGATGACTTTTGTATGTCTTAAGTCTATCTCCAATGAGTTGCACTTTCTCCATAGCATAAAGGACTGAATATGGCCCCATCAAATTTGCTTCACCTACTTCAAACAAACCAAAAGGAGATCAACATATATGCCCATATAAACCCTCAGAAGGGGTCATCTGAATGCTGGAATGGTAGCTATTATTGTAGGCTAACACAATAAGAGAAAGATGATCTTCCCAAAAACCATTGAAATCGATCACACAATCGCTCAATATATAATGTAAGGTCTTAATGGTACGCTCTGCCTGCCTATTGGTCTTTGGATTAAATGATGTACTAAGGTTAACTTGAATACCAAGACCTTTCTGAAATGTCTTACAGAAATGAGAAGTAAACTGAGGACCTCTATCTCAGATGATATCTAAGTAGCCCCATACAACATCATAATTTCATTGATGTAAATCTTGGCATAGTCCTCCGCCGAATCTCTAGTCTTGACCGCTAAAAAGCAAGAAGACTTAGAGTGGCACTTGGATGATTAGAATACCTAGAGTTATGGGCTTCTACAAGAATAGGCTGTCTGAACTTTCCCACATCAGGAACACACAATCTATCCAAGTAGGGAAGTACACCATCTCCCCCTTGGGAGAAACACCTCCACTCTCTGATTAAGGACTGCACCCTTAAGTTCAAGCAAGATTGGTTCACTCTCTTTCTTTTCCTTAACCTCCACTACCAATGAACATTATACCCCATTAAAAACTGTTACGATTGATTGATATTCTCATAAGGTGAACTTCCAAGCGAGAAAGCCTGTGAACATCCTTCACTAGCACTTTCCTTTCTTACTCAACATGGGCTGCACTACCCATAGATAATGTTCAAAGAGTATCTCCTACTACATTTGACTCACTTGGATGGTCATGCACACACATATCATAATATTTAAGGAACTCAAGCCATCTCATCTGGCGAAGATTCAACTCCTTCTAGGTGAATACATAGTGAAGGCTCTTATGGTAAGTGAACACATCTACGTGAACACCATACAAGTAGTGTCCCCAGATCTTGAGTGCAAACACCACTACTACAAGCTCGAGGTCATGTGTTGGATAGTTTTTCTCATGAACCTTAAGTTGTCTAGCGGTATAAGCTATCACCTTACCTCGCTGCATCAACAAATAAACCTTGGCCACCTCGATATGCATAAAAATAGATCACATAACCATTTGAACCCTCTGGTAAAGTTAAGACAGATGTTATAATCAATATAGTTTTCAGTTTTGCGAAGTTTTTCTCAAAATCATCTAACTATTGGAATTTGACCATTCTGAGTCAACTTAGTCAATGGTTAGGCTATGGATAAAACATTTCCATGAACCATCTTTAATAACCTACTAGATCTAAGAAAAGTAACGGATTACAACCAAAACTCACATTTGCTTAACATAGGGAATGACTTGCATGTTCTTCCTCACTCCTATACTAAATAAGGTTATCATTAATAAAGATGATAATGAACAAGTCCAAGTACTATTTGAAAACTCTACTCATCAAAAACATGAAAGTTGTCGGAGCATTAGTTAGTCTAAATGACATAACTACAAATTCATAACGATTATACTGAGTTCTGAAGGATATTTTTGGAATGCCACTATCTCTGACTCTGATCTGATGATAACCCGATCTGAAGTCAACATTTGAGAAATGGCTAACACCCTGAAGCTGGTCAAACAAGTCATTAATTCTGGGGATTGGGTACTTAATCTTGATTATGACCTTGTTCAACTGTTTATAGTCAATGCACATTCGGAGAGAACCATCTTTCTTGCTTACGAACAACATTGGTGCACCCCATAGTGAAATACTAGGTCTGATGAAACTATTATCTAGAAGTTCTTTCAACTACTCTTTCAATTCCTTAAGCTTCGCTGGATCCATTATGTAAAAAAGAATAGAAATAGGCCTTAAATATGGAAGGAGATCAATTCTAAAGTCGATTTCCCTTTCGTGAGGGACTCTTGGAAGATCTTCAGGAAACACTTCTAGAAATTCACAGACTACTGCAACTGACTCAAAAGTTGGGGTTTGAAGGTTAGAATCGTTAACTCGAACTAGATGATAGAGATAACCCTTAGATATCATCTTTCTGGCCTTAAGGTAAGAAATAAATTGACCCATAGGCGCTAAACTTGTACTCTTCAATTCTAGGATTGATTTCTCTAGAAATTGGAAACGAACAACCCTAGTTCTACAATCTAGTGACGCATAACATGAGTGTAACCAATGAATGCTTAGAATGACAATGCAGTCTACCATTTATAACTCTAGTTGAACTTCTTAGATGACTTTCTGAGGGACTGTGATAGGGCAATTTCTATATACCCGTCTAGCTATAACTACGTCACAAACTGGAGTAGAGACTGAGAAAGATTCTAAGCGAGTTTCTGGACTTACATTAAATTGGATTAC
The DNA here is from genome assembly GCA_027705065.1 of Solanum peruvianum. NCBI lineage: Eukaryota > Viridiplantae > Streptophyta > Magnoliopsida > Solanales > Solanaceae > Solanum > Solanum peruvianum. The sequence goes on along the minus strand of JAKWJD010001763.1, from coordinate 34,292,994 downwards.
TACACTGAGTTACAAAAGGTAAAGTCATATTTGTTGTCTTTCCACTAAGTGAACCATATGTGAGTCACATCCTTGAGTTGTTAGGATGCCAATCTCATTTATCACTACTAGTTAATGATATCACATCAAATATATATTTGACTTCATCAATGAAATTCTTTGTGTCCTTACCAACTTGCGACCCAAAAAACATAGGAAGATTCATCCTAACAAAATCACAAACTATGGCTGCCACTGATAAGTGATTTTTATTAGTAGGAACTAGAACCTTCTAATTGTTCCGTGTTCTCATACCTTGAGCCAAAAGCTAAATTGGAATTTGGAAACTCTGTATTTGAACTTCCTAATCTAGTAGTCGAGAAACTGCGGTAGGATGGTGTGCATTACCATTCAGTGCGTATGTTCTACGAGAAGACATGATATTAAGCGCTCAACGTCAAGTTACAATGGAATTAGATCAGACGTTACGCACAATAAGAGTATAAAGAATGTGAAGTCTTTCCTAAAACACTTCATAGCCTCCCTATCATTAGATGTGGTGTACTTCATACCCATGAAAAGGACTCTACTTAGAGCGGATTTTAGAACATCTCAGGACACATAAACCTAATCATCTAATACCAAGTTTTTTCACACCCTGAGCTACCCCCGAGATGCGAACACGGGACCTAGGACCACATGTTATCCCAAGCTAACCATGATGGCATGATCATGAGCTTACTAACAATAATAAACTGTTGTTGAAGCTAAATCATAAATTATAATGAAAAGATAGGGAATACCCATATGCTAAAACTGAGATATATGACAAAACGATGAGTTTAATACAAAGAAATCTTAACTAACTTTTAAGCTTAAACTAACTATGCCTGAAATAAGTCTCAAAAGTTGACTTGAAATACTGGGACAAGCCCTAGCTAAATCTAGCAAAGACTAAAACTAAATAACTAAAGACTGAAATGAAACTCATAATTGTAATTCTCTAAGAATGAGGACTTACCACTAAATTGCTGAACTTGAGATCGGAAATTGATCTATGCATGATTGGATGCTGAGAATCTAACCTACATCATGAGAAGATCTAGTGCACGTACGCGTCAATACTTGAAAGTTACTGAGCATGTAGAAAAGAAATAAGTTGAAATAAAACATAAGTGAAAAAGCATAATAGCAAGTATAATAATTTGACATGATTAAATAAATTTTGAACAAACTTGATGCAATGACCAATTTATAACATGCTAATACTTAATACTGAATATACTGATAAATGGTCAATGTAGACGGTCTGACTGATCTGTGGGAGCTACTAATTACCGATAATAAAACCACATGAGCTAAATGTGGAGTTTGATGTATACGCCTAATCGACTGGACCCAATATACCTTTCTAGAGGTATAAAGGCATGTTGTCTTGATCACTACACTTATTGCCCATAGAGGGGACTTACAACATACTTGGCTAGTAGTTTTGGGACGAATTGGGTACGCTGAACCCTAGTCCTACATGGTATTTTTCTTCTCCCATGAATTTTGTAAATTAGTTGATTATGTCTGAGTTCATGTTAATACTGGACAGCACAAAACTAAACATGCAAACTGAGAATGTATTAATAAATGTAGTCATTGTGCATTTATAGTTGAGGCATGTATATTTGAAATTTCTGAAATATTTGACCTAGTATGTGTAATTCAAGAACTAAAGAACTACATAGCAAGGGTTTTAGAATTCATGTGATAATATGAGTTATAATATGATATTATGATTTGGAACATAAAAATAATAAGTTCATGAAGTTCTCTTGAAGTTGTAGAAACCTTAGATCTAATCATGATATGCGAATCAAGAATCTCACTGAAAACTAGGGACCCAATAGGTGAAAACAATCCACTAGTAAAATTCCACATACATGGTGATGAAATCCACAGAAAAATACTTAGGCTTCAGGGCTAGAACGCTTGAACTTGTGGCTTTCTTTAACTAGGGTTCTTGAGCTTTTTGTCCTCTCTTGCTACTAATTTTCTATGTTTTTGTTTAACAATTTGACTTGACTATGTTTTAATTATGTTTGTAGGCTTAAATTGACTAAAATATGATGATTTAAGGTAGAAAAGATGTAATGTAGGGTTAAAATGGAGTGGGAAAGGTCAAAAAGACCCTGGGAAAGTTGTTGTCGGGCCAAACGATGACCAGGATTGACGGTCCATCGTCTTCCCAATGCCCCATCATTGGTTCTGTCGTTAGGGTCTGTTTGATATACCTTTACTGAAATGGTCATAATCTTTTACTCGAAGTCTGATTTTATCGAGGTCCGTGACAATTGAAAGATAATTCAATTATCTATCTGCGGGTAGGTCATGGAATACCTAATTTATTTTTTCCTAAGATTTATGACTATTTGAAGTTGACCCAAATTTATTTCCCCTTAATTTTCTGCAAAATTTCAACCTACCAACCGTAGGTCCACCTACGGACTATTCTCGTCATCCCTAGATCTATTCAAATAGTGGGTGAAGGGATTCTTGATCGACGGTCATTGACTACGGACCATCGTCTGACATACGGACCATAAGTCTTTTCGTCGTCCAAGACTTAACCAATATTTCTAGGATGAAATTTTTGGGGGTTTCTTATCTGATCGACGGTTCTGCAGGAAAGACACTGGTTCAGGCTACGGTCCGTCGATGCCACCGTTGGTAGCACCTGCAGATTTTTCTGAAAAACTAATTTTAGGTTTGTTTTCGCTACAGAGTGTTACACCTTACCTATATTTGAAGGCAGGATCACAATGATTCCCATGAGATAGACATTACAATGCAATTGTGCATAAAGGGGGTATTAAGTATGCCACCTTGTTCTTGAACTATGTTTCCACTCATAGGAGTACTATCTAGTGGAACCAACTAGAATGCTACGTTCATGTTATGGTACTACCTTGGCACGTAGACAACCTTCCCAAAAATAATATGAAGTAATAAAGTTTACACTAACTAGGGTAACTTGAGAGGTTTGACTTAAACTAGGAGGGATATGGGACTCTACCTATACATTGCACTAGTTTGACTTGAGGGAAATCTTAGGAGGTTGTTCTTATGCTCTTATAATGTAAATGATATGCATATGTTGACATTACATGTTGATGATCCTATATGTTGTTAGTTTCACTTATGAACATGTTATTCGTCTATATTGTTAATTATGGTGACGAATATTGTTTATTATATGTTATATAAAGTTAGGATCTTCTTATAGTGATTTGTTTTTTTTTTTACTTGGTTGAGTGTGGTTCTGGGACTTTACTTATTCATTGCATTTGTAATCTTGGTAATGGGTTGTAAGTAAGGCTCCTGTATATGTTGCAATGCTATAAATTATTGTACATACTTTGTGGTTATCATATTATGTTTGAGTTTCTTTAGTTATATGCTTCTAATATGATACTAGATATGTTGAATTGACTTTATTAAACATATTGGTCTTGTGTCTTGTAAGATCTTGTCTTAAGGAATATGTGATCATTGACTTATATGTGTTATTGCTTATGCATAAGGCTTTTCATGGTAACATAGCATGGTTTTTAACCAATGTCCCTTTTAGCATGATTTCTAAGATTATGTGTGAATATGTTTCCATACTTTGTACAACTAGTGTACTAACCCATATTTCTATATTTCGTTGTATTATGTAGTTCCGATCATTGAGTTGTTAGAAGGGAGATTAAAGAAGACTTGGAATCTTTTCTTCAAGTGTTGGTAGGTCCTCATGTTCGTGGACGTTACCTTTTTCAACATTCTATCTTTGAAGTTTCATTCTCATAAAGACATTATTTATTCCCATATCATTTGAATATTAATGTAAGTCTATAATGGCATATTGCCTTTGTATTTACTATGTAAAACATTTGCACTCATTTTAAATGGTTCAATATGACATAAAGTACTAGACTAATTCTTATACATTGATTATGGTGTATAAACGAGAAGCCTATGTAAGCTTCCTATGTGAGGAGTCTATGTAAAATACATATGTAGTGTGAGAGAGGTCTATGTAAACCTCACTATATAGGTATACATGAATGGTTTTATATCTTCTGCATTTTAACATATGATATGTTTTGATGAATGCTAAGAGGCAAGTCATAGTCCTCTCAGAGGATGATGACGCCGGTTACGACCAGGGGGTGCTCCCCGGTCTTGACAGTTTTTGTGTAAATTTTACCCAAATTCACAAATCAAAACCAAACCCTCAAATGTAAAATCAAAAGCTCTCCATTCACTCTCTCTCTCTCCAAAATGTCTATTGATTAGTGTTGAAGCTCCTAGGACGACGATCAAATTCTACAAGTTTTCAACACAAATTCGTGGATAGGACTTTATTAAGGTATGGTGATTTCATCCTTGATTCTTCTATAATTCAAGGAGTCAATTCAAATGCTTTTTAAAACATGTAAAAAATCCTAAAGTTCCTATTTCAAATTCTAAGCATGGGTTCTTGCATTAAAAGGTATAACTAGATGCATCATGGTGTTTTAAATATCAATTAAAGATTTTATGATCAAAAACTCCATGGACCCATGAGCATCCTAATTTTCTAATTTTGGCTTATGGTTTGAGTTTGATGAATGTGATTGGATATTTCTAGAATTGTGTTTATACTATGTTTCATGACTAATTATGAGGAATTGTTTGAGAATCGTTAAAGGGTAATAATGGCTTGGATAAGGGTATGTTGACCTAAATTGTTCTAGTTCTTATTGAATTGATATTGTGTAGTATGACCAAGTTATGAACGTGTGTTTAGTTAATGTATATGAATACATACATACATACATACATATATATACACATACATACATATATATATGTACATATATATACATACATACATATATATACATATATATATATACATACATACATATATATATATATATATATATATATATATATATATATATATATATATATATATATATATATATATATATGTATATATGCATGTGAACTAACTTCATATTACATCTATATTTATATGCATGTGTGTGTGTGAATTGTTATTATTGCCTTAAAGCATAGAATGTGAAGTAAAAAGATGTTGTAACGTATATGTATAGAGATGTGATATGAAGTTATCAATGTTTGTCTTGAAGATAATATGACTTAGTGAAGTATGATTATGTGTGGATTATGATGAATGTAACATGATTTTGTTTAGAGGACAATGATTTGAATTATGGTTGTTATGTGAAAGGTTTTCTAATATATTCACGCAATGAATGAAGTTAATGAAAATGTAATGAATGAGAGTTTATTGAAAGGTTTTCTCAATAGAACTATAAAGATTGAATGAGGGATTATGAGGTGTACACTCTTCGTGAGTAGTGATCTAGTGTCTAGTAACAACCCGAATATCCTAAAAGCTTTCCAATTAATGAATGATTAGTTGGGATAAGTACACTTCGTGAGTTTAGTACTCAGTAGAATTTATTTAACCTATAGCTAATAAATGTAATATGAGTATAAACTTTTTGGGGATTAATGTTTAGCACTGAGAGGATTTGAGAAAGGGGTGGATACTCTTTTTGAGTAGAGATTTAGTATCAAAAAGTAACCTCTTGAGATGGTACTCTTCGTTATATAAGATGTAGTACTTAAATGGAATCTCCTTATCCTTAACTATGAGCGCGCATTTGACAAGCTAGTTGTGTTCCATGTTAAGGCTCAAAGAATGACCCTACATTCGGCAAGTGGGGATCCCTCATCCGATAAGAGTTAATAATAACATTTCATGTTAAGGTCCTATTGGAGCTCAGTCGCACACACAAATGCATTTGATAGTACAAGTACTAATGTGGCTCTTTTAGAGAATCGGGTATCGTACCTAGAGGGACTTAAGACTAGAATTTATCAATTTAACTAACTTGTAAGTCAGCATAAGTGAAATTTCCAGATTGTAATGTTTGTTTATTATCTACTTCTACTTAAACTAAATAATTGCTATTTCGATTCAATGTGTTAAATTTCAAACAATGATTTGGGAAAGATCTAGGGCTACAACTCTATTCACGAATCATGTAATCAATATAATTTAATATGGATCTTCAATTGACTACGAATCACTGAACTAAAGGTTTGGATGTATGATCATTATCTCCTGACCTCTAATAGCCTACAATAAATAACACTCTAACAACATTGTTTAGTAGGAATAGAGTGATTACCTATTGAACATTCAACTATATTCTTATAAGGTTACTAAGCAAGGTCCCTAGGCACACTCCTATTCTATATATGAATCGATCATAGTTATAGTATTCAACATGCTCCTTATATCCCACGTCCTATCCTCTTATTCCTCTACCAAGCTAAATTTGGACAATACATTTATTTTATTGTCATCAAGCATAAAATACCAAAAATAAGAGTATAAGAGAGGTTCATAGCTACTCATATAGGATAATTAATGATACAATGTTAATGAATTATCAAAATAAGATTGAAAGAAATAGTAGTAGATAATGAACCCTAAAAACATCAAAATATCATTTTCCCAGTCTTCCTGATCAAAAATTAGAAAAAGAGAGTCCTCAATAAAACATAATAAATATCCTATTTATACTAAAAGTCAAAGTGTCCAATTAAGTCATAAGGCGCGCGAAATGCTATAATCTTCAAATTCCAAATCGCACTAGAAAAATAATATTGAGTGAAGCGAGGGCTTTACGAGGCGTTCTGCCTCAATTTTAATACTTAACTGAATTTTTCATTCTCTTTTGCTCGATGTGCGAGCAACACTGTCTTGCCTTAAAGCAATTCCTTCAGCTTATTTCTTGCTTCCATTTGTCTCAAATCATGAAATTTTTTCTCTTGTCTTTTTTTGTGCCCATTTCTTCCATATAGCTTAGCTACACAACTAATCATATGTGTTAGCTCAGAAACATAGAAGTAAATCAATAAGACTCTAAACACATACTTTGTGACTCCAAACTAGGTATAAATGTGGACCTACTTAGCTTTGTGGGCATATATATATGCCAAACATCACTACCCCACACTTAAAGCTTTGTTCGTCCTTGAACCACTCTCTGTATCATATGTATATATTATGGGCATGCTTTGACAACTTTTATCAAACAACGCTAGTAACAAACAATTGCACCACTACATATCCCTTTAATTCGTACAACATGTTCTCCTTACGCCAATAAATAGTCAATCCACACAAAATCCAACTATAGATAGTGTAAGGAATTAACATAAAAAAAAAACTCAAAATTAAGAGAAGAATTCACTTGCATGCATTGAGAACTATAAGCTTGCACATTATGTACATCTCTACTAATGAGATATCTCGTGCTCAAAATCAAACAAGGCTTGTCCTGGTTGTAATAAGGCTCATGGTTAATGAAGATTCATTTTGATGATACTAGTGACTTATTTTCCCCAGTGCACGATGTTTGGATTTTTCTTCGCACTTACAACTTTTATATGTTTTTTGCCCTCTTCTTTTTAAATACAACCTGCCTTCACATTTTGTTTCTTGCCACATTTTTTGAATTATTTAAACACTTAAAGAAAGCTACCCTTAACTTAAACATCTCTGTGGAATTAAGGTGCATACCCTTTTGTTAAGGTTAGGGTCATCATCAAGGTAGTAAATTAGCTTTTTATTCCAAGGGCATTGCCTTACCTGTTTCTTACCTTTACATCGCACAACTATGCTTCATCACCTTCTCTATAATTATTTTCCATTTTTTCTACCTTTCACCCTAACATTGTGCATTAGGGATAAAGATAAAAATCATGGGATCAATGAAAGGGATTCGGCTTATTTTATGGGTCCACCAAAATCAAGGTTATAGGCTCGATTGGGCTAAACTAGGTCTAATGAAAATGCTAAATTTCTAAACAACATCCAATGAAAACCTATTGTCATCATTCTCACCAATATGCCACCTACATTTTTCTTTAAAAACAACTTGGGCAAGTTCTAGACTCAAAAACATGTCATGGATTTTAAACATCTCACCCCTCATCGCACAAGTTGTATTGAAAATAATCCATTGAGCACACAATTATGTTTTACAAAAGGTTGATTTTAGATTAAATGGTACATTTCCATATCATAGCAAAAATTGAACTACATTCGTACATCAATTTAAATATGCTCTTTCATACATGTGATTTTTAGAGAATTATGTCTTCAGCACAATCCAACTATAACTAATAACAAAATATACCATGTGATTGGGTCCTTTAGTCAAGAATTCAACAAAACAATTATTACAAAACCCTATTTCACTTCACCATCACAGCGTAAAACAATAGTTTATGACTTCACACTCCTACTATAATCACTTAATATATTCCTCCCCACAAGAACAAAAGCCATGTTTTCTTCTCAAGAATGTGAAACACGTTCACATTCAAGAAATTTTAATTCAAAAATATAATCAACCCTTCTTCAAATAACCCACAATACCCCTAAAAACCAACAACCTTCATCCCTAATTGAAACACCATGAAAAAAAACCATGGTGATGTGTTAAAGACTATAACAATCAAGTGATAAACCCGCCCTAGTTGTGCCATATGCAAGGGACAAACAAAACTCTAGGGGAGAAGAATAAGTGGGGAATAAAAGAGTGGGGAAGTATGCGATAGACAAAAAGAAAATGGAGAAAATTTTGAGGAAAATCAGGGTTTAATCTAAAAAAGTGGGGGATGAGGCGGTTCTTTTAATGTAAGCAGGTTAAATGCATGTTATTTAAAGAAAACAATTCAAATTTCATATCTAGATAAACGGCGCGGGCCTTACATGAGGTATTTTGGAATGTTAATTCTAGTTCACCGAATTTGTTGGCGTGTCCACACAAGTCGGGCATAACACGAGGTCTTCCAGTATTTTAATTCCAATTGACCTAATTTGTTGACCTGTCAATGCAATGTGGGACAAAACGTGCTAGCTATTTCCTGTGACACAAAAATAATTTATAGTCGAATTCAAATTTAGCACCCTACCCACGACGCGAGAGCTTTATGATGTGTTCTACGTCGAATTTCTTGAGCTAGGTAATATTTGAACTTTGCCTCGTGACACAAATTTCCCTTCAACATATTTTCGTGAACTAACAACTCTTCAATAAAACCATGATGGGTTGCCTCTCATCCAGTGCCATTGTTTCGGGCATGGCATGAATGATTTTTTTTGTATTTATATTATTATTATTTTTTCAAATATACTATTTAAACAAAGTAATACTAAATTATTAAATTGGTTCACTAGTTGCCTAAAGTGTAGAACCTGATTTAACGTCGCAGCCAGAGCCATCTTATGACTCGCTTATCATCAATTTTGAGTACTTCGACCTCATGATCCACATTATTTCAAAAATAATGTTTGGCCCTTTATCCATTTACAAGGAATGTGGAACTATTATCCTTGTTTCTAAATTTGACTGCACTATGTTGGGTCATTATAAGTACTTCAAATGGACCACTCCATTAAGACCGAAGCTCTCCAGGAAACAACTTCAACCTAGAATTGAACAACCACACTAGTTGACCGGGCTTGAAGGTACATGACAAACTATGATTGTCATATCACCTTTTAGACTACTCTTTATATACCATCGCATTTTAATAGGCATGAATCCTAAACTCATCTAGATCATGTAATTGTGAGATCAATTTCCATTCGGCTAACTCTACATCAAGATTTAGATTTTTAATGCCCAGTACGCCTTATGTTCAAACTATGCTCGTAGGTGACAAGCTTTTCAAAACACCATTAATTAGGGAGAAGTCCCTCTCAGTGTCTTGTAAGAAGTCTGATACGCCCATAAAACGTCATCAAGCTTGTCAACCCAATAATTTATGTAGGCATTTAAAGTTATATGGCGGATCTACTTAACCTCCATGTTCGATATTAACTTGACCTGTAGTTTAAGGATGGTACATCGCCCAATACTTACCCAACAAATTATAAATGGAATTATTGATTAAATGCGTACCTCCAACGTTGATTTTAGCTTTTTGTGTCCCAAACCTGGTGAAAATGTGTTTCTTGATGAACTTGACAACCACATTGGAATAATTTTTGTGTAATGCAACAACTTCCAACCACTAGGACACGTAGTCCACCGCAACTAGAATATATTGATCACCTCGAGATTATGGAAATGGTCCCACAAAATCTATCCCGCACACGTTGAAAATTTTTACCGCTAAAATGTTGTGCAGTGGCATCACATGCCTTTTAGAAATGGTTGACACTGATCACAACCTTTGAAATAAAGTATAATCTTTAAACAAAGTAGGCCAAAAGAAACCAGATTGCAGTTCTTTATGTGTCCTTCTTTCATTCCCATGATGTCCACCATAAGGTGATTTGTGGCAAATCTCTAGTACTTATGGTTCCTCTTGCTCATCTATGCACCTCTTCATCATTTGAGCCGACCCTTCTTTCACAAATATAGCTCATCCCATATAAAAAATTGAGCATCATACTTCATCCTCTTTTTTTACAGTGTTGATGAACCAGGTTGAAATAAACCACTCCGCAAAAAGTTTACATTGTATGCGTACCATCGTGCATGTGTAATATCTAATGCAAGAAGTTGTTCATCAGGGAATTCTACACGAATTTGACACTCATTCAACATATGCGATGATTCCTCTGATATGGATAGATAATTAGGTATTTGGTTCTCTGTTCCGTTCCCATATCTTATTTCTATATCAAACTCTTAAAGTTATAAGATCCGGCTAACCAGCCTCGGAGTTACATCCTTCTTATTAAAGAGTTACATCATAGTCACATGATCATTGTAAACTATCACCTTTGTTACCATTAGATATGACATGAATTTGTCAAATGCATACACAAAAGAAAACATCTCCTTCTAATTCACAATGTATTTTTCCTAGGTTGTATCTAGAGTTCTACTCGCATTGTATATGGATTGAAACAACTTGTTATGTATCCGCCGTAAAACTGCTCAAAAAGCTATATAACTAGCATCACACATAAGTTCAAATGGAATTTCCCAATTTGGGGCAATAAGGTTAGGAGCTTCAATTAGCCTCTACTATAACATTTCAATAGCCTCAAAAAAATTCGTATCAAACATGAATTGCATCTCTTTATTCAATAAAAGATCACGGGTCTTGTAGTTTTAGAGAATTCCTTGATGGTCCTCCTGTATAAGGAATCATAAAAAAAAAACTTCACATTCCTTTCATAGATACTGTAGTGGAAACTTCTTAATGACTTCTATGTTTGCTTTATTTACATCCAGCCAACTCTTAGACACTTTGTGCCCCAACACAATTCCCTCTCTCACAAAGAAGTAGCACACCTTCCAATTCAACACCTGATTTGTTACCTCCCATATCATAATTATTCTATCAATATTGATTAATAATACATTAAAAGACTCATCAAAGACTAAGAAGTATTCTACAAATACTTCAACAAAATCTTCTACCATATAATGGAAAATTTCCATTATGCATCTTTCAAAAGTAGTTTGGTCATTACACAAACCAAATGGAATTTGTAAGTTCCATATGGACATATGAATGTGTTCTTCTTTTTGATCCTCGGGTGAAATGAAAATATCATTATACCCTGAATACCAATCATGGAAACAATAATTCTCTTGGTAAGCCAACCTATCAAACATCTGAGCAATGAAGGGTACAAGATAATTGTCATTTTTGGTGGATTTATTATGTTTCATGTAGTCCATGCATATACTCCATTATGTCACTGTTCTTGTGAAATGAATTCATTCTTATCGTTTGTTACTGTAACAACCCTATCAATGAATAGGATCAAGGTAGGGTGTCAAGAATGCTTGCGATTAACCAAAGTTCTCACAGATTGATACGCGTAGAACCACACCTCAAAAACTTTACCATGATCAAGTCAACTAACTTGGGGAGTTAGTTTTGCTTGGAATGGTTGTAACCAACCAAGTAAGGCTCGCAAAAACGAAGATTTTATCGAAGGACTCTTTAGAGGACTTAAAAGAGGAGAATTTAAGTTCTGAGGGTCCAGGGGCAAAATTGTTGTTTCCAATCCAAGGGTAATATTGTAATTACCCTTAGGAATTAATAAATTTATAATTAATTTAATTAAAAGAGAAATTCGGATTGCGGCGACATGGAGTGAACCATTTTGCAAATGGGGTGACACTCGGGTTGAGCCCCACTATGAGCAATGAATTGACGATTTAATCATCAATTCAAATCTATTCATTAAGGGTAAAATGGTCCTTTCATGTATTAATTAAAATAAATCAGATTTTGTATTAATTTAAATAAATCTTATTTTTACTAAGTCTTGAATTTACTGTCCTAATCCTAATAACTCTCTCCCTCACAGTTGAATAACAATTTTTCTTCATAATTGAAAAAAACACGAAAAGTTTTAAGAAAAGCAAGGTAACCAAAAACGTCAAGGCAAAGAGAGGTTGCTCGTCGAGTGGCGTGTACGTTGAGTAGAATTTAGGCATGGTTTGGAGGAGTTTTATGAAAGTAGCTTAACACTTGAACAACATAAAAAGGTATGGGATTCTTCTCTCTTGGTCCCTTTCCGAAGAGGTCCCTAACAATTGAAAAGATTCATTCTGAAACTAAGGTTGTTCCCTTTTTTTTATGTCCTTGTCCCTACCTCCCAAACGAATTCATAGGATGGGTAAGTTGTGCTGATAGATTTAGGCATGAATGATGTGTTTATATTACATGTGAACTGTTTATGTGAGGGAAATTACGAAAATCATATTCAAAGTGTGATCGAAAAGGTTTGTGTGTTTGAGCACGTTGGAATTGTATTAGCCACTGTTTGGAGCTGTATAAGACATGAAATATTGTGTATTTTATGTGTGAAATGTGTATACCATGGGATGTTCATTGCAATGAAATATAGTGGATTGAAACGACCATATTTCAGCCGACTAAACTTATGAAAAATATGCCTAAAAATGTGTTGAAGAATGACTAAACTTTTCCAGATTTGTGTACTCTTCAATAATGTCATATTCTGGGTTTTTAATGTAAAATAAAATTAGTGAGGTAAATGGGAATTGAACCCAAGACCTCACATATTAAAGAAGTTGAAAAAGAAATAAAAAACGTGAAGGAGCTAAGGGGATTCGATCCTAGTTATTGCTTTCGCGAAAAAAGAAAACGGAAATGGGGCTAAGGGGATTCGATCCTTGCTACTGCTTTCGCAAAAAAAAAAGGGAAATGGGGCTAAGGGGATTCGATCCTAGCTACTGATTTCGCAAAATAAGGAAAGGGAAATGGTGTTAAGGGGATTCGAACACGCAAACTGGAAATGAATGAAGAGAAATGTAATTAATCAAATAAATGGGAGGCGTGGGATTCGAACCCACAACCTCCCAAGCATCAACGAAAATAAATGAAAAAATAAGGAGGCTATGGGGGTTCGAACCCATAACCTCCCTATCCCAGCGAGAATTAAAGGAAAAATCAAAGAGGCAGTGGGGGTTTGAACCTACAACCTCTTGGTTTAGGCAAGAATGGGCAACAACAGACTAACAAAAATTAAAAAGAAACTGTGGGGGTTTGACCCCCCAACCCTTCGGTTAATTAATAGTTAAATTAAAATATAAAATAAATCCTTCAACGTAAATGTGAGATTTAATTTAGAGTTATAATGTTATGAATATTAGTAATAAAATTAATGAAAAAATATAAATGATATCCAAGTGATTCAAAATATGGGTTCCCTAGTTCAAACATCCGTATTGATACATAAGTCATACGAGAGTAAAATATCCAAGAATAATGACATCTACTCAGAATAAAAGTCAAGATCATGGCATATATACAAGATTCATAATTATTTTACTACATAATCTTAGGAAAGTAAGAATCACTTAGCGAAATATGAGTGAAACCCCATGGCTTGTATGTATAGACACATAATTCTAACATACGATCAAAAATAAGTTAACCTAAGATGTATGTAATGAAATGATGAACCCTACAATTGTAAGTATGAGTCTAGGATACCCTTAGTTGCCAAGTGTATTGGCATACAATAAGATTAACTATGAAATGATGAAATGAACATTCACGTAATAAGAGGTAAGTAACTATGAAAAGCGAAGGTTCTAATAATGAAGAATGTGGTGACAATATGCTATGAGGGTAATGTATATGATGAGAACAATCTCAAATGATCCTAAGTAAATGTTACCAATAAATACTCACCAATAAGAGTGTAAGATAACGAAGAGACCAGTCCCTATGGACACTCTAATGAAAGTATTGATCTTAACACACTTAATACTAATGATGATATGAGAAATCATCTAATGGGCTATGTTGTCCTCATACTAGAAGCCAACTTCCATGACGTATGAGTTAAATGTAATGAAACATTATACTGAGCACCGATAGGCTATCCATGAGCGGTGATTCCCTCTTTTGGGAAGGGATAAGGTTCACGTAACTCTCATGAGATGAGATTGTCCGGCTTGCCGGGTATGGGTCTCCATACATCTTCTTGTCTGTGTACCTATACTGCCAATATAGGAATCTGGCGAGATTAAATTCCCATGTACGCTAGCATGTTTTTGGGTCACTTTGGCTGGAGATACCAACTCTTTTTGGTATTGGGGAGACACTTGATATTACGATGCTCACATTATCTATGTCGGTTAAAGTTAAAGTGCTTAATGAATGAATGAGGCCAGCCTAAAATAAATCACATAATGAAATGAATGATACCAAAGGTGTTAGTATAGTATAATTAAGAGGTGAGATAGACCCATGTAATGACATTAGATTATTTCTGATCATTGTGAAACAAACCCGATGATAGTCTTAAACTATACCCTAGGTATAGTTGGTTTTCACAAGGCCTATAAATGAAATTAAGTATGTATGAATGAATGAAGTAGACTCTGTGTTATATAATGAAGACTCCCTAGTTGAGGTCCCATGTGTTGAGCCCTTATTTTGGAAAGTCCTAATGTCAACTGCATGATTCTAAGGTCTAATGGCATATGAATGAACAATATGAAAGAAGCTATGGGTTATATGTTATGTGATATAAGAAGATTTTATGTGTTGTGTGCAATAAGAATATTTATAATAATGCATGTTACTCTCATGGCATCACCTTCCTAACTCAACTCAAAAATTTCACTAACTTTCTAATCTCAATTTGTAAAGTCTACTGACTTGTTTTCCAAAATTCATGTCATTAGGAAAGAGTTGTTCTTTCTCATGCATGTCCTTAGTGTGTTCTTGCATATACCCATATACTATTTTAGGTGATGACATAGGTGGGCGATATAGCTACAGGTTCATTGTTGCAGCTATCTGAACATCAGCATTCGTTCGGAGTTTGGTGCTCCCTCATGCTTTCAAGGATGCTACTATTTTACATTCTAGCATAGTTTTAGAATTAAGATAGTGGAGCATGTTCCACTAGAGTTTCTTTCCATTTTGGTTCAGACATTGTATTGGTGCCATTTTTGCCACTATACAATTAATACTTAATGAACTATTTCTTTCAGTTGCTTATCTTCTTAATTTTAGATGGTAGATGATGAATGATTATTAAATGTTAATAATATGAAGAAAGTATGTTAAAGATAAAAAAGTTTCAAAATTTCCGCTAGAATTAATCTAGGTAAGGTATGAATAACGCATGTAGTCTTGTCTGCGACCTCTGAGAGGTTAAAGACACCGGTGTCATCTGGGATCTAGATTCCAGTCGTGACAGTCACCACTTTCATTCATCCCTCTTTGGGCACACACTACAATGTACTTACCCATTTACTATCACATATTGGGTATATTATCCATTCATCTGACTACATAGTAACATCTTTTATGATCACATTCTTCATCAAAGGATTTAGTCTTTGCTGATGCTGCACACTTTCCTTGTAACCTCCTCCATGTATATGTTGTACGTACACTAAGCATGCTTATAACATGGATGTCTTATATTTGCCATCCAAAATATGTTTTCCTTCTCTTGAGAATCATCAATATCGCTACCACATGTTCTTTAAATAAAGCTGCAGACAAAAGAACTCCTAAAATTTCATATTTACCTAAAAATTCATAGATTAGGTTTGCAGGCAGCTCTTTAAACTCCATCTTAGGAGATTATTCAATGTAGGGATTAGGTGGAGAACCTAACACCCAATTTTATGGATCTCAGCGCTCTCTATCAGTTACAATTAGTGACACATATAAGAATTGAGCAATTTCATGTGACTTAGTGTCTCCATAGATATTATCACCTCTGAATACTCTCTCAAGGTTATACTTAGCTGCTATGTACTTTGCTTCTGCCTCACGATTTATCACAACAATGGAAAACAACTCATACACCGGTTGCATCATCCATGTTTTAAACACATTATAAACCTCCACTTTATCATGGGCTCTCATACTGAGCTACCCAACTGAGACATCTATGATTGATATTTCATTTTAAGATTAATGGACCTAAGGATCTAGCTTAAAATTTATTACTACAAAGTCCACATGGAAAAGTGGAGATCCCACTTGCATTGGAACATCTTCTACCAGTTCCTCAAGTCTAGCTAAAGATCTATCACACAAGTGCATAATTATGGTGGTTTACTTGGGACAACCAAACCCCAATTTTTAATATAGTGAAGTTTGCATCAAGTTTATGTTTTCTCCCCAATTGCACAACCCTCAGGCATGGATACTCTGACCTATCTAATCAACACAGTAAAGCTGCCCGGATCTTTTAGTTTAATGGGTGACCTGTTATTGATCCGGGAATTGTGCTCTTTTGTAAGTACAACTGTCTCATATTCTGTAAGACTTCTTTTGTTTACCAAAATATCATTCTCATACTTTTCATACTTGGTTTTACCCCACAACACATATCTAAAAGGTAATTTAATATAAAAATTGTTTTAAAATAGAGAAACTTACCAAAACATTCATCCTTCTTTTTTTCTTGAACTTCTAAGGTAATGGAGGAGGTGGTCTCACTATCGGTTGAAACTTCTCAGCGGGTTCGAATACTTCCTTTTCTTTCAGATGAGACATTAAGAGTACTCATAATATTTACCTGTTTCGGATTAAGTTAAATGTTACGAGGCAACCCTCCCTGTTGTCAGGAATTTTGGGCACAAGCAAACTACTCAAATTGTTTTTCCATTTTCTGAGTTGCTAAGCGATTGTTAAGCATATCTATGGCTAATTGAGCTTTGTTCTCCATAATTTCTGTAAACATCTCCTCAAAACTCATGTTAATGTTTTGTTGTTTAGGTTGCTCCCTTTGAAGATGTGATTGGTATCCTTGAGAGTTACCTTGTGGCCTATAATGATTATGTCCTTGTCTTTGATTTTAATTTCACCCCAAGAAGTACATGGGTGGTTTCACCAACTTGTGTTATATGAATTTCCATAGTTTTGTTGGACTTATCCTCTTTTATAATTCCTATAAAATTTATAGTCTGTGTTTGCATAAGATTTCTCTGCAGTATGATCACGTCCTCCGCAATTCTCTTACCAAGATTGTGGTTGTTGAAAAAAACTGAGTTGAGTTGTATTTTGTCCCAATGCCATGTTAGTAAAATGTGTATTCATCATATTCATCATGACCGAAATATGTGCAATTAAAGAAGTCACTGCGTCAATCGCGAATACACCTGGAGTTTTATGAACTACCGGTTTTAGTCCACTTCAGTTCCACTCTAGATTTCCTTGAGAAATCTGATTCAGAAAGGTGTATAACTCAGTACAAGTCTTCTCCATATCTTTTCCACCTCAGCTAAAAAAATAAAAATCTTGGAGTTATGATCAAATCATTCAATGAAAGTATGGACTAACACATCATTGGCAAGATGATGATATGGGAAATACATCAACATCGATTTGAACCTGTCCTAAGAGTGGTCTAAGTTCTTACAAACCTTTTATCTAAAAACATAAATATCACTCCTTAATTTAGCCGTCTTCCCAGATTGAAAGAATCTAATGCGAAATTTATGTTCTACATCATTCCAAATGGTTATTAAATTTATGAGCTCTTAATTCAACAATCTTTTTGATTTCCTTCTCAGAGAAAAAAGGAATAGAGTGAGTGTTACGACCTTAAAAATGAAGTACGTAAAACTAGAGCTTCACATCTATTCCATAATTCAAAGATGAGTTAAGTTGGGTTAGTTTAGCATGAAAAGTCAGTTGCTGAAGTTTCGAAGTCAAACGTTGAAGAACGACCAAGATGTTTGGAAACTAGTCTTGTGTGTGTGCTAGTGTGTCTTTGTTTGTTATATGTGTTTATTTTTGTTGTTTGGAGACTAAAATAATCAGGGATTACCTTAGTTCCTATAGAGACATGTTTAGGGTCAAAGCGTTTGAGTACGGCCCTGGAGACCACCCTAAGGGTCCCCAAGGAGGACCCAAACATTGCCCAAGAAAGCTTCCCAAGGCAACAAAAATTGTTCGTATGTGAAATACTGGCGCATCGCAGACTTTATCTGTGATGCGACAACGTCAAAGACACCCCTTTCTTGAAATTAATTCCCACGCATCAAAGTTTCTTCCTTTGAAGTTGTCTTACATGTAATGTTAAAGAAGCATATTGAAGTTATTTCAGATACGATGAAGTTATGAATGATGATTGTGGTGTGCTTAATTCAAGGTAATCCTCAAAGAGCACTTTGTGGGAGTAATAGTATGGGGTTATAATTTCACATTGTAGTTAGTGTAACATGTAAGTCCACTTGGAGAATGTCACCTATGGGAAGTCCTTAATGCATGTATGTTCCTCTAGTGTCAACTTAAAGAGTGTGGACTTGTTAACCGTGTAAGGAAAGACTATGGTTGGTAATATTGAGGATTACTTAATTGTGTATTGAATGGATTATATGGGTGGTTCCTCCATGCCTTGCCTTAGTAAATCTTAGTATAACTTGGTTCGGAAACCTCAAAGGAAATAAGTTCATTGCGAGTTGGTATGAAATGTGTTCAGAGTATGATATCTTGAGTTTACTGTAATGTGCATTTTTATGCTAAGATTATGGAATATTCACTTTATGTGTTAAATGATGATTTATATATTATTATTCTTCTATATTCATTGAAGCATTACATAATTAGAATGATTTATTTATTTCTAGTAATATGTCCCCTTTTGCATGATTTTGCATATGTCATACTTAGTACAATGTTTGTACTAACCCCATAGTTTTCTGTACTCTATAAGTTTAGGTTTGATGCAAGTTTAAGGTTAGAAGACAAACATGGAAATCGACACTCTCAAGACTAAGCATGTCCTCGTATATTCGCGGGCATAGTCTATGTTTCTTAATTTCTTCTTTCAGATTTGTATAAGACTATTTATCTATTTGACTAAATGTAGAGGGCCGTGTCCGTATGATATTTATGTTGTGTGTATAATTTGGTTTGTGACGATGAGATTGTACTTTAGTATTTATAAATGATGTTTTGCTTATAATTATTTGTTGTGAAAAGTTTTAATTCGCACTACTTTTCATGTGTTATGTAATTAACGATACTTAAGAGTATAGTACAAGACCTTCGAAAGGTCCAGTACGCCTTGTTCAGACCTTAGGGTTGCCCTAACTTCTAGGGTGTACTTAAAGATAGTAACAAAAATAGTGATAGAGCATAAGGTTTTGGGATATAGTTTAGGGTCCAAAGCCTCACAAGTCACGTCTAATATTGTATTGTTCGTCGGTGTGAGTCGCAACACTTCTATGAGTGAGATGCTATTAAACGATAGAGTTTCGCTTCTTTATTAGTCTTGTGTCGTGTCATAGGGGTTAAATCCATATGATATCTCTCTTAATTCCCTTCTCCAGTGGTCTTCTATATATGAAAGCCTTGAAGGGCTGATGTTGAAAGGTTTGATAGAATAAATGTGAGTTTTCATGATTTTTTTTGTATTGTGACTAGATGAGTAGATGTTAAAGTGAGTTTGGAAGATTGTGATTTGTGGAAATATATGGCTATGTGTTATCTATAAAATTTGAAATATTATGTAGTCTTTTTTGGGGTCAATGAGTTATATTGTAAGATATGTACAATGATAGTAGAAATCTATAGTGTATATGTGACTAGTGTCGAAGGAATATGACAATCGTAACAATGAGAAGTTCCCCTTTTGAATGAGTAATGTTTTAAATTTCCCCTTATGTTGGGTTGAAGTTCTTATTTAAGGCTTATTCTTCAGAAGGAGTTTCTATATCATGAAGTTGAGTTTAGTGGTGTCTTAGAGTTTAATGAGGTGATATTTAAAAGAGTTTTTCTAAACTTGAATACTATGAGGAGGGTGTTATGTTTGACTAGTAAGGTTGATTGTTAGTCTTGAATTTTTATATGTTAAGATTAGTATGAGTTTCCATCTTATGAGATTTGCGGTAGTAGGATGTTAAAGAATGACACCTTGAAGATTCTTTGTAAGGATCTTAAAAAGAATTGATGTGAATGGGCTAAAGAAATAATCTGGAATAGAGGCCCCGGTAAGTTGTAGTTCCTTGTGGTTGTTTGATTGCTTTAGATAGGTATAACTTAAGTTGGGTAGAATGAGTTGAGTAGGAGGGTAATTTATGTCACATCATAGTAGCATCCTCTAGACGTGACCAGTGTTTTCGTCCTCTAGAGCACTAAGACTAGCCTCTAAGAATACATCGTTACATTAATAGGTTAAAAATGTGGAAAATTTTAAACTTTTCGACTAATTCTACATTGAGGTTTACATAGAACTCTCGCTTACACATGATATATATTTATTGAGTTTACATTGGGCCTTCTTATAAGAAGAGTACATAGTCTTCTACTTTTATTGCACATAATTATTTTATACGATACTCTCATGAGAAGTCTATAATATTTTCTCATATTAAACCATCTAGATAAGAGTATCACAATTTGGGAATAGCCACATATAGGATTTACAATTGTAGTACCAAAATGAAAGAGAATGAACAATGTTTCTTTAAGACTAAACAACATCCAATAGGTAGATAATGGAATCACCCTCGGAAAGTGATGACCTACTGAACTTGGAAGATAATAATGCAAGATGTATTGAAATCCTTCTTTAATATAAACAGTCGGATCTTAAAATTGTATTAAACATCAAAAAAGGGTTAGTACACACTTGTACTAACTATGGGTATATTCACATAAACAAGTGAAAGTATGCTAAAGAGGACATTTGATCAAAACCATGCTATAGTACTTTGAAAAGCCTTATACACAATGAATAATCCACATAGCCAATAATGACATAATTCATAGTCCAAACCCATATACAACACAAGACCAACATTAACAAGTTATAGTAAAGTTAGCATATACAATAGTTCGTAACATCATAGTATTAGTTAGACATTTACTCATAACCCATCATTTATCCTAGAAGTGCAATGACCAAGAAAATCCCCATAAACTTACTTAATAAAGTAAACAAAACAAATGATTACAAATAATGCCTAACTAAACATAACATATCATCAATATAATCATTATCATATTTAGCAATTTAGACAAATAGCATATTCATAAATTAAACTAACACCATAAAGGATTATCAACATGTAAAATCAACATATTAATCGCATATACAATATAAGAAATCAAGAACAGACTCCTAAGGATTCCCTAGAGGCAAAGTAGTGCAAGTCATAGGTAGAATCTGAATCCCCTACCTAGGATAAGTCACACCTCTAAAGTCACCCTTGTTAGTGTTCAGTCCATTGCATAATTTTACTTAGGGATACACTTTCCTTAAGAGACATACACCACAATATCTAAGTGAGGTATCCAGTATTGTAAAACCTTACACCGATGGAGGGCGTATTACAAGCCAAAGTAGTACCAGACATGAATATAACGTCTAGGTCGATCCACTAGCTAGTATTCCTATGGTTGCAACATAGTTAATGAAGCTTGGTGTCTGTCATGGAAAAATCACTCTATTCCCTTATTGGACTATGATGATATCCCCCCCGTGAGGAATTTGGTGGACCCTATCATCTCTCCATGGGTAGGAGCCACCCTTCCCAACAAGTTCACTCGGTGAGAACCTAAAGTCCTTTCTGAAATGTCTTTCTTTATTACTCATCACTTAGTTTATGTCATAGGGTCTATCCCTTGTATAATCATATTTATTTAGATCAATAGGTATTGCATGAGTATATCGTTTCAATACAACCATCATATGTAAGATTAGCACATTATCGTTATCATATCATAACAAGTTATATAGGTACTCAAAAACAAACCTTATATCATTTAATCTTAAGCATAATCTCACAATAACATACTCAAGACATTTCAATTCATCATCATACCAACACCTATGTAGGCTATTCACAAGTTATAGTTCAATTGAACTACATCACAAATCACAAGCCATCAGACTTGAAGTAAAGGTTATGATCATGAAGACTTACCAAATCTCCTTCAAAATTCCTCATCATGGCCTTACCATTAACCAACAAAATTGCATCAAATAATAGGTATAGTAACATCAATAAATAGAAATTAAAATAACTAGGTGAATTGCATCATCACTATCCAAATAAAAATCAATGCATAACCTAGGGTTAGGGGAATTTGGGTTCATCATGAATTCATAAAAAAAAGATCTAATCCCAAAAATACGTTACCCTAATAAATCCATACATGAATCCGAATACATAAAACAAGTCTAATAATCAAATTATTCTTCAATTCCCATCAATTCCTGACCAAGATCCAATATTTTAGAAATTTGGGGAAGGGAAGATGATCAACGTGAAATTGCATGAATTAATACATAATCTATACTCAATTAGTCATGGGAAATAACAATTTATCAGTAATTTGTTGTTTAGAAGAAAACCTACTAGAATTGGAAAACCTCATAGAATTGGGTAATATAGAAATCAACATTGAAAGTAATTCTTGGTGAAAACAAAAACCAAAAGTGAGAAACTCATACCTTAATAAAGATTAATCCACGAAATTGAAGTGAAATCCTAGTGAAATTAACCATGTCCTTTAAGCTTCCTTCCTTCTTCAATGGAAGAATTGGGGAGAGAGAAAGTAGAGAGTGGTGAGTGATGTATCGTAGTTTTACGGTACATTCAATGCTTTTCCTTAAGTTTAGTTTTTGTCTAGGGCCTTTTTGCAGTAATTTTATAGTGTTCTTAGCTGTTTTTTGCAGGAAAGTTGTCCAAAACAGAAATGTAGAATATTTTGTAGAAATCAGTGCACAAGTAACCACCCACAAAGCCATCGACAGATTGTAGGTGGTGGCGTTGATTGAAGGTTCAAACATCTGAATATAACTGGAGGAATTTTAACTAAGTGTGGGGCTACGGAAGGATTGATTTAACGGACACTATCAAATAGGCTAGTTTTTATTGGTGCGAAGTACCAACTAAGCCAAATATCGAATATGATGCTTAATATGAAGTAAATGTAAGGTTTAGTAACTTATACACACATAGCAGGACAATGGTACCGGGTGAAATTCTTTAATGTCGGACCAAGGATTTAGAGATACATAACTTATCACTTTGCATGCAAAACACTAGGAAAAAATTGTTATAGCTAGGGTTACCGAGTAAGGACTTATGGGGAATATTTACACCCTAGTTTATCTCACCACTAATTAAATATCAATATTCTAATCTTGCTACTTGTTTTACATAGATATAATTGAACTCTTTAGTTTCATGAAAACCTCCTTTAAATAATTTTTTTAAGAAAGGACTTGACTAAATAGATGTAATAGTATATTAAAGTTAAGTGTAAATCATTTTCCTCGTGGGATCGACTCCTACCTACTTGTTGGGTTCTTTACTTGATACGATCGCTTATACTTCTTTACAGAAGTATAATTTGAGCGTACAAAATTTTAGCACTGCTGCTGGGGAAAGTTACTCATAGATTAAATTTAAGGACACTACCGAATTTTAGTAAACAATTTCCTAATTCTACATTTTATTTTTATTTTTCTCTCTCTCTCAAGTCTAGCTCTAGTATATGCCAAGTACACGGAGTCGAGGAGAACCAATGCTTTCATTTGATCCAGAACTAAACCGTACAGTCCACACAATCTTGCTAATATTGGTAAAAGAATCAACCATCAACTTCCTTTGTTGGTTGATGCTCATAATAAATTGATAGTAGAAAACCCTGATGAAGGTGATCTAAGGAGGCAACCTCCCGCCCCACGCCCTGAAGAATACTATTGGGGCAATGTTAACATCACTGACTCTGATGGGCCACTTGTCCTACCTACTCTTCCACATGTTCATACTTTCATGGTAATTAGTAGCTTGAGGCATATGCTCACCGCTAGTGGTTTCTTTTCGGGGCTACAATCTAAGGATCAATATGATCACATCGTCAAACTGTGGTCGGCATGGAAGAGTTGCGTAACAAGACCTTACATCGACATGGATGTCATCGGGTTAAGATTGTTCCCTCTCTCACTGACGGGAGAGGATTCTATATGGCTTACTTAGTTTCCTATAACTGTAACAACCCTAAAATTTGATTTGCTAAGTAATGCTTAATATGTCTAGAATACCAACGATTAGATCAGGTTCACACGTATTGATGCGCGTAGAACAACTCCTCTGAACCCTTGCGACAATCGATCCAACTAACTTGGGTAGTTAATTGAGAAAGTATAGGCTGTGTCCAGCCATGTAGGGCTTCCGAATATGAAAATTCACCCGTATGACTCTTTACCGGACATAAAAAGAGGAAATCTTAAGCTTGGATGGTTTAGGGGTAAAATAGAATTTTTCTAGGCTAACGGTAGTAACGTTATTACCCTAAATATGTAATTAGTTATTTAATTAATAAGGTGGAGGGTCATTTTGGGTAGAAAGGGCCAAAATTTGCCTTTGAGCGGAATCTTGCTCAACCTAGGTTCGAACCGAGGTGGGAGCATGATTTAACTTGATAATTTAAGTTGGTGAATTAATTTAACTAAATAATATTTACATGCTGATTTAATAAAAAGGAAAATCAGATTATTAATTAATTAATTAATTAATTAATCAATTAATGGGGCATTTTTGGTCGGGTCGACCCGGAGGGACACATTTTTGCAATGGGGACGTCACGGGTACAAACCTCGATGGAAGCAACATTTAAGTAGAATAAATTGAGGTTTATAATCTTATTTATTTTAGGGTATTATATTCCTTTAATATATAATTGAAAAAAAATATTTTTAAAATTTGAACAAACCTTATTTTTACTAATTCTCAACTAGAATCCTAATCCTAAGGAACCTCTCTGTTTTTCACGATCCATTCACTCTCACAATCTGCCTCTCTCTCACTTCCTTTAATAGTCTCTCTCCCTAACCAACGCACAAGAACAGAAAAGCTACAAAATTTCTTCACACCTGAAGAACTTACACGAAAAATATAAACAAACAAGCTAACAAAAAATGTAAGGAAAAGTTCCATCCGGGTTGTTGTTGTAGTTTTGGGATTTGGACGTGAGTTTGGAGAAGGTTTTTGTGAAGAAAGTCGTGGGTTGAAAAACATTGAAATCAGATATGGGTTTCTCTCCTTGACACCTTTCTCCGTGACTATTTCCTTTCCATGATTTCAACGAATTTTGAAACTAGGGTTGTTCCCATTCCTGTCGAACTCTTGCCCATAGTTTTCTTCTGATTTCAATCCTAAATAGGTTAGAGATCATGTTTTTTGTATGTTTGCTGGCATTTTAAGTATGAAGTATGATTTTTGTGATAGTATTCATGATTAAGTGTTTTGAATTGTAAGAATGGTAATTGATACCAACTGAAAGTATATTAAAAGTCAGGTTTGTGCAAATGTTTGTGTAAATCATGATGTTAATAGTGGTGTAATGTTGCTGGATTTAATTGTAATTATTGGATGAATTTAACCATGAAAAATATATTTAAAAATACACCAAATGATTGATGAAACATCCTAAGAGCTAATGTACAAATGATGATAACAAGGAGTTGAAAATATCGAACAAATTTCAAGCATTTGGTAGGTTGGGTTTGGCCAATAAAATTGGTATAAAATGCAATGAAGAATGAATCTAAAATAAGTGAAATCACTATGTATTGAACCCAAGATATCATTACATGAAAGCAACAAAATAAAATCAACAAAAGATTAATACAAAAATGGATTGGAAGAGACTAAATTTCGAGCTTGCTTGAAATTGTAGTCTCGGAAAAATTTAAAAAAAATAAACTTTGGTTAATTTTTTTTTAAAAAAAATCTAGGTCATTGGGTATTGAAACCATGACATAACCAAACGAAAATTTCATAAATATTTCGTGAGAAAAATTCAAGGAAAAATTGATTTGTTGAGTGGGGATTACCCACAACCTCTTGAATGGATGAGAGAGTTAGGGGAAAAATTAAGGAGAAATAAATTTGGAGAGTGGGGATTGAACCCAAAACATCATGGATAGGTGAGGAAGTTAAGAGATAAATTACAATAAAAATACTGAGCTTGTGGGGAATTGTACCCACAACCTCCTTGACATAAACGAAAAAAGGAGAGGAGAAAAAGAATGGATATATTATGGGGTTGAATGGGATTGAACTAGGGTCCACAAAATCAAAAAAATGCTATTATCAAGTTTAAAATAAGATTAAGTTCTTTACAAGGAAATGGAAATTGGGTTCTCTTGCCCAGACCCGTATTGGCAGATAAGTCATACGTAAGTAAATGTTTCATGTATGTTGCCTCTTAAGATCGAGATCAATATCTTGGCATATCTACAAGATGCATAAGTCTTGTACCACATAATCTTAGGTAAACATGGATAACTTAGACAAACTATGAATTAATACTCATGGCTTGTATGTGTGGACTCATAAGTCTAGCATACATTTAAAAGTAAGTGAACGTAGGATGTATGTGATAAAATGATGTAACAATAAAAGGTTAGGTAAGAGTGCGAAACATACTAAATGGCCAAGTGCATTGGCATATGATGAAATGAACATTCATGTGAATGGGTGAATAATTATGAAAAGAAAATGGGTTAAAGTTAATGAATATGGTGACAATATGATAGAGGCTAAGGTGAAAGATTATAGCAATATCAAATGATCCGAAGTAAATGTTACCCAAACATACTCACCTATGAGAGTGTATAGCTAATGAAGAGACCAGACTCTATGAACACTATAACAAACTTATTGAAGTTAATGCATACTTAATACTAATGATGAGATGAAAAATCATCTAATGATCTAAGATGTACAATGATGTATGAGTTGAATGCATTGACACTTTATACTAAGCACCGATAGGCTATCTATGAGTGGTGATTCCTTCCTTCAGGAAGGGCAGAGTTTCACGTAACTCTCATGAGATGAGACTATCTGGCATGTCGGGTATGGGACTCCGTATATCTCCTAGTCTTTGAACCTATATTGCTAATATAGGGATCTAGCAGGGTTCAATTTCCGTATATATGCTAGCATGTTTTGGTTCACTTTGCCTGGTGATTCCATTTGTTTTGTTGTGTGGGGATTACACACTGGAATTCATGATGCTCACATGATCTATGTTGGTTAAGGTTAAATTTCCCAAAGAAAGAATAAGGCCAGCCTCAACAAATGCACATAGTGAAATGAACGATACCAAATGTGTTTGGATAGGATAAGCACGAGGTGAGCTAGACTTATGTAATAACACTAGGTTATTCTTTGTCATTGTACAACAAACCCTATGAGAGTATTAAACTACATCCTAGGTATAACCGGTAGCTGCACTAGTATATGAAAGAATGAAATTGAAGTGTGTATCAATGAATGAAATAGACTTGTGTTTTGTAAACTAGGATCCCTAGTTGAGGTCCCATATGTTGAGCCCTTATTTTTGGAATTCCAAATGTCAAGTCCATGATTCCAAGGTCTCATGGCAGATGAAAGAATGATATGAAGTACGTGATATGATATGTGCTGCTTGTAAAATGATAAGAATGATGATGCATGTTACAATCATGGTATGACTTTTCTAATCAAAATTTGACAAGTCCATTGATTTTTCTAATCCAAATGTGGCAAGTCCACTGACTTTCCTAATAAAAATAAGGCAAGTCCACTGACTTTTCCAATCCAAATTTGGCAAGTCCACTAACTTGACTTTCCATAATTCATATTGTTAGGAGAGTGCTCTTCTTAACCATGCATGTCCTTTGTGTGTGCTTGCATATACCTATTCTTAGTATAAATGTGTACTAATCCCATAAAACTCTATACTTTAATGTGCAGGCACATGCACAGGAGGACGCTAGGGCTTACGATACGACACTGCAGTTATGCGGACGTAGATTATTTATCCGGACTTGGTAGTCCCTCATTCTTTCGAGGATGCTTTCCGATTAAATTCCATATTAGATATAGGTTTGAGTAAGTGGAGTATGTTCCACTAGTTTTCTTTCTCATTTTTTCCAGACATTGTATTGGTGCCATTTTTGAAAGTATACATTTAGTACAATATGTAACTATTTCTTTCATTTATTGATCTTAATATTATATGGGTGATTGTAAACGCTTATGAGTTTAAGTAGAATTTCTTATATGAATGTTAAGTAAGAAAAAGTTCAAATTTTCCGCTAAATTAAACATAGATGAAGTAACGATGATGTATCTAGGCTTGTTTGTAACCTCTGAGAGGTTAACGACGTTGGTCTTGTCTAGGATCTTAACTCATGTTGTGATAAAGTTGGTCTCAGAGCCTTAGGTTAAATTCCGAGGATAATAAGTTCACTTCAACCACATTGAGTAGCTTCCATGTCATGGTAGTGAAGTGCACCACTATCTTGAATTAGAGACTACATGATGCATAGGAAAACGTCCCTTCGTCTTATCTTACCATGCCTTCTCTAATGTCTTATTTCTTGGTGTTAAGAGAGTATATAACATCAACTCTTAAGATTCAGAAAGATGAATATGAGGAGAAACGCAAGCGAACGATGGGAGGAGCAGCTGCTGGGGTAAATCATGTTCTTGCCCAGGCTCCAGCTACTGGAATTGAGATGCCTATTAACCCAAATGGGTTTACAGATGGAGAAATGAGGACATTGTTTGTATAGATGGCCCAATCCATTACTTTACAATCTCACACTATTACAACCCAGGCAGAGCAACAAGTTGTTTCATGGGAGAACCCAACTGCCAGCACCATCGCTAACAGGTTAAGGGACTTCACGAGGAAGAATCCTCCTATTTACACTGGATCTAAGATTTTTAAGGATCACATAAGGGGAGTGTAGAATGATGTAGAGTAAAAGCTCAAGCATACTCTAAAAAAAGTGTTAAGAATGAATTCATAGTTAATATGTAAAGATAAGAATGACTTGATGACTATAAACTAGTGCAAGTCAGACAAGTTGGATCTATTCCTAAAAATCAATGTTACTAAATGAAATGACTAAGAGAGTATATATATGCTAAATGATGAACAATAAATGAAAGAGTGGCTACATGAGGATAGACTAGTATAGGTGAGACAAGTTGAATCTACGTCAGCGGAGGTGGTTGGAGTTTTTGAAGGACTATTACATGAATGTCTACTACTATAAGGTAAGGATAACGTAGTAGCTGATGTTTTGAGAAAGATGAGCATGGGAAGTACAGACCACATTGAGGATGAGAAGAAGGAGTTGGTGTAAGATATACACAGATTGGACAGACTGGGTGTGCAGTTAGTTGACTGTCCTTGTGGGGTTGTATTAGTTAGTCCTACTTCTGAATCATCCCTGGTAGTTGAAGTCAATATGGGTCAGCATCTGGATCTTTGTCAGTGTTGGTTAAGATATATGAGGCTTTTGCTTTAGGAGGTGACGACATACTTAGGTAACAGAACAGGTTGTGCGTACCAGATGGGGATGATTTGCGGACCAAGATTGTTGTAGAGACCCATGGTTCTAGATATTCCATACATCCAGGTTCCACCAAGATGTATCATGATCTTAAGTAGATCTATTGATTGGATGGCATAAAGAAATGCATTGTTGAATATGTGGTAAAGTGTGCTAATTGTCAACAGGTTAAGGCAAAACATCTTACGCCTAGCGGTGTTACTCATATGATCGAGGTTACGACTTGGAAGTGGGAGTCCATTAATATGGACTTCGTGGTTGGTCTTCCGAAGACCATGAGACAACATGACTCCACATGTGTTATTGTGGATAGGATGACTATGTCTGCCCACTTTAAGCCGAGGATTATGCAAGACTATACATTGATGATATTGTGAGATTGCGTGGGATTCCCTTGTATATCATTTCACATAGAGGAGCTCATTTAACTTCACATCTTGATATCCTTCAAGAATAATTTAGGCACACAGATAAAGCTTAGTACTATGCCTTTCATTCTCAAACTGATGGGCAGGCAGAGCACACCATTCATACATTAGAGGAAATGTTGAGAGCGTGTGTGATTGACTTCAGAGATACTTGGGATGACCATCTGCCTTTGATAGAGTTCTTGTATAATAACAATTATCACTCCAGCATTAGGATGGCGACATGTGAGGCACTGTATGGTAAAAGATGTAGGTCTCAAATTGGGTGGTTCGAGGTTGGAGGGTCATCAATTTTAAGTCCAGATATCACTCATTAGGTTTTAGACAAGATTAGAGAGGTTAGGGACAGGTTTGCTACTGCTTACAGTCGGCAAAAGTCTTATTCAAACAATAAAAAATGGCCCTTAGAGTTTAATGTTGGCGACCAGGTCTATTTTAAGATATCACCTATGAACGGGGTGATGAGGTTTGGAAGGAAAGGGAAGTTATGCCTGAGGTATGTTGAGCCATATGAGATCCAATAGCGTGTGGGTGAAGTCGCCTATGATTTTTCATTACATGTGGGCTAGATTCTGTTCATCAAGTCTTTCGTGTATCTATGTTAAAGAAGTGACTATGTAATCCAGCATCGATTCTACCTGTTGAAGGTTTGGTGGTGACGAAGACTTGTCCTATTAGAGGTACCTATTGAGATTTTAGACAGACAGGTAAAACGGTTGAGAAACAAGGAGGTTGCTACAATGAAGGTATTGTGGAGGAACCATCTTTTTTAGGGTGCTACAGGTGAGTCCGAGACCAATATGAGATCCCGCTACCCTCATCCATTTGGCTCTTGAGGTTAGATTTTCTACTCTTAAATCTATGTTCCTTAACTCCTTCATTCCTTGTTCTTTACTCCTCCATTCCTGGTACTTATTGCCTGACTCTGTATAATATTTATGTTATGATATGACTGGCGTTGTGCTAGATTATAAGAAGTTACATTCGAAGATGAATGTTCCTAAGTAGAGGATAGTGTAACAACCCTAAAAATTGATATGCTAAGTCATACTTAATGTGTCTATAGTGCCTACGATTAAACTAGGTTCACATGGATTGATTCACATAGAATGAAACCTCTCAACCCTTGCGATAGTAAAGGCAACTAATGTGGGGAGTTAGTTGATATAAGAAAGGTTGGGTCCAGCCATGTGGGTCTCCCGGATCTAAAGATTTACCCCGATGAGTCTTTACCAGACTAAAAATCAGGAAATCTTATGTTTGGAGGGTATAGGGGAAAAATGGTCTTTTTCCAGGATAAGGGTAGTATCGTAATTACCTAAATACGTAATTAATTATTTAATTAATAAGGTAGAGGGACATTTGGGTAGAAAGGGGAGAAATTGGCCTTTGAGCCAAATCTTGCTCCACCTGAGTTTGAACCTAGGTGGGAGCAATTATTTAACTTGATTATTTAAATTTGAAAATTAAATTATTTAGATAATATTTAAATGCTGATATGAGAAAAGGTAAAATCATATTCTTATTATTAATTAATTATTTAATGGGACTGTTTGGGTCGGGTCGACCTGGAGGGACCTATTTTGGCGATGGGGACGTCACGGGTTCGAAACTCGACGGAAGCAACATTTAAGTGGATTAAATTTAGTTTTATAATCTGATTTTTGTAAGGGAATTACGGTCATTTAACAGATATTTCAAATAAAACAAGATTTTTAACATTTGAAGAAGACTTATTTTGACGAAGTGTCAACTAGAATCCTAATCCTACGGAACCTCTTTCTTTTTCACGTGTCATCCACTCTCACGATCTGCCTCTCACTCTCTTTCTTTAATGTTCCCTCCACCTAACAAAACCACAATAACAAAAAAGCTACAAAAGATCATCACACTTGAAGAATTTACACGAAAATTATAAACAAAAAATCTAACAAAAAACGTAAAGCAAAGTTTCATCGGGTTTGTGTTGGAGTTTCGGGTTTTGGACGTGAGTTTGAAGGAGGTTTTTGTGCAGCAATTTGTGGATTGAATTTTATTCAAATTAGGTATGGTTTTCTCTCCTGGACTCCTTTCTTCTAGAGAATTTCCTTCCCACTAATTCATCGAATTTTGAAACTTGGATTGTTCCCATTCTTGTCGAACTTTTGTCCCTAGTATCCATCTAATTTAATCAGAAATAGATTAGAGATCATGGTTTTGTATGTTCGCTGGTAGTTTAAGTATGAAGTGTGATTTTCGTCATGATTATGTTTTTGGAATTGTAAGCATGTTAATTTATTCCAACCGAAAGTATGTGAAAGATGATCTTTGTGCAAATATTTGTGTAAATCATTGTGTGCAAAAGTGGTGTAATGTTTATGGATTTATGGTAATTATTGGATGAATATAACCATTAAAAATATACTTAAAAATACTCCAAATTATTCATGAAACGTCCTATGATCTAATGTACAAATGATGATAACAAGGAGCTGAAAATAGTGAACACATTTCAAGCATTTGGAAGGTTGAATTCGACCATTTTAAGTGGTATAAAATGCAATGAAAAATAAATGTAAAATAAGTTAAATCACTGAGGATTGAATCCAAGACACCAATACATGAAAGCTACAAACAAAATAATTAACATAATTTTAATAAAAAATGGATTGGAGGACAATAAATTTCCAACTTGCTGGAAATTGTAGTCTCGACCAACTTTTAAAAAAATGAACTTCGTTCAATTTTTTTAAAAAAGCAAGGTCATTAAAGATTGAACCCATGACCTCACCAAATGAAAAATTCATTAAAATTTTAGTGAGAAAAATGGAAGGAAAAATAGATTTGGTGAATTATTTAGATAAACCACTTCCACTAGTTGATGAGTACTAATATGAAGAAGATTCTTATGCAGTGAATTAGTAGACATGGGGTTTTCGGTCGAACTCCCAAGGCTCCATTAAAGAGAATTTGCACCAAAGTCAAGGAAATAAATATTGGAAATATTGAAATTACAACAGACAAGGCCAGTAAGTTCGTGAAGGGAACGACAACCTCAACAATAACTTCAACAGAGGTAACCATCGTAAGAGAAACAATCGAAGTGGGCACTATGTTCTACCTCTAAAATGGGAAGCAGCTCCTAGGGATGGTGGAGGTAGTATGGATCGAGTTGAAGATATGCTGCAAAAGATGATGAGGAGGTTTGATGCTAGTTATGCTCACGCCAAGGAGTTGAGAAGGGACTTAGCTAATGTTGGGAAACAACTGGATGCTCATATAATCTCAATCAAGCATCTTGAGTTTCAATTGGCCCAATTGTCTACTAGTATGAACCCACGTCAACCGTGTACGCTTCCTAACAATTCTCTCAAAAATTAAAAACATTATTAACATTGTATGGAAGTCACTAATCGAGGGAGTAAGCAAACCATTGATACACCTATGTCGTATGTCGTTGAAGATGAGGTAAGAAGAGTAGATGATGTAGTACAAGCTAGTGATGAGTTGGTAAATTAAGTGCTGAAAGAAGCGGAGATACCCCAAAAGGTGACCCCCGTTCCTAGACAACAACCACCATTCCCACGATGATTAGTAAAAAAGGCGAAGAATGGCAAGTATCTATGATTTATTATAATGTTGAAACAATTTTTCATCAATATCCCTTTGATAGGAGATGTTGAGAGAATGCCCAGTTATGCAAAGTTTATGAAAGATGTAGTTACTAAGAAGATGTCGGTGAGTTATGAGGATGGTAACAGGATACAACATTGTAGTTCCATTTCTACAAGGTTACTGGTGCAGAAGGAAGAAGATCGGGGAGCATTCAATATTCAATGTACCATCGGGTTGTTGAATTTTTTCTAAGCATTATGTTATCTTTGTGCAATAATTAATATCATGCCTCTATAAATCTACAAGAAGTTGGGTTTGTGTGACCCAATACCCACTGTAATGCAGTTACTCATGGGCGGTCGAACGTTGAAGAGGCCTATTAGGATACTGCACGATATGTTGGTGAAGGTAGAATCATTTATATTTCTAGTTGATTTTGTGATTCTTGATTGTTAGGTCAAATTTGAGGTGCCTATTACTCTTTGGAGGCCATTCCTTGCTACTGGTCGTGCTTTGGTTGATATGGAAAAGGGACAGATGAAGTTCTATTTAAATACTGAAGACAAAACTTTTAAAATTTGTAGGTGCATGAAGCATAGTAGTGAGATCCAAATGTAATCTGCTATATCTTACAGGGTTTAGAGTACGTTAGAGTTTCTAATCGAAGAGAGCCTTTGTGTTGAGGAAATAGTAGTAACGATCATGAATTTTGAGAGTGATGGTATTGAAGAGTACGGGTAATTGGTTGCGGCACTTGATCAAGGTGATTTTAGGTTCACACTATTTATATTTGAGTTAGTCATGAAACGTCATGTGTCTCGATCCATGAAACTAGAGCTGAAGGCTCTACCACCTCACGTGAGGTATGTATTCATAGGAAAAGATGACCCTTTGCCAGTAATTATTGCATAATATATGAATGTGCAAGAAGTAGAGTGTTTGGTGGAAGTGTTTAAGAGGTTCAAGAGAGCTATCGGGTGGACTATTACGGATATTATTGGGATCCCTCCCGGTATTTCTTCACAGAAAATCCTACTCATTCCCAATCATAAGCAATGTATTGGCACCAGAGACGCTTAAATCAATCAATGCAAGAGGTAGTGAAGAAGGAGATTATTAAGTTGTTAGATACCGTAGTCATATATCCGATCACAAATAGTAGTTGTCTATGCCCTGTTAAGTTTGTGCACAAAAAAGGGGGAAGAACTGCGCTACCTAATCCGAAGAATGATCTTTTTCCAATGAGGACGGTGATGGGATTGAGAGTGTGTATGGATCATAGGAAATTGAATGCATAGACTGAGAATGACCATTTTCCTATGCCCTTCATGAACTAGATGTTAGAAAGTCTTGTAGGAAAAAGTTGGTATATTTTCCTGATCGTTATTCGGGCTGCAACCAAATCTCTATTGCATCGGAGGATCAAGAGAAAACCACTTTCACTTGCCTATATGGAACCTTCACGTTCAAGAGGATGCCTTTGGGTTGTGTACTGCACTGGCTACTTTTCATAGATGTAAGATGTTGATATCCTCTGAAATGGTAAAAGACAACATTGAGGTTTTTATGGATGATTTTTCTATTGTTGGATACTTATTTAATCATTGTTTGAGTCACTTAGCCAAAGTTTTCAAAAGATGTGAAGATTGCAGCCTTATGATAAATTAGGAGAAATGTCACTTCATGGTGAAAGAGGGTATTCTATTGGGCCATCTCTAAGGGTATAAAGGTTGATCGAACAAAAGATTAGGTAATCGAGAGACTTCATCCACTCATCACTATAAAAGGTGTGAGGAGTTTTATTGTCCATGCGGGCTTGTACCGGAAGTTTGTCAAGGATTTTCCCAAAATTGCACATCCTCTTTGAAAGTTACTTGAGAAAGAGTGTAAATTATATTTTGATGAATCATGTCTGAAGGCATTTGGAGAGTTGAAGGAGATTATTTCCCCGGATTTGAACAAACCATTTGAGGTGATGTGTGATACTAGGGGGGTTGCTCTTGGTGTAGTATAGGTTAAGCAAGGGATGAAATCCTTCACCTTAATTATTACGC
The DNA here is from genome assembly GCA_027705065.1 of Solanum peruvianum. NCBI lineage: Eukaryota > Viridiplantae > Streptophyta > Magnoliopsida > Solanales > Solanaceae > Solanum > Solanum peruvianum. Next base: position 34,257,007 of record JAKWJD010001763.1, on the reverse strand, counting down.
CAGTACGGACCTTAATGAAGCTCAAAATAATTATACTATGATTGAAAAAGATATCCTTGCGGTGGTATTTGCTTTCAAAAAATTTCAGTCTTATTTGCCTTGCACGAGAGTAATAGTGGATGCTGATCATTTTAATTTAAGATATTTTATTGCAAAAGAAGGATGCGAAACCGAGGTTTATTTGATGGGTATTGTTGTTGCAAGAGTTTGATTTTGAGAAGAAAGACAAAAAAGGGACCGAAAACAAGTTGTCGATCACTTTTCTAAATAAGAGGATAAATCTATGCGAGAGTTGGGTGAAAAGGCAAAAATTGATGATACTTCCCCTTCATTAGCATGTATTGGCTTCTTCTCATGACTTGATTCTAATGTTCGCCGATTTAGTGAATTATCAGGCTAGTGATACAGTCTCATAGGACGTCTTTTCATCAAAGGAAAAAGATCATGTATAATGTAAAAAAGTTTTTTTGGGATTAGCCTTATTTATACCGGAGTTTTGTCGATGGGCTTATTCATCGATGTGTGCCGGAAGTTGAGATGCTAATTGTTTTGGAGGCATGTCACTCCTCGCATGTGGGAGGGCATCATAGTTGTATCCGGATAGACCATAAGATTTGGTAGTTTGGGTACTATTGGCTGAACATGCACAAAGATGCTCATGAGTTCTCCAAGTCATGTGATAAGTGCCAACAAGATGGGGGTATTTCAAAGTGGCAAGAGCTCCCTTTGAGTCCCATTCTATTAATTGAGTTGTTTGATGTCTGGGGCGTTGATGTTATTAACGCTTTTGTGAGTTCTCATGGGATGAATTATATTCTTGTTGGGGTAAATGATGCGTCAAAATTTGTGGAATTCGTAGCACTTGCCAAAAATGAAGGGAAGAGTGTTACCGAGTTCTTGTAAGAAGATCCTTTTTTCAAGTTTTTGTAACTCTACAACCATTATTAGAGATGGGGGATACCACTTTTGAAACAACTTGTTCAAACAGATATTGGAGAAATATGGGGTTCGCCACGATGTATACACTACTTACCATCCACAGACTAATGGGAAAGTCGAGGTGTCACACAAAGAAACAAGCAAATTTATGCAAAAATGGTGAATGCTAGTAGAATGGATTAGTGAAGAATGCTTGATTATGCTCTTTGGGCCTACCGAAAAATATACAAGACTCCCATAGGTAAGTGTCCATACCAACATGTATGAGTGAAGGCCTGTAACATATCTGTTGAGTTCGAGCACAAAGCCATGTGGGCGATGAAAAAACTTAAGATGTATTGAAATAATGCCACGGAATAGAGATTTAATGGTTTGAATGAGATTGTATGTGAGAAGATTTGTCACTTATCTGTTGAGTTAGAGTATAAGGATTCTTGGTAATGTATGTTTCCGGGCAAAATCAAGTCCAAATTGGCTAAACCATTCTTGATCACTCAAGTTTTCTCTCCTGGCGCAGTTGAGTTGGAAAACAAAAAGGCTTCACGGTTCAAGGCAAATGGACAAAGAATCAAAATCTACCTCGGACATGCAAAAAATGCGAATGATGTGGTTGAGTCATACAATCTTGATGAAGTCTGAGTAATCAAGAGTCTTTCTTCGTGCCGCAACATTAAATCAAGCACTGATTGGGAGGAAAAAAAATGTGTATCCTCCTGACAACAATACAGTTTTCTTGTCTTTGTTGGAATAGTTGTATTATTTCGTTTTTTAACTCAATGTCATGTATGAATTTTTTTTTTAAGTATGTTGTCTAGAGAGTAGTTTAGTGTCCGTGTCTAAATAGTGTCCTGAAAATCCAAAAAGAATGGCTTATTGGTTGCTCAATGTGTAGGGACCAAACAAAAGGAAATTTGCTGAAATTTGTCTGGTGCACTTATCTACTGACCAATCTACGATCCGCCATACAAACGATAGGCTGTCGATGGTATCTGTGAATCTAAGGTAAGTTTTCAATGTTGTCTAAGTTAGGTAACTATTGACGGAGTAGTAGACGGACAGTCAATTGTCTTATGGTCCGTCGACGAATAATCGTTAATTCCCAAGACCCATTACCTGACCCGACCGGCTATATATTAATATTAACCTTGCAGTTGCACTCTCCACCTTTTCAAATTCTCCCCCAACCCTTTCCCTATCCATCTTCTCCTAATCCCCCACTAACTCCCATATTCATCCATTCTCATTTCTCTAAAATTTGTGATTCTCTCATCTTCTCAAAATATCCAGAACCCTAATTCCCCAATTGCCCATTCAATAAATGATTCTTTGCGGTATATTTTTGTAGGCAGGCTTGGTGGTTGTTGTTGCCATTTCTCTCACTCCACTACATACTACATGTATTTCCTTCTCATCTGCTCACTAATTTCATGTCATTTTTGTTGAAACTGAATTACTAGCATGTGGGTGACTTAGGGAAAAGTTTACATGATTAACTTGTTAAACAATGGTTCGTTGTCCCCTAAAATGATGGAAAATGAGTGGGTTGGGGGTGCTAACTGCCTAAACAAACACTAAATGTGTTTGATGTGTTGTTTTCCGACTTAGGGCTTGATATTCACTTACAATATAGGATAAAATATACAATAATCGAAGCCCTAGGGATGACAAAGTTGATTGATGATTGCTATTGAAAGCTTTGTGCCTTGAATTTCTGGAAAATATCCATATTGGGGGTGCACATAATCGCTACAAAAATATGTCTCTGACCGATAGTACGAGACCCCGTCTACGAATCGTTAGTCAATCGAAAGACCATCGATGAGGTCTGTCGATACATGCACTATGTATTATCCAAACTTTGGGACAATGGAAGTGGACTACAGTCCGTTAATTGATTGACGGTCAGTTCTGCTTGTTCGTTGTTTCTAACTGCAACTTTATTCCCAAAAGCTTTATGAATTTTTCTAAATGTCTAATGACAGAAGTGGACTACGGTACATAGATTCATCGACGGTCCATTCTGTATGTCCTTCGTGTCTGAATGCATGTTTTATGGACTTTTAACTTTTGAATTTTTCTAAGTGTCCACCGACGGACCCTATCGACAGACTGTCGTTAGTAGTTGTCGCCCTACTCTGCAGTTCTGCACGTCACTGTCTCTTTTGTTCAAATTTTTATTTTGCTTCTGTTAAATGTGTCAGAAGATGATAATGGAACACATAACTCACTTTTGCACAATGTCATATATTGTCCACTCTAGAGGAAGGTCTAAGTATGTTTCACCTTTACACTAGATGATTGGGCCGTCATATGATGATCGTGATCCGGAATACGTGCCACAAAGCACTCAGGCATCGTGACAAACTACTAGGGCCACTTGGGGCACGCCCAAGAAGGTGGCATTAAGTGTAGTCACTGCCTCCTAGTCGGATGAGGAGCACACACTGACCGACACACCGTTTGTGTCTTCCTCGGGTTTTGAGAGAGCGTCTGGTTACAAGGAGTCTACTGGTTTTGAGTTAGTCCACTCTACTGGTCGAATGAGTCCACTAGATCAGGTTCTGGTTCACACAGAGCAACTGTTCCGGCTGCAGTTGCACACCCTGCCTCGTCTGTGAGGCCCAGAATTTTGAGTCTGCATTAACCCTCTGTCTTAATGACCATGCACCGTTTGTTGATCAGCCTAACCGTTGGTGCATAGAGGGAAAGTACTAGGTCTATAGGGATATCAGGGTGATCAATCATAAGGGGTTGATAACTAGGATGCTGACAGTTGAGTGACACATTCATACAAGGAGTCTACACACATTCCCTACCATACATGCCCTTTTCACCGGCCAAGAGCTCGAGTGGATGGCCAGGAGTGTAGGGCGATACCGTGAGGAGTTTGTGCGAGTGTTATACGCCTCTTATGTAGCGACTCTCCGATGTCCTTTTGATAGGTGGTCTAACCCATCCAAGCAGGCAACACTCGCAGAGGTTCAAATCTATTGTTGCCGAGTGGATATTTGTTTGATGGCCATTCACCGCTTATAATATGGTGCAGACACTGATGCCAACAAGGTTCCCCTCACTGCCAATTTTGACTATAAGTGGAACGTGATTAAGCAGGGCCAATTCTAGCGCGCCAAGTATCTGATAGAGACCATCAAGAGGTGGATGGCCTAAAATATATCTGTAGACCATGAGGGAACAGACTGGGTGCTGCATCCCAGAGGCCTTATAGAGAAGGCAAACCATATATATGCAACAAGTTCATTAGGTTGTTGGTCCTCCAAAGCCTATCCCCTAAAGCTGCAGACAATAAAATTACATGTGATAGAGCGGTATTGGTAGTTGTTATGGTCACCGGGTTCGAGATGGATGTTCTGAGGTTGTTGTATGTCATCCATGAGAGGGCTTTTAAGACCTCGACCACTTACCCTTTTCCTTTTATGATCTTTCAGTTGTGCAGGGCTGCTGGTGTGCCCATTTGGCACATAGGTTTCCTCCGTACGTCTATTGGGAGAGTGGACATAGGTATCATACCGGATAAGGCCAATAAAGCAACACAAGAACAAAGAGCCTCAGTTGGATGTAAAATCGCTAGGTGAGAACCTTGCATATACGGTAGAACAATCCAAAGGGGATAATCAGGATACTTTAAAGCCTACCGACACAATCAGAGTTGAGTCTGCCCCAGGTAATAGTAGAGAAATGAGTTCCTCCCGGTCAACACCTTCATCAGCAACACTAGTCCCGATTACTAGGATCCCGAAGCTAGAGGCCCAGATGGCCACATTGTTTCACCACATCAAGCCTAGGATGGAGAGGTCCATTGCTGAGGTTGAGGACCAGATTGAGATAAAGATTGCTCAGCAGGCGGAGAGGTTCACACAGGCAGTCTACCAGTGCCTCAATGCTTTAGAGTTGATGCTCCTTCCACGCCCAGCCCGCACCATTAATTCAACGACTCCTCAGGAGGCTATGTATAGTGTGCCGACGGATGTGGATGCGATGCATGATGTGAGGGTACCTGAGACAAAGGTTGCACCTGCGGAGCATGCCGAGGATATGGTGCTTACTATAGTATTCCAAACTACCACTTCATCACTACCTCTGCCACGTGAGCATTCCAAGAGGCACCATTCCAGCCACACTAGTGAGGTGAGGGTTCCCGATCTAGAATGGGGGAGAGTTTAGAGATGGAGGCTGCGAGTACAACCTCCTTGCTTGATGAGGAGGCCCGCCAGATGAGGTCTTAGGGGTTAGCGGCTCGAGCGTCTAGATCCATATTGGAGGCTATTGAGCAAAGCACTACATAGGGTGCATATATTGTTGTGGACACTATTGATAGTGTCCGTACTATTGATGTAGCAGGTTCTATGAAACCAGACCCGCATGCTTGTTGATCTTCATCACTATGCCCTCAAATTTGCTTCACCTACCATCTTCTTTTTATATTTTTTATGTATTGGGGACAATTTCATAATTTATTTTTGGGGTTGCAGTAAATGGAAAGTGAGTTTTAGGGTGGTCTTAGTATCCCAACTTATGATCCTGTCTAGGTGGTTTCCTTGCCTGTGTTCTTTTGTCCAAAGAGAATTGTTATTTTTTCTGTTTAACAGGCATGTTAATATCTTGTAGAAAGTATGAACTGTGAAGTTTAAAGTAGGATCGCGAAATATAAATAATATCCCATTAAAAAAATTGCTTTTATGATTATGTCTAATGAATGATGAATGTGTTTTCTCTAAGAACGACATAAAGATGAACTGCTACATGACCCTCAAATCTAAAACTCGAACTAGTTGTCTGATAATCCGATAGTTTAATGAAATTTCAAGAGAGTGTGAGGAAATTTGATTATTCCACCGATGGTACCAAGCTAGAACTTGACCGGTTAGTCCTCCAAAAAGGAATTTGTGTTAGACAATAAGGAAATGATCATAGACCCTTGCTAAATTTAACTAATCTTTAGACTAAGTAAAAAAAAATGAAATTGATCCCCTTTTTGATCCAAATCTTTTGAGCATTAATTAGACCTTTCTATTCTAAATCAAATCGTTTTCATTGGTATAATGTGTTGGCCCTGGTTCCTCCATAAACATGTTCACCTCAACTTAGGCCAAAAGCATTTTTTAGGGTGGCTAATGCACAAACTAACCTCGTATTGGCCCTGATCCAATTTTAGGTATTGTGTACCGTGACTCATGGCAAAACCATGACTATGTGGTGCCTATTATGAGTGATGTCTAGAAAAGTGGGGATGAAAGGAGTAATGTGGAAAAGAAATGAATCAATGAATAAGATAAGTGATTCAGTCAGAATTATAAATTGAGTAAAGAAAAAAAATAGAGAAAAAGAGTGTTAAATGAAAAGAAGTAAGAGTCACTTCCACAAAAAGGGAAAGAAAGGAGAAAATAAGGCAAAGATTACAAGAAAAGAAAAGAATGGCATAATAGACAATGAACGAGGTAGGAAGCTTAACCATAGTGTCAAGGAGGGAAACCAAGTCACTAAAATGTATCAAGATGTACCATACCTTACCCTAAGCCTATGTTACAAGCCAAAAAAGTCCTATGGTGATCTTAAGAGTCTAATATGGTGAACTTAAAGAAATGAAAATAAGGGCAATCCTATGGAGACAAGTATCAATAAGTTTTGAAGTTGTTCTAAGAGTGAGTGTTAAATAATGATCCTTATACTGGAAATTCGAAATCACTATGTGAAAAAAGAGGATATTGTTTTTAAAGCGAGGACATTCATTTGCAGTAACATAGGAGAGGTGTCGGTGCATGTTGATTCTCTTTCATGAACTCATCCACATTAAGGAGTTTAGTAAGCTTAAGAGTTCAAACATGCACTAAAAGATCGGGATTGATAGAAAGATGATTGTAAAATATTAAGAGAGAGTACTTTTGTACAAAACTGTGTGGTGAGGCTAGTGCATTGCTTTTGTTTAGTGTGTATCTAGTGCCTTTTTGTAGATATTTAAATGTGTTTTTATCTATGTTTTGAAGGAAAATTGTCCGAAATGGAAATGTATAAGACTATACAGAAATCAGTGCATAAGTGCCATCCACGAAGCCATCGACGGCCCGCCGTCTCATTTATAGATCGTAGGTGGTGTCCGTTGATTGAACGTTCGAGCATCTGAATACAACTCACGGAATTCTGACTAAGTGTGGTTCTACAAAAGGATCGACGGTTTGTCCAAAAATCAACGATCCATGCTTGCAAATTGTCGATATGATCAGAGACTGCCCCAGTGCGCGACAAGAATCTGACAGAGTCCATCAATAGTAGGATTGCCGAGCACGTACTGTAGACTGTGAAGGCATACACTGTGGGATTTTTCCCAGAGGCCTTATCAATAAGTTCAACCTCACATTTGCAGAAAGTTCATCTTGTTGTTGGTCCACCACCACCTATACCCACAGCTGCAGACAACATATTTACATGGGATAGAGCGGTATTGGTAGCTTCTATGGTCGGCAGGTTCGAGATGGATTTTCCGAGGTTATTGTTGTATTAAATCAATGAGAGAGATGTAAAGACCTCGACCACTTACCCTTTACCTTATATGATATTTTAGTTGTGCAGGGCTAGTGAGGGAGCATTTGGCACACATATGTCCTCCGGACGTCTACCGGGCAAGTTTACATAGGTGTCATATCGGATGAGGCCAATGAGGCAACACAAAAAAGAGGCCTCGAATGGATGTACAACGACTGGTGAGAATCTCCCGCAGTTATTGTTGAGCAAGCCCAAGGGGTTGATCAAGCTACTTAAGGTCCTACTAAGACTAAAATGTAGGATACTTAGCCGTACTGTCAATGAGGCCAAACAAGTCACTAAAATGTATCCAGATGTACCATACCTGAAATCTAAGCCTATGTTACACGCCAAAAAAGTCCTATCGTGATCCTAAGAGTCTAATAAGGTTAACTTAAAGCAGTTAAAATAAGGGCAAGCCTATGGCGACAAGTATCAATTAGTTTTGTAGTTGTTCTTAGCGTGGGTGTTGAATAATGATCCTTATACTGAAAATTTGAAATCACTATGTGATAAAAGAGGATTTTGTTTTTAAAGTAACGAAATTAGTTGAAATAATTGGAAGGTTGATTCTTTTATGAGAGATAACATAGGAGAGGCGTCAGTGCGTGGTGAGATCTCTCATGGTATGATCCACATGAAAGAGTTTAATAACTGTATGAGTAAAAACATGCATTAAAAGATCGGGATAGATAGCCAGATGATTGTAAAAGATTAAAAGAGTGTACTTTTGTATAAAAGTGTGTGGTGAGTCAAGTGAGTCGCTTAAGTTTAGTGTCTGTCTATGGCCTTTTTATAGTTATTTTAATGTTTTTTTATATCTATTTTGCAGGAATGTTGTCCAAAATGGAAATATAGAAGACTGTGCAGAAATTAGTGCAAAAGTGACCACCAACGAAGCCATCGACGGACCGTAGGTGGTGGCCGTCGATTGAAGGTTTGAGCATCTCAATACAACTCAGGGAACTCTGACAATCTATGCGGCTACGGAAGGATCGACGGTCTTTCCAATAATCGATGGACCACGCTGGAAAATCATCAATGTAACTAGAGACTGCCACCTAGTACCCGGTGTTGGAAAAAAAGCTAAGTACGGAACGACGATAAGCAGCGATGGATCGTAAGTGCATCGACATACTGTGATGTTGGTCCGTCGATTGGATCACAGAAAGTTTGGAGTCTTGAAGAAGATTTTAAGTGTGCACAAACGCATCCGTCAATTGATTAACGGACCGTTAGTGGAGTCGTTGATTGAAGACGCGTTTTGGGACAAACTTTCGTTATTTTGGAATATTTTTAATTTAGGACTTTAATATTACAAATAGGATTAAAAACCTCATTTTAGGGGTTAGACATTTTATATATTTTTTCATCTTTTTGTTCAGGGGTTGTTGACTTTACAATTTTGCAATTTATTCAATTTCCTGGAATTCATTATAAAGGGAATTTTTCTACTTCAAGTTTTATTTCTCGATTATCTTCAAACTTGTCAAAGTAAGTATATGAATTATTGTTTAACAAACATGAATTCCTTGTTTCTAGGCATGGTTAACTAATTCCCCAACTAGGATTGTGGGAACCATGGGTGATTAACAAGGTAAAACTAGCTAAATTACAATTCTAGTATATATTCTTTCATGTATTGACAATTCTTTCGTCTAGAAGTATTATTAACGAGTGCACGCATTAGAACTTGCCCTGATTCTACGTATCGGATAGAGGGGGTCGTTAATAGGAAAATAATTATCAAAACAGATTTAGTGGACACTATCTAATAGGCTAGTTTCGATTGGTGTGAAGTATTAACTAAGACAAATATCGAATATGATGCTTAATATAAGGTAAAGGTAAAGTTTAGTAACTTATACACACATAGCCGGACCAAGGTACGGGGTGAAATTTTCTAAATTCCGTAACAAGGTTTTAGAGATACATAACTTATCACTTTGAATGCAAGACACTAGGAAAGAATTGTTATGACTAGGGTAACTTAGTTAGGAACTTATAGGAAACACTTACATCCTAGTTTCTCTCACCATTTGATAAATACAAAATTTTTAATCTTGCTACTTGTTTTACTTAGAAATAATCAAACACTTTAGTTTAATTTTTTAAAAAAACTCTTTAATTAACTATTTTCGAAATGAACTTGACTAACTAGACTTTATAGTAAATTAAAGTTTAGTCTAAATTATTTTGCGCGTGGAATCGACTCCAACCTACTTGTTGGGTTCTTTACTTGATACCACCGCTTATACTTATTTACAGAAGTATAATTTTATTGGTCTAGTGAGATATTTTGGGAATTGGTTTTGGATAAGTGAAATGACATAAAAAGACTCTTAGGATATAGATAATCAAAATCTAAATTACCGAAACCACCCCTCACATAAATAAGTCTTTTTGTGAAGTCTAAATGTGAAAAATACGATTTTATCGGATATGGGAAGTGGCTCCGGGTAGAGGGGACAAAATACATTTCATTTTCCAAAAATAAATTTTGGGACTATGTGGTCCGCGTGGGTTGTGCATCGTGCAGCCCATTGATTCTTTACTTTCGCAGGCTACGCCTGCCCACCAATGTTGGTGTCCTCCTCCATGACCCTTCGGGTTGTCCTCAGGGTGTCTTTTCTGAACTATCAGACCCTCTTTACTACAATCTACCTAACCAAATTCATTTTACAATTTTTAGACTTCATTTTATCCTCTAAAACCATCCCCAAAAGCAGCGACATCAACTAGTTCAATTAGGCTATTTTTCTGACGTTATGGATGTTCTTTGACGTCTTGGCTCTAAAATTTATCACATGACATTCAAACATTATTTGAGTTCATAAAAAGTTATCTAAACCTTTAGAAACTCATATTAGGCTCTATATTAGGTATGGACTTTTCAGAGTGTTACATTATCACCCATAGGAATATTCGTCGCCGAAAGACACTAAACTTTTGGAAAGGGAAAGGATACACTCAAGACAAGCAGTACAACAAACAATATATAACATCCTCATGATTTATAACTCAAATCTAAATAACAATGTGGAATTTACATAATGACTCAAAACATCAATTCCTAACACATAAAGCTCAAAGTCAAAACATGAATAATTTCCTTCTAACAATAACAACATGAGCTCAACATATCATTAGAGATGTTTGGGAGAAAAGGTGGCAATGAGATGTTAATGAAAAAAAATACTGGTTGTGGGGGTTTGAACCCACAACCCTTCAGACAAATTAAGAGGAAAAGCAAGTAGAAAATTAGAGATACAATGATAATGTTGGGGTTCAATATAGAATCCAAATTACATGGAGATTAAACATAAAATCAATATAAAATGTAAAATCTATCCAAGTGATTTGAACATGGTTTTCCTTGCCCAAATTTCCATATTGATACATTAGTCATACGTGAAGAAAATATCCAAAAATATTGCCACCTACTTAGATCGAAATCAAGATCTTCGCATATATACAAGATACATAAGTCTTGTACAACATAATCTTAGGAATATATGAATCAGGAGTGCATGAGAAATTCATCCCATGTTCCTTAGTTAATATGGACGGTTAGTATGGGTTATTTTAGGTATATTAAGTTGGTTAAAAATATCAAAATCCAATTCTCCACTCATTCTTCAAATTTCACCCTTGCCTCTTAAAGCAAAATCTCTCTAGAAACTTCAATTGGAGATGAAGCTCATGAGCAGCAATGATGATGTATTATCAAGCTTTCTTGTTCAATTTTTTCGTGGTCTCTTCATGTAATGAGGTATGGTAATCCTCCATCCTTATTTATCTATTCATTTAAGGAGTTCTTTCAGAGCTTTTCAATGATTTTTCATGATGAAACCTTTAATCTTTCAATCTTGCCATGGGTTACTTATCAAAATGATTTCAAAAGCATGCTTATGATAGATTTATTATTGGATACTATTTTTAAAGTGAATTTCAATCCAATTTTAGGATGAACCCATAATCTTGTTGTTATTGTGATCTTAATGTTAGGATGATTGTAGTGTGATTCAATTATGATAAATTTATAATAGCTACTGTGTTCTATGTATTGATGGTGAATTATGGGTAATTGATCAATGAGGATCAAGGTTGGGAGACTTGGTAATTTTGACCTACATTACTCCACCTTCTATAGGATTGATTACGTTGTGTACATAATGTGATCTTGATCCTATGATGGTTGAATCATGACTTGGATATGATATATTACTTTTAGCTACTGACATATATATATGAATTATTGATAAATTGTGAGTATTGATCAATGATTATCTATGCTTGGAGAATCGGAGAGTTTGCCCTATTCCTTCTACTTTATATAGAATTGATGGTAGATTTTCCTTGTATGACAATGTGTGGTATGGTAAACTTGTGGTTGTGTTGTTTACTTTCTTGTCAATCATTATATATGATGATCATTTCCTTGAAGGCATGTGTGTGAATTGTTATGTATTGTTATGATGATCACAATGTGAAGTATATGCCTATTCTTACAATCTAGAATAACGTGTCGGTGTTGATGGTGTCTTTTACATTTGAATCAAGTTGTAGGGTTAGGATTTATCTATGTGCTGCAATTTCTGAAGTGCTTATGGTATAAGACCCCTCCCAATATGAATGTGTTTTCTTAGTCAATGATAGGAATCACAATGTAGATGTTTTCTAGTCTCCTATGCTATAATGTGGTGTGTGGCATATGCATGAATGTAAATTGTGATGTTAAAAGGGTGGCTGCCTCAATGTTATGTTGAAAGCCATTATGTGAACATGTTGACCAATGTACACACACTCACACCTCATGAATGATTATAAGTAGTAATATCTACCACTATTCGTGTAAAGTATTTGTCCATGAAGCATGGAATGTATCTTCACTAGGATGACTTGATAGGTGTACTAGTGTAGGCAATGGTACAGTACTTTGCCTATACATTGCACATGTTTATCTTGATAGAATAGTTGCTACAATTGTATGTCTATGTACATAATATGAATGCATGATTAAGCGATGAAAATGGAAGTACATGATATGATGAAGTATGCATATTTGTAGTATACAAATGAGTTTATTTGAAGGGTCTTGTCATGTAAGTACACCTACACACATGAATGCATATAATGAAGATTTTATGATAATCTAGTAAAGAGGGAGTCTCTTGAAAGGTATTCTCAAATGTACTTTAAAATAGATATTTCCTGAATAGTCTTTGTCCACGTGAAAGGTTTTCTCACATAATTTAGGTTAATTAAAGTACATTATAATATATAACCTATGAGCTAAGAATATAAGAAGTTAAACCTACAAAAGCCATTTTTATGAATTAAGGTTAATAAAGACTCTTCAATAATGGGAAGCTAGCTTAGCACCGAGTGATCATGATGATGAGGAGTGTCCCTTCCCGATGTGGGATAGCTTGCTCTCCATAGTACTCATGAGGTGGATACATACCATGCCCTAAAGGAATAAAGAGGGTTTCCAAATATACCTCAAAGTTTCAGTAACTACGTTTCCCCATAGAATCTACCAAGTGATATCACCTAATATTTTAACATGATACTCATGCCTTGCTTTGGCAAGTAAGATACCCTCTCTTGGTGTGAGGGGATGACACCAAATTCCACGTTTTGATTACTTGGTCTTATTGTCGGTTAAGGCTAGGATTTACCTAAAGTAAAATGGACAATGGAAGTAAAGTAATGGACCCTAACTAGGATAAAGAAAGAGAAATTTCTTAGTTTAGGTAAGGGTATGAGACTTTACTAGCTCTTGAAGTTAGTTCAATGAAGGTGTAATGTGTATGTGTATATATATATATATATATATATATATATATATATATATATATGTGTGTGTGTGTGTGTGTGTGTGTGTGTGTGTGTGTGTGTCTTATATGCATGTTATTGTTGTATTGACCTTATTGTATGATAATATCCATGGTAAGAATCGTATCGTATCGATATGATGAGGTCTCACTTTATATGCATAATTTTTGTCTTGTTAACTATATGATGAGGTCTTACTCCATATGTGTGTAGTTGACTATGGTTATAAACGTTGATCTATGAAGTAAGTGACATACTTTTATTCTCCGAGTGCTTTCACTAAGTATGTGTGAGGTTAAGGGACTTCACATTTACATTGCACTAGTAGTGTAACAACCCTAAAAATGAATAAGCTAAGAAATGCTTATGTGTAAATAATGCGTGTGATTAGACCAAGGTTCACACGGATTGATACATGTAGAACCATACCTCAGAACCGTTACTACGACATAGAAAACTAACATGGGGATTTGGTTGAGCTTGGAAAGGTTTGAACCAACCATATAGGGCTCACAAAAACAAAGATTTAATAGAAGGAGTCTTTACTGGACTTAAAAAGAGAAAATCTTCATTTTTGAGAGTCTAGGGATAAATTTTTTCTTTTACCAGGTTAAGGGTAGTATCATAATTACCCTAAATATATAATAAATTAATTATTTAATAAGATGGAGGGGCAATTTGGGAAGAGTGAGAGCAAAAATAGAGCTCTTGAAGTGACGTCTTGCTCCACCTAGGTTCGAACATAGGTGGAAGCAATGATTTAATTTGTTTTTATTTAAATTGATAAAATAATTTAACTAACTAATCATTATTAGCTGATTTAAGAAAAAGGAAAATCAGATTTTTGTTATTAATTATTCAAGTATTAAGGAGAGTCCTATATTGACTATGTCTTTATCTAAGCCTAAACAACATTACACATTTCACTCTCTCACGATCTCTCCATCATGTTTACCCATATATATCCTGTTGCTCTCTGCCTAAAAAACTAAAACAAAAGAAATTATAGTAAGAGTTCTTCACACATGAAGAACTCACACAAAATTTTAAGAAAAACAATGTAACCAAAAACGTTAAGGCAAAGAAAAGTTGTCCGTTGAGTGGTGTGGACGTTGAGGAAGCATGGAATAATTTTGGAGAGGGTTTTCGGAAGAAAGTTCAACATTTGAACATCAATTAAGGTATGGATTTCTTCTCTCTTGGTCCCTTTCCCAAGATACCCCTTAAGATAGAAGATATTTGTTTTTAAAAATAGGGTTTTTCCCCCTTGCATGTCCCTGTCGCTAGCTCCCATTGAATCGTAGGTTGGGTATGTTTGCTTGTACAAAGTCGAGATGAAATTTGTTTTCCTGATGTTTATGTTGAAGTATGCATGTTCAATATTTTTTGCATATTGATTTTGCTGTTCGAAATCATATGAAAAAGTGATGTGTGTGCAACGTGTGGCAGTGAAGTTAGTCACTGTTGAAGATGTGTAATGGAAATCCTTTTATTTTATGTGCTAAAGTTGAACACAACGTGATGTTCCATTGGGGTGTGAGGTTACTGATGTAATTTCTAAACTACAACTAGCAGTACACGAAATGTTTTGTGAAATGCCCCAAGGAAACTAACATGAAAAAGTTGATGAAAGGAAGCTAATGTTGGGATTAAATTTCCAGCTTTGTGTACTAAATTTTCTGTCAGAAATAAGTCTAATAATATGGGTTTTTAAAATGAAAATAAAATAGTTGAGGTCACTGCGGATTGAACCAAGACCTCACATGTGAAGGATGCCAAAAACGAAAAGGGGGGAGATGGGGTTAAGGGGAATAAAAACTGTGTGGCTACTGTGTTTCGCAAAAAAAAAAATGAAAATGGTTATGGGCGGAATCTAAGTTGGCTAGTTGTTGGGTTAGGATAGAAAAAATAATTTAAGTAAATAAATGAGAGGCGTGGGAATCGAGTACATGACCTCGAGGCAATGAGTGAAAGAATAGAAAATAAAGAAAGGAAAATGTGAGGCGTTGGAATCGAACCCACAACCTCAAGGCTGGAAAGTAGAAAGCGAATTAAATAAGACAAATGAGATGAGACTGTGAGACTCGATCCCAAAACCTCACTTCCAAACACCTAGCCTAGGGAGTTTTCAGATCAGTGAATAAACCAAAAGGAAAGAAGAGACCTTTCTCGCTCAGCGCCTAGAGGCGAATATAAAAGTTAAGAACAATCTCAAATGATCCAAAGTAAATGTTACAAAAACGTAGTCATCTATGAAAGTGTAAGTTAATGAAGAGATCAGTCTCTATGAACACTCTAATAAAGGTATTGAGATTAACACACTTAATACAAATGATGAGATGATAAATCATCTAATGAGCTACGATGTCCTCATACTAGAAGCCAGCTTCCGTGACGTATGAGATGAAGGAAATGGAACTTTATACTGAGCACTGGTAGACTAGCTATGAGCGATGATGCCTTCTTTCGGGAGGGGCGGAGGTTCACATAACTCTCATGAGATGAGACTATCCGTCATGCTGGGTATGGGTTTCCTTATATATCATAGTCTTCAACCCATAATGCCAATATAGGGATCTGGCGGGGTTTAATACCCACGTACACTAGCTTGTTTTGGGTCACTTTGGCCGGTGATTCCACCTTTTTATGGTGTGGGGTTTCATGACACTTGATTACATGATGCTCAAATGATCTATGTTTGTTAAAGTTAAAGTTCTCCATTAATGAATGAGGCCAGCCGCAAATGATGCACATAATAAATTGAATGATACGAAAGGTTTTAGGATAGGTTAATTAATAGGTGATGTAAACTTAAGTAATGACACTAGCTAATTCTTGATCATTGTACAACGAACCCGACGAAAGTATTAAACTACATCCTAGGTATAGATAGTTTTTACACTAGCCTATAAATGAAATGATGTGTAGTACGTTTGAATGTATGAAGCAAACTCTGTATTTGCTAAACAGGGATCCCTAGTTGAGGTCCCATATATTAATCCCTCATCATTGGGAAGTCTTGATTTCAAGTCCCTTATTCCAAGGTCTCATGGCATATGAACGAATGATATGAAAAAAGTTATGTGCTATATGCAATATGTTATGTACTACTATGTGCAAGATGTTATGTGTTGTGTGCAATATCACAAGTATAATGATGCATGTTTATCCCGTGGAATGACTTTGCTAATCCAAATTAGGAAAGTTCACTCACTTTCCTAATCCAAATTAGGAGAGCTCACTAACTTTCCTAATCCCAATTTGGCAAGTCCACTGACTTGACTTTCCATAATCATGTTGTTAGGAAGGAGATGTTATTAATCATGCATGTTCTTTGTATGTGCTTGCATATACCCATACTTATTACAAGTGTGTACTTATTCCATACAACTGTACAATTTAATGTGCAGGTACAGGTGGACGCTAGAGCTACTTGTTGACGCTAAAACTATCCGGATGTGGATAATTGATCTAGACATGGTAGGCCCTCATTCTTTCTACTATTATTGTCCATTATATTCTAGATTATTTATATGATTGAGCTAGTGAGTATTTTCCGCTAGCATTTCTTTCTGCTTTAGTTCAGACGTTGTATTGGTTCTATATTTGCAAGTATACATTAAATTCTATATAAAACTATTTCATTCATTTGATGACCTTAATGTTAGATGGTTGATGGTGAACAATTATAAATCTAATATAATGATTAGAATGTATGTTAATAAATAAAAAAATTCAAATTTTTTGCTAAAAATAACCTAGACGAAGTAAGAATAACGTAAGTATGCTTCTCTGCGACTTTTGAGAGTTCAACGACATTGGTCTCGTCTTAGGTCTATACTCCGTTCATCAAAAGTAGGCTTATATTGGGATTATGAGTAGGGTATTGTGATTTCTATATGAAATAAATGACTAGTATGCTATTGTTCACTATTGCCTATTATGATTTTATTGCTAGTGTTGACTGACATGTGATCGTGAAATCAATATTATATGTTGTTCATGAAACATATTGGTTCTAATGTGAAGTAGGTGTCTTATGATGTGTTATATTCCTATGAATTCCTATGTATAAGTAACTGATGTTTATGAGAATGTTCACCTTGGTGACCTTAAGGTGATACTTGAGTTTGGATGTTTTAATAAGATACTATTCATGGATTTCATCAAGTGTTACTAGAGGGTTACTTGGGGTCAAAGGCTTACGAAAAATTAATGGTAATGTTATGAAATAGTTAATGATATTTAAGTGAATAATATGGTTTATGTGATTTTATAAATTGTGTCCATGACTATGTGAACTATATGAGCTATGATGTGCTTATTGTATTTATCTTTTATGAAGGTTCTACTGAAAGGCATGATTAATGGTTTTCTAACCAGATGTATGTTTTTACATGGTTAACATACTTAGTGTATTGTTGTACTAACACGATTCTTCTTCACCTTTTAACTCAAAGCGTAAGTCATGGATGCTTAAATGATGTCTCCAAAGTGAAGGACTTGATATCTCTTTCCCAAGATTAAGAAAAGGGATCCTTATGTTCCAAGGATTTCCTAAGTCAAGTTTATATTCAATGTATTGTAATAACTTAAATATTATGTTACGATGTTAAAGGATTTCCTTAGATTCAAATTATGTATTATGAGTTATTATATATATATATATATATATATATATATATATATATATATATATATATATATATATATATATATATATATATATATATATATATGTATGTGTGTGTGTGTAGTAGTGATGATTCTTACGTATGAGTGGCTATGAAAGATTTAAATTTCTAAATTTACTATGACAATGTGATCAATGATTACTATGGGTTTTTATAAGACCTAAGAGAGGTCAAGTAGGACATGTTAATTCTAAGGGGTGATCCCTGGTCGTGACAAATATGGTATTAGAGCATGATGTTATAAAAAGTTCTTTTAGGGTCCAAAGTCTGATATTTCCACATCTTGTCGTGTCCAGTTAATTTGTGGTAAGTCCCGACGCATCTATGAGCGAGAGGCTATAGGACGATAAAGTTTACCTTTTTGACTATTTCAAGTCATGACATAGAACTAAACTCTATATGATATGTCACGACCCAATTCGGGGACGCGACTGGCACCCACATTTACCCTCCTATGTGAGCGAACCAACCCATCTAAACCTTAACATTTCAATATAATATCAACAGAAATAATGCGGAAGACTTAAACTCATAATTAAAATAACTCAACTATTATTATCATCCCCAAAATCTGGAAGTCATCATCACAAGAACATCTATGATCAAATTGCTAAACTAAACTATCTAAGAATGTCTAAGAAGCTAAAATTACATAAGAAACTAGTCCATGCCGGAAGTCAAGGCATCAAGACTTATAGAAGAGATCCAGTCCAAGCTAGAAGCGTTAGCTCACCCTGAGATCCGGTATGACGAAATCTGGCCCGAGTTACTGGTGTGTTGAAGTTGACGGAACGTTGCTGCATAACACAAATAACAAAGAGGAAAACATAAAAGTAGGGGGTCAATACAACCACACGTACTGAGTAGATATCATCGGCTAACTCAAAATAGGGAACAATATATATCAATAATAATGTAAATTAACTACATTACTCAACATGTAGCAACAGCAATTACTTTATCATTAACAATTACCGTCAAGTTCACACATGAGGACTCAAGCCTCAATACCATACTCATTTGGGAATTAAGTTCATTAGATTGAGTATATTCATTATCTTTCAAGATTCATTATCTTTCTTCCGCTTGTGTCGGTACGTGACACTCCGCTCCTCTATTTCTATCCTGGTGCCGGAACGTGGCACTCCGATCCTCATATACTATCCTGGTACCGGAACGTGGCACCCGATCCTCATATTCTATCCTGGTGTCGAAACGTGACACTCCGATCCTCATATTCATTCTATCCTGGTACCGGAACGTGGCACCCGATCCTCATATTCTATCCTGGTGTCGGAACGTGACACTCCGATCCTCATATTCATTCTATCCTGGTACCGGAACGTGGCACCCGATCCTCATATTCTATCCTGGTGTCGGAACGTGACACTCCGATCCTCATATTCATTCTATCCTGGTACCAGAACGTGGCACCCGATCCCCTAATTCATCAAGCCTTCTTTTATACTAAGGCATCCTCATTATCATTATAAATTTATCAAGCCTCTTTCATACTAAGGCATCATCAATCTTATTATATAATATATCAAGCGAATTAGGGTTCTTTCAAGATTTGGGATTCAATAGCTTCATCATGCTTTGTTAATTCATCACAATTTCGTAATCATAATCATGCAAGCATACAATTTAAGCACATAGCAGGGTTTACAATACTGTCAACACATAACATTCACTATTAAGAGTTCACTACGAATATCGTAACATAAACCATAACCTACCTCCACCGAAGAATGGAAAATCAACAAGAATTCCCAAGCTTGTTTTCTCCCCTTTGATCGACTGCCCTCTCTCTCTTCTTGTTCTTTCTCTTTTGTTTTCTTATGTTCAAACCCTCTTTCTTTTACCCTAATTAATCATATAATTAAGTGTGAAAAAGGACAATAACCCCACTAATTCACTTAAGGTTACCCCTTTTAAACCCCTAAGTAATTAGACTTATTAATGTTAACCCTCAATCTTTATAATTAAGGAAAGAATAGTCAAAAACGACCCTTAAAACGTGTGGAGAATTCCTAAATTGCCTGGGATTGCGCAGCCTGTGACGGCCCGTCGTGCCTGCGACGGTCCGTCACGATGGCCGTCGCCACCTCCCAAATTCCAGGTGGTCTGTGACGGCCCGTCACCCCTGTGACGGTCCGTCCAGCACCTCCGTCATGACGGTCAGAAACTCGTTTCTTGCACCAAATTCTCAAAAGTTGAAGTGTTTTGCAACGGGACTCACGACGGTTCGTCGTGTATGTGACGGCACGTCCTGCAGGTCCGTCACAATTTACAGAGAGTCGATTTTAATATCCAATTTGAAGAATTCTAAGTGTCATGGGACGACACCTCCTCGACGGGCCGTCGTGACCACGACGGTCCGTCGGGACACACGTCGTCTCTCAGCCAGTTTTCCCCGTATTACAATCTGCTGCTCAAACGACTAAACAGGTCGTTACAATAGATACCAATTTACCCATCGTTCGTCCCCGAACGATCAAAAGAAGAAAAACAATGGCGAAAAGGAGTACCTGAATCTGTAAACAGATGTGGGTATTTTTCTTGCATATCTGCCTCCTTCTCCCAAGTAGCCTCTTCAACCGGTCGATTCTTCCATTGAACTTTGATGGATGCAATCTCTCTCGACCTCAATTTGCGAACTTCTCTATCTAATATAGCAACCGGTTCCTCTTCATAAGTCAAGTTCTCATCAAGCAAAACTGAATCCCAACGGATAATGTAGTTTCCGTCTCCGTGGTATTTCTTTAACATGGACACATGAAACACCGGATGCACTCCGGACAGCCCTGGGGGCAAGGCTAATTCATAAGCCACCTCCCCTATTCGCTTTAGTACCTCGAATGGTCCAATATACCTTTGACTTAGCTTACCCCTTTTTCCGAACCGCATCACCCCTTTCATGGGTGAAACCTTCAACAGGACTTGTTCACCTTCCATGAACTCCAAGTCTCTAACCTTTCGGTCTGCATACTCCTTTTGTCTACTTTGAGCCGCCAAAAGCTTTTCTTGAATAGCTTTTACCTTCTCCATAGAATCTCTCAACAGATCAGTCCCCCAAGGTCTAACTTCAAAGGCATCAAACCAACCAATGGGAGATCTACACCTCCTCCCATACAATGCTTCAAATGGAGCCATGTCAATACTGGAGTGATAGCTATTATTATATGAAAACTCTGCCAAAGGTAAAAAGCTATCCCAATGGCCACCAAACTCTATCACACACGCACGAAGCATGTCCTCCAACACTTGAATCGTTCGCTCAGACTGACCATCCGTCTGAGGGTGAAACGCCGTACTAAGGTCCAACCTAGTACCTAATTCTGCATGCAATGTTCTCCAAAACTTAGAAGTAAACTGCGTACCTCTATCTGATATGATTGAGAGTGGAACTCCATGCAACCAAACGATTTCTGAGATGTAGATTTTGGCTAACTTCTCTGCATTGTAGGTCACCTTGACCGGAATGAAGTGAGCAGACTTAGTTAACCTATCAACAATCACCCAAATAGAGTCATACTTACCCAATGTCTTTGGAAGATCAACCACGAAGTCCATCGCGATTCTCTCCCACTTCATTCAGGAATGGGCATTCTCTGAAGTGTTCCTCCGGGCCTTTGGTGTTCATACTTTACTTGTTGACAATTTGGACATTTGGCAAAAAACTCAACAATATCTCGCTTCATTCTACTCCACCAGAAGTGTTGCTTTAGGTCGCGATACATCTTGGTTGCACCAGGATGTATAGAATATCCGGAACTATGAGCCTCTGTCAGAATAGTGGTGATCAAATCATCGATGCGGGGTACACATACCCTTCCCTTAATCCTCAAAACACCTTCCTCATCAATTATTGCCTCTTTAGCCTCTCCTTGCAACACTTTATCTCGGATTTGACTTAGCTTCTCATCATCAAACTGTTTCCCCTTAATCTGATCAAGGAAAGAGGATTTTGCCTCTACACAAGCTAACAATCGTCCCTTCTCGTTTATTTCTAACCTCATAAGGTCATTAGCCAAAATCTGCACTTTCTAGCCAATGGGCGTCTAGAAGCTTGCAAATGAGCTAGACTTCCCATGCTTCCGGCCTTCCTACTCAAAGCATCTGCCACAACATTTGCTTTTCCCGGATGATACAAGATAGTGATGTCGTAGTCCTTCAGTAGTTCCATCCATCTCCTCTGTCTCAAGTTCAAGTCTTTCTGAGTGAATACATACTTTAGGCTACAATGGTCCGTGTAGACTTCACACTTAACCCCATACAAGTAGTGTCTCCATTGCTTTAGTGCAAATACTACCGCGGCCAATTCCAAGTCATGAGTTGGATAGTTACGTTCATGAACTTTTAATTGTCTTGAAGCATAAGCGATCACGTTCTTCTCTTGCATTAGCACTGCACCCAACCCGGAATAGGATGCATCACAATAAACAATAAAGTTCTTACCCTCTACCGGCAAGGTAAGGATAGGCGCGGTAGTCAACAAAGTCTTGAGTTTCTGAAAGCTTTCCTCACACTCGTCCGACCATACAAATGGAACGTTTTGCTTAGTCAAGTTCGTCAATTGGGAAGCAATAGAAGAGAATCCCTTGACGAATCGGCGGTAGTAGCTAGCTAACCCAACAAAACTCTGTATTTCTGACACATTAGTGGGTCTTACCCAATTTTTCACTGTTTCAATCTTAGAAGGATCTACCATCACTCCTTCCTTAGAAACCACGTGCCCCAAGAAGGACACTGAATCTAGCCAAAACTCACACTTGGAGAATTTCGCATAAAGCTTTTTCTTCCTCAACAACTCTAACACCATTCTCAAATGCTCCTCATGTTCTTTCTTACTCTTCGAGTATATCATTATATCATCAATAAACACAATCACAAAGAGGTCCAAATATGGCTTGAAAATCCTGTTCATCAAGCTCATGAAAGCAGCAGGGGCATTCGTAAGACCAAAAGACATTACCACAAATTCATAATGCCCATACCTAGTTCGAAAAGCAGTCTTTGGCACATCCGTTGCTCGTATTTTCAATTGGTGATAACCGGACCTCAAGTCAATTTTTGAGAAGACACAAGCACCTTGTAACTGATCGAACAAGTCATCAATGCGAGGAATGGGGTACTTGTTCTTAATAGTTACTTTGTTCAACTGTCGGTAATCTATGCACATTCGGAAACTCCCATCCTTCTTCTTCACAAACAAAACAGGAGCACCCCAAGGAGATGCACTTGGTCTAATAAAACCTTTGCTCAACAACTCTTGAAGTTGTGCCTTTAACTCTCTTAATTCGGCGGGAGCCATTCTATACGGGGGTATAGAAATGGGGCGAGTACCGGGTTCCAAATCAATGCAGAAGTCTATATCCCTATCTGGTGGCATACCGGGAAGATCTGCAGGGAACACATCCAAAAACTCACAGACCACTGAAACCGACTCGATCGAAGGTACTTGGGTAGTGTCATCCTTGAGATGTGCCAAGAAAGCTAGACAACCCTTACTAACCATCTTCTGAGCACGAATAAAGGAGATGATACGCACCGGATTGGGAGTGTAGTCACCCTCCCACACTAACGGATCTGTCCCAGGCTTGGCTAACGTTACCTT
The DNA here is from genome assembly GCA_027705065.1 of Solanum peruvianum. NCBI lineage: Eukaryota > Viridiplantae > Streptophyta > Magnoliopsida > Solanales > Solanaceae > Solanum > Solanum peruvianum. The sequence continues at coordinate 34,233,376 of JAKWJD010001763.1, read as the reverse complement.
TTTAGCATTACAATCCAAAATCGCAAAGTTTGGAGAAAGCCAAGTCATACCCAGAATTACATCAAAGTCACCCATTTCTAAAATAACCAAATCTACATAAGTGTTGCTCCCCACAAAATTCACCAAACAAGACCTATACACTTTTTCGACTATCACAGACTCACCCACCGGAGTAGAAACACGAATAGGCGTGTCAAGCAATTCACAATGTAAATTCAGACCGTTAGCAAATGAGGAAGATACATAAGAAAATGTGGAGCCAGGGTCAAATAATACAGATGCCATGCAATCACAAACCAAAAGATTACCTGTGATAACAGCATCAGACGCCTCCGCTTCGAATCTCCCAGGGAAAGCGTAGCAATGAGCCCCATTATTTGTCTGTCCGTTGCCCCTACCATGTTGTGTAGTAGTGGCTCCGTTTTGCCCTTCACCTCTGCCGTTCTGGTGACCACCATTACCTCGGCCACCACACCCTCCAGAATAACGACCTCTACCATTACCACCCCTACCTCTAGCCAATGGGGTTCTGTAACTCTTGTTTGGACAATACCTCTTAATGTGTCCAATCTCTCCACATCCATAACATTCTCTGGGTTCACGCATCGGCCTCTCAGAGAAGTGTTGACCGTTCTGAGGTGGACCCCCAACTACAGTCTGTAGTGAAGACTGAATTGGTCGACTTGTGTAACCTCCGGAGCTCTGTCCTCTAGAGTGAGAACCATTAAACTCACCTCCCCTTCGAAACCTCTTTGATGTAGACGTTGTGGTGAAGTCATCCGGTTTCACTCCTTCCACCTCTATCACAAAGTCTACCACCTCTTGGAAGGATGTTGCTGTTGCCGCTATCTGTAAGGCTGAAATCCGCAATTCTGACCTCAACCCCTTCACAAAACGGCGGATCCGTTCTTGTGGACTGAAACAGAGTTGGGTGGCGTATCTGGATAGTGCGCGAAATTTAGCCTCGTATGCATTAACCGTCATTCTACCTTGCTCTAGACTCAAGAACTCATCCCTCTTTCTATCTCTCAGAGTCCTTGGGATATATTTCTCCATAAACAGGGTAGAGAATGATTCCCAAGTCATTGGTGGTGCCTTTATTGGTTGACACTCCACATGTGAACGCCACCACATTTTGGCGTTCCCTTGGAACTGATAGCTAACGAACTCAATGCCAAACCGTTCTACTATCCCCATCTTGTGTAGTAGCTCATGACAATCAACCAGAAAATCATAAGCATCCTCAAGATTCTGCACCCTTGAAGACTGGAGGTTTCAATTTCAAGAACTTACTAAAAAGTTCATGTTGATCGTTTGTCATAATAGGCCCAGTAGTCAGACGTGGAAATGTGCCTATTCCCAATGTTGCATCCATGCAGGGAGCCATAGTAGCCGCATGTCGTATCTCTGAAACCGGAGGTGTTGGTGCAGAAACCACTGGAGGAGCCTGTCCCTGATCGGACAACCCGCTAAGATAAGCAAGTACCTGGTTGATCATCTCTGGGGTAGGTTGGGGTGGCATTTCCTCATTTTGCACTTGTTCATTCTCCCCTTCCTCACCCTCTCTTACCACATCCTCGGTCGGTGGAGGAGTCACTGCCCTAGTATCAGATGGGCTAGGGGCTCGTCCTCTCCCTCTAGAGGACGTCCTCCCACGACCTCTTCCACGGCCTCTTGCCGCTGTTCTCCCTCGAGCCACAGCCCCAGTGGCTTGCTCAGTCGTTTCCTGTCTTTCCGTTGTTGCTGGTGGTGCGTTCGTTGCTCTAGTTCTAACCATCTGTGAAATAGAGTGAAGATGGTCAGATACCAATTTGTATCACCTAGATACCAATTGTACTCAAGTAGTAGCACGAAAGAAAGAATGAAAGAATGGAATTTTCCTAAAGTCTTATAGCCTCTCAAAGAAAAGTAAAGGCGTCCCCCTACCGTTCCTTAAGACTCTACTAGACCCGTTCTTGTGTGATGAGACCAATGAACCTAATGCTCTGATACCAAGTCTGTCGAGACCCAATTCGGGGACGCGACTGGCACCCACATTTACCCTCCTATGTGAGCGAACCAACCCATCTAAACCTTAACATTTCAATATAATATCAACAGAAATAATGCGGAAGACTTAAACTCATAAATAAAATAACTCAACTATTATTATCATCCCCAAAATCTGGAAGTCATCATCACAAGAACATCTATGATCAAATTGCTAAACTAAACTATCTAAGAATGTCTAAGAAGCTAAAATTACATAAGAAACTAGTCCATGCCGGAAGTCAAGGCATCAAGACTTATAAAAGAGATCCAGTCCAAGCTAGAAGCGTTAGCTCACCCTGAGATCCGGTATGATGAAATCTGGCCCGAGTTACTGGTGTGTTGAAGTTGACGGAACGTTTGCTGCATAACACAAATAACGAAGAGGAAAACATAAAAGTAGGGGGTCAGTACAACCACACGTACTGAGTAGATATCATCGGCTAACTCAAAATAGGGAACAATATATATCAATAATAATGTAAATTAACTACATTACTCAACATGTAGCAACACAATTACTTTATCATTAACAATTACCGTCAAGTTCACACATGAGGACTCAAGCCTCAATACCATACTCATTTGGGAATTAAGTTCATTAGATTGAGTATATTCATTATCTTTCAAGATTCATTATCTTTCTTCCTCTTGTGTCGGTACGTGACACTCCGCTCCTCTATTTCTATCCTGGTGCCGGAACGTGGCACTCCGATCCTCATATACTATCCTGGTAACGAAACGTGGCACCCGATCCTCATATTCTATCCTGGTGTCGGAACGTGACACTCCGATCCTCATATTCATTCTATCCTGGTACCGGAACGTGGCACCCGATCCTCATATTCTATCCTGGTGTCGGAACGTGACACTCCGATCCTCATATTCATTCTATCCTGGTACCGGAACGTGGCACCCGATCCTCATATTCTATCCTGGTGTCGGAACGTGACACTCCGATCCTCATATTCATTCTATCCTGGTACCGGAACGTGGCACCCGATCCCCTAATTCATCAAGCCTTCTTTTATACTAAGGCATCCTCATTATCATTATATAATTTATCAAGCCTTCTTTCATACTAAGGCATCATCAATCTATTATATAATATATCAAGCGAATTAGGGTTCTTTCAAGATTTGGGATTCAATAGCTTCATCATGCTTTGTTAATTCATCACAATTTCGTAATCATAATCATGCAAGCATACATTTAAGCACATAGCAGGGTTTACAATACTGTCAACACATAACATTCACTATTAAGAGTTCACTACGAATATCGTAACATAAACCATAACCTACCTCCACCGAAGAATGGAAAATCAACAAGAAATTCCCAAGCTTGTTTTCTCCCCTTTGATCGACTGCCCTCTCTCTCTTTCTTGTTCTTTCTCTTTTTGTTTTCTTATGTTCAAACCCTCTTTTTTTTACCCTAATTAATCATATAATTAAGTGTGAAAAAGGACAATAAACCACACTAACTCACTTAAGGTTACCCTTTTAACCCCTAAGTAATTAGACTTTAATGTTAACCCTCAATCTTTATAATTAAGGAAAGAATAGTCAAAAACGACCCTTAAAACGTGTGGAGAATTCCTAAACTGCCTGGGATTGCGCAGCCTGTGACGCCCGTTGTGCCTGCGACGGTCCGTCACGATGGCCGTCGCCACCTCCCAAATTCCAGGTGGTCTGTGATGGCCCGTCACCCCCTGTGACGGTCCGTCCTGCACCTCCGTCATGACGGTCAGAAACTCGTTTCTTGCACCCAAATTCTCAAAAGTTGAAGTGTTTTGCAACGGGACTCACGACGGTTCGTCGTGTATGTGACGGCACGTCCTGCAGGTCCGTCACAATTTACAGAGAGTCGATTTTAATATCCAATTTGAAGAATTCTAAGTGTCATGGGACGACACCACTCCCTCGACGGGCCGTCGTGACCACGACGGTCCGTCGGGACACACGTCGTCTCAGCCAGTTTCCCCGTATTACAATCTGCTGCTCAAACGACTAAACAGGTCGTTACAATAGATACCAATTTACCCATCGTTCGTCCCCGAACGATCAAAAGAAGAAAAACAATGGCGAAAAGGAGTACCTGAATCTGTAAACAGATATGGGTATTTTTCTTGCATATCTGCCTCCTTCTCCCAAGTAGCCTCTTCAACCGGCCGATTCTTCCATTGAACTTTGATGGATGCAATCTCTCTCGACCTCAACTTGCGAACTTCTCTATCTAATATAGCAACCGGTTCCTCTTCATAAGTCAAGTTCTCATCAAGCAAAACTGAATCCCAATGGATAATGTAGTTTCCATCTCCGTGGTATTTCTTTAACATGGACACATGAAACACCGGATGCACTCCGGACAGCCCTGGGGGCAAGGCTAATTCATAAGCCACCTCCCCTATTCGCTTTATTACCTCGAATGGTCCAATATACCTTGGACTTAGCTTACCCCTTTTTCCGAACCGCATCACCCCTTTCATGGGTGAAACCTTCAACAGGACTTGTTCACCTTCCATGAACTCCAAGTCTCTAACCTTTCGGTCTGCATACTCCTTTTGTCTACTTTGAGCCGCCAAAAGCTTTTCTTGAATAGCTTACCTTCTCCATAGAATCTCTCAACAGATCAGTCCCCCAAGGTCTAACTTCAAAGGCATCAAACCAACCAATGGGAGATCTACACACCTCCTCCCATACAATGCTTCAAATGGAGCCATGTCAATACTGGAGTGATATCTATTATTATATGAAAACTCTGCCAAAGGTAAAAGCTATCCCAATGGCCACCAAACTCTATCACACACGCACGAAGCATGTCCTCCAACACTTGAATCGTTCGCTCAGACTGACCATCCGTCTGAGGGTGAAACGCCGTACTAAGGTCCAACCTAGTACCTAATTTTGCATGCAATCTTCTCCAAAACTTAGAAGTAAACTGCGTACCTCTATCTGATATGATTGAGAGTGGAACTCCATGCAACCAAACGATTTCTGAGATGTAGATTTTGGCTAACTTCTCTGCATTGTAGGTCACCTTGACCGGAATGAAGTGAGAAGACTTAGTTAACCTATCAACAATCACCCAAATAGAGTCATACTTACCCAATGTCTTTGGAAGATCAACCACGAAGTCCATCGCGATTCTCTCCCACTTCCATTCAGGAATGGGCATTCTCTGAAGTGTTCCTCCGGGCCTTTGGTGTTCATACTTTACTTGTTGACAATTTGGACATTTGGCAACAAACTCAACAATATCTCGCTTCATTCTACTCCACCAGAAGTGTTGCTTTAGGTCGCGATACATCTTAATTGCACCAGGATGTATAGAATATCCGGAACTATGAGCCTCTGTCAGAATAGTGGTGATCAAATCATCGATGCGGGGTACACATACCCTTCCCTTAATCCTCAAAACACCTTCCTAATCAATTATTGCCTCTTTAGCCTCTCCTTGCAACACTTTATCTCGGATTCGACTTAGCTTCTCATCATCAAACTGTTTCCCCTTAATCTGATCAAGGAAAGAGGATTTTGCCTCTACACAAGCTAACAATCCTCCCTTCTTGTTTATTTCTAACCTCATAAGGTCATTAGCCAAAATATGCACTTCTCTAGCCAATGGGCGTCTAGAATCTTGCAAATGAGCTAGACTTCCCATGCTTCCGGCCTTCTTACTCAAAGCATCTGCCACAACATTTGCTTTTCCCGGATGATACAAGATAGTGATGTCGTAGTCCTTCAGTAGTTCCATCCATCTCCTCTGTCTCAAGTTCAAGTCTTTCTGAGTGAATACATACTGTAGGCTACGATGGTCCGTGTAGACTTCACACTTAACCCCATACAAGTAGTGTCTCCATTGCTTTAGTGCATACTACCGCGGCCAATTCCAAGTCATGAGTTGGATAGTTACGTTCATGCACTTTTAATTGTCTTGAAGCATAAGCGATCACGTTCTTCTCTTGCATTAGCACTGCACCCAACCCGGAATAGGATGCATCACAATAAACAATGAAGTTCTTACCCTCTACCGGCAAGGTAAGGATAGGCGCGGTAGTCAACAAAGTCTTGAGTTTCTGAAAGCTTTCCTCACACTCGTTCGACCATACAAATGGAACGTTTTGCTTAGTCAAGTTCGTCAATTGGGAAGCAATAGAAGAGAATCCCTTGACGAATCGGCGGTAGTAGCTAGCTAACCCAACAAAACTCCGTATTTCTGACACATTAGTGGGTCTTACCCAATTTTCACTGTTTCAATCTTAGAAGGATCTACCATCACTCCTTCCTTAGAAACCACGTGCCCCAAGAAGGACACTGAATCTAGCCAAAACTCACACTTGGAGAATTTCGCATAAAGCTTTTTCTTCCTCAACAACTCTAACACCATTCTCAAATGCTCCTCATGTTCTTTCTTACTCTTCGAGTATATCATTATATCATCAATAAACACAATCACAAAGAGGTCCAAATATGGCTTGAAAATCCCGTTCATCAAGCTCATGAAAGCAGCAGGGGCATTTGTAAGACCAAAAGACATTACCACAAATTCATAATGCCCATACCTAGTTCGAAAAGCAGTCTTTGGCACATCCGTTGCTCGTATTTTCAATTGTTGATAACCGGACCTCAAGTCAATTTTTGAGAAGACACAAGCACCTTGTAACTGATCGAACAAGTCATCAATGCGAGGAATGGGGTACTTGTTCTTAATAGTTACTTTGTTCAACTGTCGGTAATCTATGCACATTCGGAAACTCCCATCCTTCTTCTTCACAAACAAAACCGGAACACCCCAAGGAGATGCACTTGGTCTAATATAACCTTTGCTCAACAACTCTTGAAGTTGTGCCTTTAACTCTCTTAATTCGGCGGGAGCCATTCTATACGGGGGTATAGAAATGGGGCGAGTACAGGGTTCCAAATGAATGCAGAAGTCTATATCCCTATCTGGTGGCATACCGGGAAGATCTGCAGGGAACACATCCAAAAACTCACAGACCACTGAAACCGACTCGATCGAAGGTACTTGGGTAGTGTCATCCTTGAGATGTGCCAAGAAAGCTAGACAACCCTTACTAACCATCTTCTGAGCACGAATAAAGGAGATGATACGCACCGGATTGGGAGTGTAGTCACCCTACCACACTAACGGATCTATCCCAGGCTTGGCTAACGTTACCGTTTTAGCATTACAATCCAAAATCGCAAAGTTTGGAGAAAGCCAAGTCATACCCAGAATTACATCAAAGTCACCCATTTCTAAAATAACCAAATCTACATAAGTGTTGCTCCCCACAAAATTCACCAAACAAGACCTATACACTTTTTCGACTATCACAGACTCACCCACCGGAGTAGAAACACGAATAGGCGTGTCAAGCAATTCACAATGTAAATTCAGACTGTTAGCAAATGAGGAAGATACATAAGAAAATGTGGAGCCAGGGTCAAATAATACAGATGCCATGCAATCACAAACCAAAAGATTACCTGTGATAACAACATCAGACGCCTCCGCTTCAGATCTCCCAGGGAAAGCGTAGCAATGAGCCCCATTATTTGTCTTTCCGTTGCCCCTACCATGTTGTGTAGTAGTGGCTCCGTTTTGCCCTTCACCTCTGCCGTTCTGGTGACCACCATTACCTCGGCCACCACGCCCTCCAGAATAACGACCTCTACCATTACCACCCCTACCTCTAGCCAATGGGGTTCTGTAACTCTTGTTTGGACAATACCTCTTAATGTGTCCAATCTCTCCACATCCATAACATTCTCTGGGTTCACGCATCGGCCTCTCAGAGAAGTGTTGACCGTTCTGAGGTGGACCCCCAACTACAGTCTGTAGTGAAGACTGAATTGGTCGACTTGTGTAACCTCCGGAGCTCTGTCCTCTAGAGTGAGAACCATTAAACTCACCTCCCCTTCAAAACCTCTTTGATGTAGACGTTGTGGTGAAGGCATCCGGTTTCACTCCTTCCACCTCTATCACAAAGTCTACCACCTCTTGGAAGGATGTTGCTGTTGCCGCTATTTGTAAGGCTGAAATCCGCAATTCTGACCTCAACCCCTTCACAAAATGGCGGATCCATTCTGGTGGACTGAAACAGAGTTGGGTGGCGTATCTGGATAGTGCGCGAAATTTAGCCTCGTATGCATTAACCGTCATTCTACCTTGCTCCAGACTCAAGAACTCATCCCTCTTTCTATCTCTCAGAGTCCTTGGGATATATTTCTCCATAAACAGGGTAGAGAATGATTCCCAAGTCATTGGTGGTGCCTCTGTTGGTTGACACTCCACATGTGAACGCCACCACATTTTGGCATTCCCTTGGAACTGATAGCTAACGAACTCAACGCCAAACCGTTCTACTATCCCCATCTTGTGTAGTAGCTCATGACAATCAACCAGAAAATCATAAGCATCCTCAGATTCTGCACCCTTGAAGACTGGAGGTTTCAATTTCAAGAACTTACTAAAAAGTTCATGTTGATCGTTTGTCATAATAGGCCCAGTAGTCAGACGTGGAAATGTGCCTATTCCCAATGTTGCATCCATGCGGGGAGCCATAGTAGCCGCATGTCGTATCTCTGAAACCGGAGGTGTTGGTGCAGAAACCACTGGAGGAGCCTGTCCCTGATCGGACAACCCGCTAAGATAAGCAAGTACCTGGTTGATCATCTCTGGGGTAGGTTGGGTGGCATTTCCTCATTTTGCACTTGTTCATTCTCCCCTTCCTCACCCTCTCTTACCACATCCTCGGTCGGTGGAGGAGTCACTGCCCTAGTATCAGATGGGCTAGGGGCTCGTCCTCTCCCTCTAGAGGACGTCCTCCCACGACCTCTTCCACGGCCTCTTGCCGCTGTTCTCCCTCGAGCCACAGCCCCAGTGGCTGGCTCAGTCGTTACCGGTCTTTCCGTTGTTGCTGCTGGTGCGTTCGTTGCTCTAGTTCTAACCATCTGCGAAATAGAGTGAAGATGGTAAGATACCAATTTGTATCACCTAGATACCAATTGGACTCAAGTAGTAGCACGAAAGAAAGAATGAAAGAATGGAATTTTTCTAAAGTCTTATAGCCTCTCAAGAAAAGTAAAGGCGTCCCCCTACCGTTCCTTAAGACTCTACTAGACCCGTTCTTGTGTGATGAGACCAATGAACCTAATGCTCTGATACCAAGTCTGTCACGACCCAATTCGGGACGCGACTGGCACCCACATTTACCCTCCTATGTGAGCGAACCAACCCATCTAAACCTTAACATTTCAATATAATATCAACAGAAATAATGCGGAAGACTTAAACTCATAAATAAAATAACTCAACTATTATTATCATCCCCAAAATCTGGAAGTCATCATCACAAGAACATCTATGATCAAATTGCTAAACTAAACTATCTAAGAATGTCTAAGAAGCTAAAATTACATAAGAAACTAGTCCATGCCGGAAGTCAAGGCATCAAGACTTATAGAAGAGATCCAGTCCAAGCTAGAAGCGTTAGCTCACCCTGAGATCCGGTATGACGAAATCTGGCCCGAGTTACTGGTGTGTTGAAGTTGACGGAACGTTTGCTGCATAACACAAATAACAAAGAGGAAAACATAAAAGTAGGGGGTCAGTACAACCACACGTACTGAGTAGATATCATCGGCTAACTCAAAATAGGGAACAATATATATCAATAATAATGTAAATTAACTACATTACTCAACATGTAGAAACAGCAATTACTTTATCATTAACAATTACCGTCAAGTTCACACATGAGGACTCAAGCCTCAATACCATACTCATTTGGGAATTAAGTTCATTAGATTGAGTATATTCATTATCTTTCAAGATTCATTATCTTTCTTCCTCTTGTGTCGGTACGTGACACTCCGCTCCTCTATTTCTATCCTGGTGCCGGAACGTGGCACTCCGATCCTCATATACTATCCTGGTACAGGAACGTGGCACCCGATCCTCATATTCTATCCTGGTGTCGGAACGTGACACTCCGATCCTCATATTCATTCTATCCTGGTACCGGAACGTGGCACCCGATCCTCATATTCTATCCTGGTGTCGGAACGTGACACTCCGATCCTCATATTCATTCTATCCTGGTACGGAACGTGGCACCCGATCCTCATATTCTATCCTGGTGTCGGAACGTGACACTCCGATCCTCATATTCATTCTATCCTGGTACCGGAACGTGGCACCCCGATCCCCTAATTCATCAAGCCTTCTTTTATACTAAGGCATCCTCATTATCATTATATAATTTATCAAGCCTTCTTTCATACTAAGGCATCATCAATCTTATTATATAATATATCAAGCGAATTAGGGTTCTTTCAAGATTTGGGATTCAATAGCTTCATCATGCTTTGTTAATTCATCACAATTTCGTAATCATAATCATGCAAGCATACAATTTAAGCACATAGCAGGGTTTACAATACTGTCAACACATAACATTCACTATTAAGAGTTCACTACGAATATCGTAACATAAACCATAACCTACCTCCACCGAAGAATGGAAAATCAACAAGAAATTCCCAAGCTTGTTTTCTCCCCTTTGATCGACTGCCCTCTCTCTCTTTCTTGTTCTTTCTCTTTTGTTTTCTTATGTTCAAACCCTCTTTTTTTACCCTAATTAATCATATAATTAAGTGTGAAAAAGGACAATAAACCACACTAACTCACTTAAGGTTACCCCTTTTAACCCCTAAGTAATTAGACTTATTAATGTTAACCCTCAATCTTTATAATTAAGGAAAGAATAGTCAAAAACGACCCTTAAAACGTGTGGAGAATTCCTAAACTGCCTGGGATTGCGCAGCCTGTGACGGCCCGTCGTGCCTGCGACGGTCCGTCACGATGGCCGTCGCCACCTCCCAAATTCCAGGTGGTCTGTGACGGCCCTTCACCCCTGTGACGGTCCGTCCTGCACCTCCGTCATGACGGTCAGAAACTCGTTTCTTGCACCAAATTCTCAAAAGTTGAAGTGTTTTGCAACGGGACTCACGACGGTTCGTCGTGTATGTGACGGCACGTCCTGCAGGTCCGTCACAATTTACAGAGAGTCGATTTTAATATCCAATTTGAAGAATTCTAAGTGTCATGGGACGACACCTCCTCGACGGGCCGTCGTGACCACGACGGTCCGTCGGGACACACGTCGTCTCAGCCAGTTTTCCCCGTATTACAATCTGCTGCTCAAACGACTAAACAGGTCGTTACATGATATCTCTCTTATTTTTTCTTTTCTGGTGGTCTTTTAGATGTGATTGCATGAATTAGATAGTATCTCTATGCTTGAAGGAGAAAAGGTGAGTCTTGATGCTTACTTTGGTTTTATTGTTTGATGAGTATGTGTGCAGTTGAATAATTGTATGTGTTGTTTTGATGCCATTTATGGATATATATATATATATATATATATATATATATATAAGATATATGAGAAATGACATGTTATGCGAAGATTTTGTTATAAAATTTTTATAACTTGTTACGAGTTATTGTGATTATTAAAATGAGTTACCTTTTCGAATAACAAGTTGATTTATGGTTTTGTATGATGATAGTCTAATGATATGGTATAGGTAGAAATCCTTTGAATGAAAGTTGTAAATATCTAAAGATACATGTTGCCTTTATACATGTCAAATGGTTCAATTGTTGCCTTTTTAAGTATGTGAGATTCTTCATAGTTACCTTGTATGGATTGCAGTCTTTTGTATAACCCTTTATTTTAGTGGTGAAGCTAATGTCCTTACTTTGTAAGTTGATTGTGGAGTATGTTAGTAGTTGGAGAACATGCATGAATTTTCCCCTTATGAACCTTTTCTAATAGTTGGAAAAAGGGGAAGAAAAGAATTTTTCATCCATAGGTTGGAATTATTCTTTACACTAAAGTTGACTTAGGATGATGTAGGTATCCCTTAAACCTTATAGAGGAGAGAATTAATGTTGACCTAATTTAAATTGGTTAGTTGCCTTTTTAGGTAGATCTTGAGTTTTGAACATTTGAGAAAGAGGTCTTTATGGCTAAGTTTCTTCTATTATTTTCACCAAGGTTTCCATGACGCTTGATATTCCTAATATAGTTGAGACCTTAAATGGTTGGGTGGTATGACTTAACTTTGTTGTTATGGATTTTCTTTAAGTGATGAGCTTAGAGGAATGATGAGGCTTGAAGTGTTATCTATTTATGATTGAGTTAGTAGACTATTTGATATGAGATTAGGAGTGAAGACACTCAATGATGTTTAACCTTCTTGCGTTTGTCTACACTGACTTGACCTCGGTGTTTAAGGGCATGATATGCTTAGGATTATCCTAAGTGGAGGGATTATGTAATTAGACCGTAAGATTTTGTGTACCCTTAATGTTCCTATTTGGAGTTTCACTTCAATTTCTTTAAGTTAAGAATAACTTTTGAGTGGTGTAAATAAAGGGTGTGCATGAGATTAGATCCCAAGAGAGGGATGATGTTCTTAGTTGCTAAGGTTGGTAACCTAAGGTTCTCTTAAGGTTTGAAATTTGCTCTTAAAGGGGTTTACCCTATGGGGGGGGGGGGATTAAAAAGTGAGTAATAAGGTTGAAGATATCCCTATACTTCTATTCATAATTAAGATAGAAATTAAAGAGTTCCTAGTAGCTTGTTATAATAGTAGTCTTGCATAAATTTTAACCTGCATGTTCTCTATATGTTACGTATATCTTAATTGACACTATGTTAAGGATATTTTAAATGCTCTAAATTGTAGAAAAATAGGATTTTGATTAAATTCATGTTTTCTCATATTGATAGTTCATCTTTAGATGTTAGTTGTGCATTTAACTTCATGAGATAATGTAAGGAGCATGTTGATGTCACTTACAATGTGTAGTATCTTTAGACATTAAAGAAAAATATAGTCTCCTTAAATTAAAAATGATCTCCTTTATTTTAATGATCGTATTTAAATTAAAAACTTCTTGCCACGAATCCCCATGGACCACCAAAGGAGTCCTCTAGGAGGACTCAAAGGATGCTTAGACACTGCATTCGTAGTGTCAATCTATGATAAATGAATGACACCGCATAGTGTAGGTGACGCCCTGTCAATGGGGGCTGTTTCTCCACACTTAGTTGTGGGAGCTTAAGCTCCTAAAATGTAGCCTCAGTCACCATCTACGGAGCACTATTTAGGCACGGTCGACCAGATAATGGTCCGTCGACTGGCTCCCGTCGATGCTGCCTACAATATGCAGAATGCATGCTTCCATGATTAGGGGTGCATGAGAAATTTACCCCACGTTACTAAATTAATATGGACAACTAGTATGGGTTACTTTTGGTATATTAAATTAAATAAGAAGATCAAAATCGAATTTTCAATTTAATTTAAAATTTCACCCTTTCCTCTCACAACAAAAACTCTATAGAAACTTTTATTGGAAATAAAGCTCAAGAGCAGCCATTGTGATGAATTCTCAAGCTTTCTTGTTAATGTTTTCTTAGTATTCTTCATCCTTAGTTATCAATTCTCTAAGGAGTTAATTCAAAGCTTTTCACATGAGATTTCATTAACAAACCTTCAATCTTTCAATCTAGCCATAGGTTCCTTCTCAAAATGATTTCAAAAGCATGCTTATGATCAATTGATGATAGCTATTGTTTTTAAATTTTATTTCAATAGCATTTTATGGTGAACCCATGATCCTACCAATTTCTCAATTAGCTTATATTATGGTTATAATGATCGTGAACTTAGGATTATTGTTGTGTGATTCGATTATGATAACTTGATTATAGATACTTTCTTCTATGTAAATTATGAGGTGTGGTTATCATGATACCCAATGTGATTACATGCCTAGTCTTTACATCTGGAATCATGTGTATGTCTTGATGGTGTCCTTCACATTTGAATGAAGTTGTTAGGGTTAGAATTTTTCTATGTGCTGTCATTGATGAAGTGCTAATGATAAATGACCCCTACCTATCTACCCTTGTATAAGTGTGTGATCTTAGACAGTTAAAAGTCTTGGATACAATGTTGAAGTTGTGTTTTCTCCTATGCTATAATGTAATGTGTGTCCTATGCATGAATGTGTATGTGATCTTAAGAGGGTGGCTGCCTTATTGTTTTGTTGATAGACATTATGTTATAATATTGAACAATGTACACATGTTCACACCTCATTCATGTTTACAAGTAGTATAGGTTGATGGTGTCTAATCAAAGGATAATTCTCAAATGCACTAATGTTGTTACACCCTAAAAATGAGCTAGGTGAATTAGATCCTAAAAAGTTGGTTATAAATTTATTTAATCTTAAAATTGATAAATATAGTGTTAGTAGGCATGTGTGAAGTTTCCAAATGTTTTGAAGTCAAACGTCCAAGACATTTCAAGGTTTTGCCTTTGAAACCTACTTGTGTTTCTTAGTGTACTTTAAAATGTTTTACATATTAGTTTAGCTTGAAATTGATGTGAAAGGTTCCTAACATGTAAAACAGAGTTTTTGAGATGGAGATGTCCGGGGACGACTAAACAATAACCGTCATAGGGGTCCTTGATGTGGACTAAGCCTTACAAAATCAAGTTTCCAATGCAGTAGCAACTTAATCATTTAGGGAACCAGTCCGCCTCGCAAAAGTGGTCTATCAAAGTCCAAAACATTCTACCTATGGCAAACACAAGGCGGACATCACTGTTTTAAAATTTAATTTCAAAATCTTGCACAAGAAGCTCCCATCACGAACTTGTTTCGCGACGATAATTTCGAAAATTTAATTTTAGTTTGACTTGGTTAAATGGTCCTATAAGTTCAAGTTTCTTTTGGGTATTGTGGGGACTAGTCATTGTTGTTATTGAACCTTTGTAACTCAAATTCACCTTTCAAATCAAAACCCTAAAGTCGATAACAAAACATCTGGAGTCCTTTATCGAAAACCTCCATTGACGAATCTTTTAAGCTCCATGGAAGAAGAAATTTTTTCCAAGTTTTTCTCCCTAACTCTTGTGGGATTTTCTTCACATTTATGTTATGGTGTTTCATCCTGGACTCCTCTCCTATTCAAGGAGCCAATTTCAATAGTTTCTAAAGATAGTCAAAAACATGAAATCTTCTATTTTGAATTTTTGCCATGGGTTATTTCATAATAGATTTGAATCAATATTTTATGATTAAAATGTTGTTAATACAATGTTTTAAGTCTAAATTCTCAATGAACCCATGAAAATTATGAATTTCTATTTTGGCCCTAATATGGGTGATTTGATCATTGGTGTGAGTCACGACACATCTATGGGCGAGAGGCTATACGATGATAGAGTTTTCCTTCTTTTCTACTCTTATGTAGTGAAGTAGTAAGAAGTTTTGCGTTTTCTTTTATTATGGTTTTCCTTGTGGCATATGAGATGAACACAAGGAGGACACATGATAGGAGAGTTGAGGAGAATGACATGATTGAGGAATGTACTCCTCAAGTTCAACAAGTTGACCAAGTTCTTCAAGATACTCAATTTTCTCAAGGGTCTCAAGGAGATAGATATGCTCAAGTCCCTATGGTTGATGAAGGTAATTATTCTCTGGTGGTTCCTTGGAAATGACTTATCGGGATAATAAGGAGCCTTTACGTCTTTTAGCCCGAGACTTGACTACCCATATGATAGGGGTATTGAGCGTTGAGTGAATGTTGTGAAGAGAACTATGAAATCTTGATTGACAAATTTTGTGAGGATGAATCCTCATATCCTTCTTTTCTATAAGGTTGAACAAGATCCCCAAAAGTTCTTAGATGTATTTACAAGGAGTTAAATGCCATGGGGGTGACTTATATGGAGAATAAAAAGTTAGTTTTGTACCAAATCAGGTTACTCAAGTGTGGTACACTCGATGAAAGGGCAATTGGCCGATTGAGTCGGCTCATATTTAGTGTGAATAATATAAAGAGGCTTTTCGAGGAAAGTACTTTTTCCGTGAGAGGAGGGCGATGAATGTAGAAGAGTTTATTAATACTAAGCAAGGGAATATGAGTGTTAAGGAGTACTCATTGAAGTTGACTATGTTGTCTAAATATGCCCCATCCTTAGTGTCTAATCCTAGGGATGTGATAAGTAGGTTTCTAACCGGGGTCGCCGACTTGGTGAATGAAGAATTTTTTATGACCATGCTATATGAAGATATGACTTTACCTAGGCTCATTGTTTATTCTTAATACATATGGGGATCAAAACATTGTATGATTGATAAAAAATTAAAGAGAAGTTTGCAAGGTGATCAAATTCAATCTAGGTTCGAGAAGAAGTTTTCAAATCAAGATGAATCTAGGAGTGCTAAGGTTAAACTTGAGAAGGGTAGTGGTTCTCAAGGTTAAATGACTAATGTGCTACTTGTGGAATGAGGCAGTATGGGCAATGTCAATTGGATAGCGAGAGTTGTTTTAGCTATGGTAAAGACGAGCACAAGGTGAGAGATTGTCCTTCTATTTCTTCTATAAGAAAGGAATGTAAGCAAATTACTCCAACTGTTACGGGTGGTGATGTTCCAAAGAAGAATTTGATCTATGCACTCCAGACTAGAGGAACAAAGACGGATGATGATGATGATAATTGTAAGGTTTAGTATTCTATATTTTTTTATGAGTTCATTCTTAGTAGGGGAGTATGGTTAGTAGAGGATCTAGATGATCATAGTAGCGTGTTGCATGTTGCATTGTGTTTAGGAGTATTATTGGAACTAAATTTTATTAATTCCTTGAATTGTGCATTGTATGAAGTTATGATGATTTTGTCAAGTGTATTTATATGGATATATCTTGCATATTACCATGTTTCTATCATCAATTGCCTAAATGTTGAATTTTCAAATTTTGAAGATTGTACACTGTCAGGGAATTTAGGTTACTTTAAAGATTATGGAAGATCGACTAATTTGTTCTTTTGTTGAACATTGTTGTAGTATCGATAGAACTGATGTATATGAGCATGAAAATGAATGTAAAAGAAATTCATTCAATTTGGAATGAATAATGTATTTTTGATGGCATAATGAGTTGTAGAATATGCTTGTATCTTTGTGTTGTGTTTTCCGTCTCTTGATTATGTGAAAATTATTTTTTCATAGATTATGTAGTTTATAATGTGTTATGTTTTAGAGATATTAGCTGAATCGTTAATCTTGGGAGTGTTCAGTGAGTGGCAAATGTCATTGAGGACGAATGTTGTAAAAGTGGGGGAGAATGTAACACCTCTAAGTGACATACGCGAATCTAGAGCCTAAAATATTTATCATGTAGGCCTAAGGTACTAAAATGGTTTATTATGATGTAGTGAGGCCGTGTCTAAAAATTTAGGTTAATTGAAAGTCAAACGTGAAGGGACGACTATGACGTTTGACGACGAGATACCTATGACTTATGACATCTTTATATGAGTTATGATGGTGTTTAAGTTAGTGTGTCAAATTTCATGATGTTTGGAGCTCAAACTTCCAAGAACGTCCAAGATGTTCGTAAACTAGTCAAATGACACCTAAGAACGTCTAAGACGTTCGGAAACTAGTCAAAATTGAACTAGTATGTCGGAGTGTTTCGTAGTGATATTTTTGGGGATGGTTTGAAAGTGGAAGTGAGTATCAATGGTTCATACGTGTAAACTTACTTTCAAAGGGTCCAAATATCTGGGAATGACACCCCGGGGACCATCCGAAGGGTCCCCAAAGAGGATACAAACATGGGACAGCCAAGCTGCCGTTCCAGCCAGATTCTTGTGGTGGTTGCGCGTTGCACAGCTTGCACTTTAATCAGAAAAATTTTACCTAGTGATGAGGGGCTGTTCAAAATCATTCTGTCTAAATTTTTTATAGAATCAACATTTTAGAATGCCTCCGTGGCGTCCAGTAAACTCATAGATTTGGCCGCTTCATTTTTGAGTCAAATTTGTGTTGGTTAAAATGTAAAATAAATGAAGGGGTCTTTTGGGAAATTTTAGGTATTATTTATTGACGGTTATTGAGTCTCTTTATAATCCTAAACTCACCAATCAAAGTTCAACCCTCAACTCAAAACTAAGCCTCTCCATTCTTCACTCAAAAACCAACATTGTTGAAGCTTTGAAGCTCCAAGGAAGAACATTATTTTCAAAAGTCTTTTTGCATCAATCTTGTGGTCTTTTAATCACAATATAGCTATGGTTCTTCATCTTTGAAATCTCTTTCTGGAAGAGGTCAATTCCAATGATTTTTTGAATATAAAAAGATTATTTCTCCAATTTTGTGATATAGCCATGTGTTCTTGCAAAAAATGTTTTTAATCATTATAACGTTATTTAATCAATGTTGTTTTTAACCAAAAAAAATCTATGAATACATGAAAACCATGCAATCCTACTTTTTACTATTTTATGGGTGAAGTTATCATATTTGAATGTTTATGAATTCTAGTATAGTTTTCTTTAGGCTATTGATAGATGTAATAATTGTATTGAATTGATGTATAGGATGTCTTAGCTTAATAAATCTATATTTAATTGATATATATTAATTGATTATTGTGATATTTGTATTTAATTAATTATCATGGCCATGGGTAAGGGACTTTTGGTATTGTATTGGATGACTTAGCTATGGATTGAAGTGGTGAGAATGGAGTGGTGGTACTCTTCCCTAATTCTGTTTATTTTATGCAATGTAGGTTTGAATTATGTTGTGACTAGTATGGTCACTTTCTGGTTGAGATTCTATGTGTTATACATGTGAATTTTGTTGCCTCGTCTTCATTACGTTATGTATTATGATTAACATTGCCTTGTCGGCGGCAACTATGTGATAAAATGTGTTGATTTTGTAGTTAAACTATGTGGTGTATGATCATATCAATCTACTTGTGACTAACGTGATAGTATGTGTTCTTCTAGTGATGTTCAAAGGTGATCATGTTAGACTATGACTATGTTCTTATATATGTTGTCTTATAATGGATGCATGATTCTTCCTACCTGGTTATAGAGTCATATGATGGCTGTATTAATGATTATATATATTATATAGGATGACCTATAGTTGACATGGTTGTGCCTATGTGTTTCTTGATATTATATGCTATATATGATAAAGTGAAGTTTTTATGTATCGTGTTTAGGTAGACCTAAGTCCCTCTTGAGTGCGAATGCGGGAGCTACTCCACAAGGCATTCAAGTTCCTCCTCAAGTGCAAGTTGCTGCAAATCATCTAGTTTTGGTAAATCCTCTAGGCACAATAGGCTTTGAAAGTTTTAGTTGGAGTCCCTACGTCTTCTTCAAGACCATTACTTGAATGTTTTTATGTTATTAATGTATCTTAAATTCACTAAATAATGTAATGTCTTAAGTTGAAAATTGAATTTCAAATGAATAAACACTTTCCTAGAGTATTTAAGGGTTGTGTAGGAAAGGTGTAATGGGGTAAGGAAATGGTCATTTCATCTCTAACTTAGGTAAGTCTTAGTAATGATTATGGTTAAGGAAATGGATCGATTATTTGGCCATGATGCTAACCTAGGTAAGTCATAAGGATTACTTAGTCAATCTATAAGAGGTTAATTATGGACATTATCTTCTTGATTTACTTGAGTAGTGAGTTGGATAACCTTGGAAAGGAGAATGTCATGCTTGATGTATGCTATTGTATTTAATGAGAATTATTCTATCCTAGGTAGTCTGTAAGATCCCTTAAATGTGTGTGTGATAGGGATTTTATGGGCGGTCGTTCCACACTACCCATGTGAACCTTGGAATAACCTTTTGTAGGAGGATATCATATTTATGTGCTTGATGTATAGTAAGTGTGTATGTATCTCATTCTAAGTTGTCTTAAGGATATATAAGCATGCTTTGAGAGGGTGTATGGGCCGTCTCTCTTTGTATGACTTAAGTTAGTCTTAGGATATCTTTTAGTGGGTTTACTATATGCTAACATATGAGTAAAGTAAATCTAAGGAACTTCACTCTACAGCGAAGGGTACTTCACTGTAACAGTTAAGGGGATTTCACTGTAACAGTGAAATATTTACTGCAATGTATCTTAATTTGTTATTAATTGTTTAAATGATTTCTTACGTATTACTAAAGTTATAAACGCTGTAATTATGCATATAGTATGATGTTTTAATCAAAAGCATGTTATATAACATCTAATATGCTAACCCCTTCTTTTCCCTTTTAGAATAAAGTGTAGCGAATTGGAAGTCTCGATGTACCATGTAGGTTTAGGTTTTTAAGGGTTAAAGATGAAGCAATTGTGAGTCTTGATCGATTCGAGGACAATATCCACATGATCCATTATGTCTTAAGTCTTTACTTTATATCTTGTATGGGCTTAGTCCCAAGTGTTGTATACTATAAATTTTAGATGGTTCAACAGATTACTGTAAAGGTTTAATGTTTTGATCAATGTCTTCCTCTTGTGTATTGTTTATGAAAAGATTTCTTCGCATGTGAAGAAAGTTTTAAATTCTTACTCATTTTAGTATGTTATTATTCATGAATTATATGAGAGACTTAGATGAGACTTCTTGAAGACTCATATGCCGTGTGAGGAACTCAAGGATACTCTAACATCTAGGGTGTACTTGAGGGTTGTGACACATACACTTCATATAAAACACACAAAGACTCCCCATTTGGAAAGTCTAGTTAGTGCGATGGATAGATGGAATCCCATACTACCACCTATCTTTGTAGTACATTCTTCTACAAGTAACATGGCGTACTTGACATCTCAGAGGTCTTATACAATTCCATAGTTAACATTCATCGCAGTTCTTATTGGTAAATTTAGTGGAAAATTTAATACTTTTCTTAGCACATAATATGCCAGAAACTTCAATTCATATATATATATATATATATATATATATATATATAATAAAAAAAAAAAAGTCATAATACATAGATAGTGTGTAAGTCTCTTTTTCGTTTTTATACTCGACATCATATAATATAATTTGGACACGACCCTTTTACATCGTAACATTATACTTAAACTATTACAATACATTCATTATAGACTTGACATAGGAAATCCTTGGAACATAAGGATTCCTTTTTCCTTGAGCTTGGGAAACACATAACAAGTTCCTCAATCATAGAGACATCCCTTAAGCATACATAACCTATACTTTGTGTAAAAACTAGATAAGAATGTAGTTAATATAATAATGCAATAAGTATGACAACCACTCAAAAACATGCATATAAAAACCGACATTCAAATGAAATAATACTTCATGCCTTTTTGAGAAAATATTCATAATACCTTTACATTGTAAGCCTTATATCATTCACATAATTCATATAGTCATGTTTAATGATCATATATCATATAAAATCGCACATTGCATTTAAGGCATTTACGGACCTCCCATACAGTAAGCTTCTCACATTGCTATTTACTCTTTAACAGTGGACTTTTTCTTTTAACTCACTAACCTCCCAAGTAACCCTGTAGTGATACTTGGTGCAATGCATCACCTTTAGCCTACAATGAAAACCATATATACACCTTACATAATCCAACACATACCATCATAGAAGTATAATACATCATACACACATCTAAGCCAAGACACTTATTATATTACATTGAACCCTGTTCAATTTTCACATATACTACCTTTTGTTCACATGAATCATTTTAAGACCTTACACACAATCATAATATAAGTCAACTAGTGCAATATACATATGAAGCCCCATAATCTCAAACATACTTCGTAAACCTTTCATGAGACCATAAGCCTTAATATTAAATTCATACATCAACATAGTAAGTAAAGAAAACTTCATCCAAACTAGGAAAGACCTTCATCATATAACCTAGATAATGCGTATAAGAATAAAACCACATCATATAGACTCATACCATGTATTTCATCACAAAAAGTAGACAACACCATATTTTCATGCATAAGAATAATATACATTGTGCATTAAAACACCTTACTAGAACTTACCCTCAAGAGATACTGGTGCAATGCATAGGTGAAGTTCCATACCCCTAGCTACACTAAGAAACTACCCTTAGGTTATCCTAGTTATGGTCCTTTAATGTACATTACTTCCATTGTCTATTTTACTTTAAGGAACTATATACTTCTTCGACTCCAAGATCATGGGTCCTAAACATCGAATTTTGTGTTGTAGAGCCTTACAACAATGAAGGTGTTCTTACCTAGCCAGTGTAGAACATTAGCACACTCTACATAATAAGTGAATTCACTTGCTAGATCCTATGTGTAAAGCATAGTTCATAGAACTTGGGGGCCGTCAAAGTAACATCACTCTACACCCTATTCGGGTAAAGAGGCTATCCACCCCGTGAGGACCTTGGTGACTTACCTTTCTCCAATGGGAAGGGACACCTCTAAACTTCAAGTTCCCTCGGTGCTAAACTAAGTTCCCTTTTAGTTAAAATTCCTTTATTAACATTACTTTGTAATAATATCGCTATTAGAAGATTCACTCCTCATTTACATAACTCAAAGGTCATAGATGAACCTTCATAAACCTAAATACTTACAGAAACCCTTAGAAATGTACATACAATATTAAAGCACCTATGTAGTTTAGGGTACACTTGCGCACACCTTTCAAGGCCCTTCCATTTACAAGATCATCATACATGTGTGTGTATATACTTATATGTTAGTAAAACTTCCACTTAACACAATAAGGTTACACAAATTCATACATCAACGTATAAGTGTATATATAAGAAATCCTTTCTATAAAGACAATAAGACTGAATGCACATTCATAATATAACCATGAATTCGTATTCATGTACATAAACAACAAAACTAAGGAACTATCCTATTAAGTAACACATGTGGAATGCATATAAAATGTCACATGCCCTTGACCATACTATATGTCACGACTGGGGTCTAGACCTAGCTGAAACCAGCATAAGTGACCTCTCATAGGTTGCAGACAATCCTACTTATATCGTCATTACATTCATTTGGTTAACTTTAGCAGAAAATTTAAAACTTTTTGTAAATCTTGAAGTGTACATAGACTTCATGGTTATAGCATGCATATGCTTATAAAGAAGTTCATTACTCATCTGTATCAACCATCTAATAAATTATTAATCAATCTTGAAATAATAACCTTATAGAATAAGTAACAATTGAAAAACTGACACCATTACATAGGTCTGAATAATATAGGAAATAAATACTAGTGGAACATGATCCACTAGCCTAAAATTATTACTAAGCTAGAAAATTAACAGCAGGTATCCTTAAATGAATGAGGACCTACCATGTTCAGATGAAAAGCTTTTATGTCCAAAATGTTGTGATGAATGTCTTCATACCATCCTGAACCTCCACCTAAAAGTATGGGACTATTACACACTTGTACTTAGTATGTGTGTATGCAAGTACACACCAAGGACATGAATGATTAAGAAGATCTCTCTCGTAATGATATGAATAATTGAAGGAAATGTTAGTTGGACTTGGCAAATATGATTTGGAAAATCATGCTATGAGAGTAACATGCATAATCATTATTTTCATATTGCACCCAACACATAACATATTTCATACAGCACATACATATCACACATATCATTCACTTATATACAATGAAACCTTCGAATCACCAATTTAACATTAGGACTCCCCAAACGAGGGATCAACATATGGGACCTCAACTTGGGAGCTTTCTTTAGCAAACATAGAGTCTGCTTCATTCATTCATACGTACTTCACATTATTCATTTCATTCATTCGTAGTGTTACATAAACACCAGCTATACCTACAAGGACGTTGAAGAATCTCATCGGGATCATGAAGTGCAATAACCAAGAATGACCTAATGTCATTGTCTTGCACATATATCTTCAGTATCATTCATTCATTATCTTTCATACTTTTAGGATCTTCAACTTTAACAGGAATAGATCATGTGAGCATCATAAAATCTGGTGTCTTCCCCTTTCCGAAAAGAGGTGAAGTCACTAGCCAAGGTGAAACAAAAACATCCCTCGCTCGCTTAGGTGGGAAACCACAGGCTAGTTCTTTGTGTTAGCAGCATAGTTCAAAGACTAGGATATTTAGGGAGAACCATACCAACCTTGGTGGACAGTCTCATCTCATGAGAACTTCGTGAACCCCCGCCCTTTGCGAAAGAAGGCATCACCTTTCATAGCTAGCCTATCAGTGCTCTGCTTAAAGTTCCTATTTACATTCAACTCACACATAATTGAAGTTTGCTTCTTGTATGAGCTAGTCATATCTCATTAGATTATTTAGCATCTCTTCTTTACGTATTTAGTGTGAATTGCCCTTACACTTACATATATTGTGTGATTGAGACTTGTATCTTAATATTCAACACTCTCTTAGGTGAGTACTTTTGGTAACCTTATATAGGCGTATGTACAACTTCTCTTACTTGCACTAGCCTCATATTGTGGTGCCACCCTGTTCTTTCTTAACATCTTGTTATTTCATTTTTGCTCACCTTTCATTATTTCCTCATCATATAACATACATATGCTCTCTTGGAATTTACATTGAGGGAGATATATTTTAGGTGTATATACAACTTGTCTCACTTGTACTAGCCTATCCTTATGTAGCGAATCTTTCTTTGCTTATTCATCATTTAGCATTAATATACTCTCTTAGAAATTTCATTTAGTTGCATTGATTTTTAGGCATAGATTCAGCTGTCTTACTTGCACTAGCCTATAGTCATGTAGTCACTCTTTGTTTGCTTATTGATTATGAATTTGTTCTTAACACTTTCTTTTGGTGTATGCTTGAGATTTGACTCTACATCATTCTACACTCCCATAGGTGAGTACATTTGGCAACATTTTCCAAGGCTAGGTTGAGACTTGTCTCACCTTTCATCTTAGCCTCTTATTATGTTGTCACTATTTTCATTAGCTTTATCATATTATCTCTTCATAATTACTCACCTTATTACGCAAATGTTCAATTCGTCTGATGCTAATGCACTTGGCCTTTTAGTGTGTTTCACGCTCTTACTTAACCATCTGGGGTCACATCATTTAATCACATACATCTTAGGTTCACTTATTTTTAAACGTAGAATCTATACGTACAAGCCATGAGGCTTCGTCCATTATTCGTTTAAGTGATTCATACTTACCCAAGATTATACGATACAAGACTTATGCATCTTGTAGTTATGGCAAGGTCTCAATTTTGATTCCTATAAGCAGCTTGCATTAAGTGTTTCTTAACGTAAGACTTATGCATCATTACGGAATTGGAAAAGGGAACCCGATTTGGAATCCCTTGAGCAACACATAGTCTTATATTAAATTTTGATTTAAAATTTAAGCTTGGGGACTCAATTTCGAATCCCAACGCCAAGTTTGTTTTCTTACTTTTCTCTCCTTGACTTTTTGTATTTTAGGACGAGAGAATGTGGGATCTATCCCCCACATCCTCATATTTTTTTCCTTTAGTTTTTCTCCTAATTTCCTCATCTATCCGAGAGGTTGTGGGTTCGTTCCCCACACACCTCATTTTTTTGTATATCTCTCTCTTTCATTTAGTAAATTGAACCTTACCCCATTTTGACCCCCTCACCTCATTTATTTTATTATTTAATTTTTCAGCATCTTACATGTGGTGAGGTCTTAGGTTCTATCCCTAATGACCTTATAAATTTAAATTTTTAAAAAAACTCAACATATCCAAACGGCTTAGCCGAGACAAAATTTCTAGATTTCTATAAATTTAGTCATGTTTTTGGTCCGAATTTTCTCATCATTTGTACGTTAACTCTTAGGTAATTCACCGGATATTTCATAAATTACTATGTGCATCGTTTCCAAGTAATCTTATACAAAACAAAACACTTCAACATGCCATTTTCATGCACAAAAACCTGCTTAAGAACACGGCTACACACATATTGCACAAATTTTCATCATCACATAAATCCGAAAATACAGACATGAACATAATCATTATGAAAAAAAATTAAATCCCTAAGTTCAATAAGCATTCATACCCAACCTGCAACAATAGATGGGAGCTAGTTACAGGGATATGCAAAGGGGAAAATTTCTAGTTTATTGATTAGAATTCGACTAAAACTTAGGGGTATATTGGGAAAGGGACAAAGAGGAAGAAAACCCATACCTTTTTTCGTCCATTAACAAATGTTTTTCCAACAAAACTCATACGCAAACTGTTAGTTAAATGCTTTTGCTTTTCCTTTTTTGTTTATTTTTACTTTCGAGTTTTGTGTGGAAGTTCTTCAAGTGATGAACTTTTATTTTCGCTCCTTTTTGCTGATGATGGACGTATGAATGAGAGTGAGAGACGTGAGAATGAGAGTGGAGAGAGATGAGAGTAAGTTTAGGTGTAGAAGTTTTAGTTGAAGATTTAGTCACATTAGGACTCTTTGTTATTTATTTATTCCAATTAATTCAATTTAATCATTGCTTACACAAAGGATCGAACCATGGTGAAGCCTAAATTGCGAAAATCAGTCAATTCGGGTCAACCCTACCCGAATTGTCCACTCCTTATATCAATTAGTTAATTAAATATTTTGGATATTACAACACTTCCCTTAACCTGGAAAAAACCAATTTATCCTTAGACCCACAAGACATAAGATTACCCCTTTCAAGTCTGGTTAAGACTCATCTAGGTGAATCTTAATATCGGGTGCCCTACATGGCTAGACCCAACCTTGCCTTGCTAAACTAACTCACTAAGTTGGTTATCTTGGCTGATGCAAAGGTTCAGAGGTCTTCTTCAAAGTGCATCAATCTGTGTGAATTCAGTCTAATCTAGGCATTCTAGCTACGTTAAACATTACTTAGCATAGTCAATTTCTGGTTGTTTACACTAGTACACCTATAAGGTCATCCTATTAAGGGAATATATAACTAGTTTCATATACATATACTTTACATGAATATTAGTTGTTAAGACCCAAGGTGTATACCCTAGAACTTATGGTATCCTCAAACCTTAACACGTCATCGTCGACCTCTCGGAGATCTAAGACAAGCCCTTAGACATCTTCCATTGCAAAATCTTAAAAATTAAGGAAAATTTAAAACTTTTCATAGAAAATCATTTAGTAGAACATTACTTCATATAGATAAAAAATATTATAATACATAGATAAACTCCAAGTCTGTTGTGCGATATTAGATTCAACATCAATAGAGTACAATAGGGACACGACCCGTAACAACATAAATATGAGTTTAAGCTATTATATCAACTTGAATAAATATCTTGTGATAGGAAACCCTTGAATCATAAGGGTCCCTTTACTTGAACTTGGGAGAACTATCCAAGCTCTTCATTTAGGAGATATTCTCTATGCATCACAACATACAGTTCGTGTTAAAGGATGAAGAATGGTTTTACTACCAGAATGCACTAAGTATGACAACCATGCAAAAACATGCATTTAAAGAGGACATTTCATTTGAAATCATGCAACATGTCTTATTAGTAAACTTCATGAACATAGGAACATATAAGCTCAATTTAGTTCACATACATCATATAGACATGGATACTACTCACAATAGTACACAAATCCATTTATCATACTTTGAGGCATATTAAATACATAGATTACATCTCTTTATATCTTACTTCTTTCATTAAGTAAACCTCACGTGTACTATGTAAAATCTATAACTTTGAGGTCACCTTACAATAGTCTTTAATAATATGCTTCATAAACACAACCACACATACTCACTAGTCATAAACCCATGAAAGACCTCAACATAACATAAGGACCATCACCTAAGAAAACTCCTTAGTCACACTAGCACAATGTGTAGGTAGCATCCCATAATGCTAATTACAATAAGTGTACCTAAAAAGTCATCCTAGACTAGGCATAAAATATTCAACAAGTCATGACATATTCAAACAAGTCATAACACAATCAATCAAGTCATAAAATAATAATCAAGTCATAACATATTCATTCACAACTAGAAGTAGTTCCACATACTTCATACCAACATATAAGGTCTCTTTCCTTTACAACAACCTTAGTAATAAATCATTTAAATCATATCATAGGTAAACTACCCTTGTAACCCCTTCAAAAGTTCACTTGTGATATGTATACATGGAGTTTCATACCCCACATATACTAAGTAAACATTTAGAGCCGTAAGTGTAACTTACATGCATAGTCATATTTCATATCTTAACATAACAAGGTTACTTAACATGCATTCTAAGTCATGTATAGCATAAGTATTTAGTTCATAAGGTTCTCCAATCCTATCTATTGTTGAAGTCATTTAGTGCAATGTATAGGTAGGGTCCATATTCCTCTTCTAACAAGTACATTTCTCAAGGAATATAGATTAGTATTAAGGACTATAGAATACACACATGTTTAGTATCAAGGATTATAGACTACACACACTCACATTACATCATAGTAGACAAGAACATACTCATTCATTAGAATAGAATCTTCCTAGTATATTTTGTTTACACATATATATAGGGTTCATATAGGTAGGGGTCATGCTACGAGGATATTCATCATCACTAAGCATATAGACCACAACTTAACTTCACATAATAATCACACGTATACATATAACATCATCCCCGCACCTAGGACATGCAACTAGTTTTGAGGCTATTGATATACTTCATATAACATCAATTCACTTAGAACATGATACTAGAATTAAAGGAAAATCCTTCAACTTCCTAAACATGGAAATCATCACATGAAATCATCTTGTATCTAAGGACTTCAAGTCCATTATTATATCACATAAACATGAACAAAAATGTAAACATCGCCACCATAAATGGAACATATCATTCAACACAATTCAATAGAATGTTCTAGGCTTATTAGAAGATATAGGTCAACTTGAAAAATCTCCAAGCTAATTATCATATTTGATCATTCCTCCACAATTAATATTCATTTTATAGAGAAAGTAATAGAAATAAGCAATTTAATACAATCTAATCATAATGATATGAACATTTAATTAAGATGACAATATCCATATTATAGGCCAATTTGAGAAATATGGAGGATCATGTGTTCTTTATAAAATTGGATTGAAAATCATAATTAAGACATCAATTAAATTTAAATCCATCGTTATAATGACTTTGAAATCAATTTAATAATGAAACTATTGCTAGATTGAAAATTTGGAATTTTGGTCTTTGAATAACTTTTGAAATTCATTGATTAAACTCCATCGATGAACGGAAAACTAAGTAAGAGGGATTATGATACCTTTTTGATGGAATAATCATTAATAATTGGAGAAGAAACCATATAAATCCACCCCTAGCTTGATCTTGAGTTTTAGTCTCAAATGGAGGTTTTGGGAGAAACTGGAAGAGCTTTGACTTTTGTTGATTTTTTTTCATAATGGGGGTTGGAACATTTTCTTAGGAAAAGGTTTAAAAAGGTCTTAAAATAGTTAATAAACATTTACCTAAGTTACCAAAACACCTCCATACTTTTTTAGACTTTTATACATTTCAAACTAAACTTTCAGCTTTCAGAACTTCGTCGGGGAACAAGTATGCGTTGCGGAGCTGTTCCCACAAGTTCTTTGGATTCAATTTTTGGAACGTATAGTACGAAACCAGGGCGCGACACACCTGTGATTTACCAAGGCACAACCCCTGCTACCTTGGGCAGCTTGCTTGGCAAAAGTTTGGGGTCCCTTCGTAGGCCCCTACGGCGATCCTTGGGGGGTCGGACCTAGATGTTTTGACCCATAACATGCCTATTAATGTAATAGCGTAAACTACACGGCTTCTAAACTCCAAAAAACACATAAAATTAAGACAAACATAAAAGTAATTTATAGAACATCTAAAGACAAACTTTCAAACGTCTTGGATGTTCTTAGACGTTTTACCTCCAAACTCTTCCAAACATAACATACTGACTTCTAACACTATAATAAGTCATTTAAGGACTTAATAAAATCATAAGGAACATGTTACACTCTAATTCAACCTAGATCATTTTGAGGGTGTAACAATACTCCCCCGATTGGAAACATTCGCTCTCAAATTACACTTGAAACATTTTAAACACTTTGAAGGAGTCAATGAGTCTTGTAGTAGATTAAACACTTCAACATGTTATCACATATAAGTAAAAAATTAACATAAATTACCATGAAATACTAATTTCATGCCAGCATGCAATCAAGGAATCAAGATCAAACACGGACCACTTCTACAATTCACTCCATGCATGCATACTTCTTCATATTCATTGCAATTTGGGGGAACTACTTTCTCAAACATTAGACATGTTCATCATTTCATCAAAAGGTTAGACATACAATGGATTTCAATTTCACTTATAAGCATAATTCATACATTAACTCGTGAGAAAATTTTGAACAATTAATTGAGTTGCACAAGAATCATGAATAATGTAGATCGACTACAATCTTCTAGTCTAAACATAATACCATCAAGGTCATATGTGAAATTACCACGATTAGCTTTGTTCGAGGATGAACTACCTTCTCCTAGTAACAAACTATACACATGGCCTCATAGAGTTCATATGATAGCAATGTGTCGAGGTTAATTCATATTTAAGGAGGATTTCTTTACTCCAAATTACATTATGCTGATACATTTTTCCTTTTGAAATTAACATGGTAGGTCACACCAATAACATCACTAGCTTTTATAAACATGCATCATTTAGGGAAATTTATTACCCTTAATAGGCACACCCAAACATACATAGGCTAGACAAACCATGCCTCCTCAAGATTAAGCCTAGAGTAACACTCCCCAAATCGGAAAAGTTACACATTTTTCAAAGAGACGCATCATTTCTTAATTAAAGGCGACTCCATTTCTCATAGTGAGGCCAAAACACCACACAATATTAGTTACATCAAGCATGATAATTATGATATGTAAGGAAATCAAATTTCACTTTTCTCATATAAGGATGCTCCACGGTATGAGAAACATGCAAATTTATCAAAATTACCCTTTTCATACAATAATGACCTTTCGTAACATTCATAATAAAGATCCATTTATGATATGCATTCCGTATAAAAAAACATGCAACTTATGCTTTTATGCAAGAATACTATCATAAACAAGCTTCTTAATAACTCTTTGGGTCAAGCATGAGTAAGAATAGAAGGAAAGAAAGGGATATCTACAACTTTTCTACTCTAACATCCTTCCCCACTGAGGATATACCAATTTAAGAGCAACTCATCTCAACTCTAAGAAATTTTATCTTACAACTATTATCAACTAAGCACATCATCCCTCTCTTCGGATCTAAGATTATGAACACCCTTCTTACCATCACTTCATAGTGTTTTTCAGCCTAGTGAA
The DNA here is from genome assembly GCA_027705065.1 of Solanum peruvianum. Taxonomy (NCBI): domain Eukaryota; kingdom Viridiplantae; phylum Streptophyta; class Magnoliopsida; order Solanales; family Solanaceae; genus Solanum; species Solanum peruvianum. Next base: position 34,201,949 of record JAKWJD010001763.1, on the reverse strand, counting down.
GTTCAAGGAAATTCAACAAACGGACATGAAAGGAAATTAACATCTTACCATCTATGCACATTATCCCCCACATGGGGTAAGTCAAATCAATGTTCATCATCTTATGCACTTTAAAACTAAGGTCAATGCAAGTCAATACCAACCTATAAGGTTCATCACTTTTGGCGGAACCTTCCAACCAACCATACAAAGGTACAATCTAAGCACTTTTTCTATTGAACATACTCAAATTCAATCTTAAAAGACAACTAACCACTTGAAAGTAGGTCCACATTAATTATCTCCTTTTCTTTAAAAGTTAAGGGGTACATACCATACATCCCCCTAAGTCATCTTAGGGTAATTGTACATCCAACTTATGGAATAAAACTCCTTTCTCCCTTTTTACCACTCATAGAATAGGTTCGTAGTCGGAATCATTAACTAGTCATAAGGGTCCTCCCATTAACTAGCATTCTTAACGATCACTTTACAAGGCTCAATGCACTATTTTCCCTCCTTAGGAGAAAGCCTTTACAAAAGATTCGAATCCACATAGGCAAATTATGAAGCACTTTACATATACAAAGGCAACATTAATTTTTTCATTATATACCACATTCTTCAAGACTTTTTAAGCCTATATCATAACATCATGCTACCATCCTACACAATCATAATGCAATGCGTCATTCAAAGTGGAACTCCATTAAGCCACAACAACTACTAACAAGCTGTAACTGCATCATATCACAACTTCTCACCATATATTCTCCTTCCTCATTAACAACCTAGAGCCATAAATGGCATCAATCAAAATATAATAATATCACCTTCACAGATACACATCAAACCCCAAAACCAAGTTAAGCATAAAAAGTCACCTTTTTACTCTCTAGAATCGAGACATCATGAATATACAAGAAATCACATCTAAAATACCACAAGACAAGGAAACATAAAAGAGATATCATATATAGTTGAGTTCTATGGAACGACGTGAGAATAGTGAAAAAGGAAACCCCATTGTCTTATGGCTCATCGCATCATAGATGTGTTGCGACTCACCATCAATGAAGTGAGACTTTACTAGGCATGGATACACGGGACTTCCTAAGGACAAAACACAAAACATTATGAGCTGATAGAAAGTTTGTTACGACCCGAGGGTATACCCTTTAAGATGTGGTATCCTCAAATCTTAACAATGCATTGTTGAACTCTCGGACGTCTAGGACAAGCCCTTAGACATCTTTTATTGCATAATCGTAAAAAAAGCAGAAAATTTAAAACATTCCATAGCACATAATATGCTAGAACATTTCTTCATAAATCTATATAAAATATCATAATACATAGTTAAACTCAAAGTCTCTTGTGCCATCTTAGACTCTACATAATCAGAGTAGAATACAGAAACGACCCTTAACAACATGAAATATATTTCTAAGCTATTATGTCTATTTAAAGAGATATCTTGACATAGGGAACTCGTGAATCATAAGGGTCCCTTTACTGGAACTTGGGAGATCTATCTAAGCTCTTTACTTAGGAAACAACCTTTAGCCATCACCACCTATACTTTATATAAAAGATGAACAAGAATGGTATTCGTACAAGAGTGTACTAAGTATGACAACCATGCAAAACCATGCACTAAAAGAGGATATTTTTTTTAAATCATGCAACATGTCTTTTTAGTAAACTTCATGAATATAGGTACATATAAGCTCAATATAGTTTACACACATCATATAGACATGGATACAAATCATTAGAACACAAAGCCATTTATCATACTTTGAGTCATATGAAATACATAAAATACATTACGTCACTTTAGATCTTACTTTCTTCCTTATGTAACACTCAAGTGTACATAGTACGATGTATCACTTTGAGGTCACCTTACAATTGTCTTTGGTAATATGTTTCATAAACACAACAACATATTCTAACAAGTCATGAGAACATCAAAAACATAAACTTCACATAAGGATCATCACTTAAATAAACTCCTAAGTCACACTTGTGCAATATGTTGTTAGCATCCCATAATGCTACTTCCACAATGTGTACCAAAGAAGTCATCATAGACTAGGCATAACATATTCGACAAGTCATAACATATTCAATCAAGTCATAACATAATTGATTAATTCATTACATAACCAATGAAGTCATAACATAACCAATCAAGTCATAACATATTCATTTACAACTAGAAATAAGGCCACACACTTCGTACCAACATATAAGGGCTCTTTTGTTTACTACAATGTTAGTTATAAATCATTTAGTTCATATCATAGGTAAACTACCCTTATAACCCCTGACAAGATTACTTGTGCTATGTACACATAGAGTACCATAAGCCCAAATATACTAACTAAATCCATTAAAAAGTCATAATCTTAACATACATGAATATTCATAATTCATATTTTAACCTAATAATGTCATTTAACATGCATTCATACAATTGAGATATAATATATGTTTTAACTTCATAAGGCTCTTCAATCCTATCCTTTCTTGAAGTAATATAGAGCATTGTATAAGTAAGGTCCAGAGTCCTCATACACAATGTGTACTTCTCAATGAATTTAGATTAAAGTTCATATTTTTATATTTGTTAATTTACTAACCTTCGGGAGATATAACCATCTTCGACATAGACCATGTGATGTAACGACTGTTTAGTCGTTTGAGCAGCAGATTGTAATTCTGGGAAAACTGGCGGGGACGACGGGTGTCACGACGGCCCGTCGAGGTGTTTTTCGTTCCATGACACTTAGAATTCTTCAATTTGGATATTAAAAATCGACTCTCTGTAAATTGTGACAGACCTGCAGGACGTGCCGTCACATCCACGACGAACCGTCGTGAGTTTCCGTTGCAAAACACTTCAACTTTTGAGAATTTGGTGCAAGAAACGAGTTTCTGACCGTCATGACGGAGGTGCAGGACGGACCGTCACTGGGGTGACGGGCCGTCACAGCCCACCTGGAATTTAGGGAGGTTGCGACGGCCACCGTGACGGACCGTCGCCGGCAGGACGGTCCATCACAGGTTGCGCAAATCCCAGGCAGTTTAGGATTTCCCCACACGTTTTAAGGGTCGTTTTGGACTATTCTTTCCTTAATTATAAAGATTGAGGGTTAACATTAATAAGTCTAATTACTTGGGGGTTAAAAGAGGTAACCTTAAGTTAATTAGGGGGGGGGTTTATTGTCCTCTTTCACACTGAATTATTTGTTAATTAGGGTAAAGGAAAGAGGGTTGGAATAAAACAAAACAAAAGAAAAGAGAGAGGGAGATTGATCGATTGAGAGAGAGTCGAACAAGGGAAAAGGATAACAAAGCTTGGGGGATTTCTTGTTGATTCCAATTCTTCGGTGGAGGTAGGTTATGGTTATGTTACGATATTCGTAGTGAACTCTTAATAGTGAATGTTATGTGTTGATAGTATTGTAAACCCTGCTATGTGCTTAAGTTGTATGCTTGCATGATTATGATTATGAAATTGTGTTTTTGATAAAACAAAGCATGATGAAGCTATTGAATCCCAAATCTTGAAAGAACCCTAATTCGCTTGATATATTATATAATAAGATTGATGATGCCTTAGTATGAAAGAAGGCTTGATAAATTATATAATAAGATTGATGATGCCTTAGTATGAAAGAAGGCTTGATAAATTATATAATGAGAATGATGATGCCTTAGTATGAAAGAAGGCTTGCTAAATTATATAATGAGAATGATGATGCCTTAGTGTAAAAGAAGGCTTGATGAATTAGGGGATCGGGTGCCACGTTCCGGTACCAGGATAGAATGAATATGAGGATCGGAGTGTCACGTTCCGACACCAGGATAATATATGGATCGGGTGCCACGTTCCGGTACCAGGATAGAATGAATATGAGGATCGGAGTGTCACGTTCCGACACCAGGATAGAATATGAGGATCGGAGTGTCACGTTCCGACACCAGGATAGAATATGGATCGGGTGCCACATTCCGGTACCAGGATAGTATATGAGGATCGGAGTGCCACGTTCCGGCACCAGGATAGAATTAGTGGAGCGGAGTGTCACGTACCGACACAAGAGGAAGAAAGATAATGAATCTTGAAAGATAATGAATATACTCAAACTAATGAACTAAATTCACAAATGAGTGTGGTATTGAGGCTTGAGTCCTCATGTGTGAACTCGGTTGTATTCATTGATGAATTAAATATTGCTATTGCTACATGTTGAGTATTGTAGTTGATTTACATTGTTATTGATATATACTGTTCCCTATTGTGAGTTGGCCGATGATATCTACTCAGTACTTGTGGTTGTACTGACCCCCTACTTTTATGTTTTTCTTCTTTGTTATTTGTGTAATGCAGCAAACGTTCCGTCAACTTCAACTCAACAGTAGATCTAGCCAGTCTTCACTTCATCGGAAATTCAGGGTGAGCTAATGTGTCTAGCTTGGACTGGATCTTCTTCTTCAAGTCTCGATGCCTTGAACTTCCGGCATGGACTAGCTAGTGTTTTTTTTTAGCTTCTTAGACAGTTTTAGTTTAGAAATTTGAGATAGATGTTCTTGTGATGATGACTTCCAGATTTTGGGGATATTAATAATAGTTTTGAAATGTTTTATTAATGAGTTTAAGTCTTCCGCATTAATTTCTGTTGGTATATCTCGAAATGTTAAAAGTTAGTTGGTTGGTTCGCTCACATAGGAGGGTAGATGTGGGTGCCAGTCGCGTCCCCGATTTGGGTCGTGACAAACTTGGTATCAGAGCATTAGGTTCGTTGGTCTCATCACACAAGAACAGGTCTTGTAGAGTCTTAAGGAACGGTAGGGGGACGCCTTTACTTTTCTTTGAGAGGCTATAAGACTTTAGGAAAATTCCATTCTTTCATTCTTTCTTTCGTGCTACTACTTGAGTCCAATTGGTATCTAGGTTATACAAATTGGTATCTGACCATCTTCACTCTATTTCGCAGATGGTTAGAACTAGAGCAACGACCGCACCAGCAGCAACAACAGAAAGACAAGAAACGACTGAGCCAGCCACTGGGGCTGTAGCTCGAGGAAGAACAGCGGCAAGAGGCCGTGGTAGAGGTCGTGGGAGGACGTCCTCTAGAGGAAGAGGACGAGCACCTAGCCCATCTGATGCTAGGGCAGTGACTCCTCCACCGACCGAGGAGGTGATAAGAGAGGGTGAGGAAGGGGAGAATGAACAAGTTCAAAATGAGGAAATGCCACCCCAACCTACCCCAGAGATGATCAATCAGGTTCTTGCTTATCTGAGCGGGTTATCTGATCACGGTCAGGCACCTCCAGTGGTTTCTGCACCAACACCCCCGGTTTCAGAGATACGACATGCGGCTACTATGGCTCCCCGCATGGATGAAACATTGGGGATAGGCACATTTCCACGTCTGACAACTGGGCCTATTATGACAAACGATCAGCATGAACTTTTCAGTAAGTTCTTGAAATTGAAACCTCCAGTCTTCAAGGGTGCAGAATCTGAGGATGCTTATGATTTTCTGGTTGATTGTCATAAGCTACTACACAAGATGGGGATAGTAGAACGGTTTGGCATTGAGTTCGTGAGCTATCAGTTCCAAGGGAACGCCAAAATGTGGTGGCGTTCACATGTTGAGTGTCAACCAACAGAGGCACCACCTATGACTTGGGAATCATTCTCTACCCTGTTTATGGAAAAGTATATCCCAAGGACATTGAGAGATAGAAAAAGGGATGAGTTCTTGGGTCTAGAGCAAGGAAGGATGACGGTAAATGCATACGAGGCTAAATTTCGCGCACTATCCAGATATGCTACCCAACTCTGTTTCAGTCCACAAGAACGGATTCGCCGTTTTGTGAAGGGGTTGAGGTCAGAATTGCGGATTTCAGCCTTACAGATAGCAGCAACGGCAACATCCTTCCAAGAAGTGGTAGACTTCGTGATAGAGGTGGAAGGAGTGAAGCCAGATGACTTCACCACGACATCGACATCAAAGAGGTTTCGAAGGGGAGGTGAGTTTAATGGTTCTTACTCTAGAGGACAGAACTCCGGAGGTCACTCAGTTCGACCAATACAGTCTTCACTACAGACTGTAGTTGGGGGTCCACCTCAGAACGGTCAACACTTCTCTGAGAGGCCGATGCGTGAACCCCGAGAATGTTATGGATGTGGAGAGATTGGACACATTAAGAGGTATTGTCAAAACCAGAGTTACAGAGCCCCACTAGCTAGAGGTAGGGGTGGTCATGGTAGAGGCCGTTTTTCTGGAGGACGTGGTGGTCGAGGTAATGGTGGTCACCAAAACGGCAGAGGTGATGGGCAAAACGGAGCCACTACTACAGAACATGGTAGGGGCAACGGACAGACGAATGATAGGGCCCATTGTTATGCTTTCCCTGGGAGATCTGAAGCGGAGGCATCTGATGCTGTTATCACAGGTAATCTCTTGGTTTGTGATTGCATGGCATCTGTATTATTTGACCCTGGCTCCACGTTTTCATATGTATCTTCCTCATTTGCTAATGGACTAAATTTACATTGTGAATTACTTGACATGCCTATTCGCGTTTCTACTCCGGTGGGTGAGTCTGTGATAGTCGAAAAAGTGTATAGGTCTTGTTTGGTGAATTTTGTGGGGAGCAACACTTATGTAGATTTGGTTATTTTAGAAATGGGTGACTTTGATGTAATTCTGGGTATGACTTGGCTTTCTCCGAATTTTGCGATCTTGGATTGTAATGCCAAAACGGTGACGTTAGCCAAGCCTGGGACAGATCCGTTAGTGTGGGAGGGTGACTACACTTCCAATCCGGTGCGCAATATCTCCTATCTTCGTGCTAAGAAAATGGTTAGTAAGGGGTGTTTAGCTTTCTTGGCACATCTCAAGGATGACACTACTCAAGTTCCTTCAATTGAGTCAGTTTCGGTAGTCCGTGAGTTTTTGGATGTGTTCCCTGCAGATCTTCCTGGTATGCCACCAGATAGGGATATAGACTTCTGCATTGACTTGGAACCGGGTACTCGCCCCATTTCTATACCCCCTTATAGAATGGCTCCCGCGGAGTTAAGAGAGTTAAAGGCACAACTTCAAGAGTTGTTGAGCAAAGGCTTCATTAGACCAAGTGCATCTCCTTGGGGTGCTCCGGTTTTGTTTGTGAAGAAGAAGGATGGGAGTTTTCGGATGTGCATAGACTACCGGCAGTTGAACAAGGTAACTATTAAGAACAAGTATCCTCTTCCTCGCATTGATGACTTATTCGATCAACTACAAGGTGCTTGTGTCTTCTCGAAGATCGACTTGAGATCCGGTTACCACCAATTGAAAATACGCGCAACGGATGTGCCAAAGACTGCTTTTCGGACTAGGTATGGGCATTATGAATTTGTAGTGATGTCCTTTGGTCTTACAAATGCCCCCGCTGCTTTCATGAGCTTGATGAATGGGATTTTTAAGCCATATTTGGACCTCTTTGTGATCGTATATATAGATGATATATTGGTATACTCTAAAAGTAAAAAGGAACATGAGGAGCATTTGAGAATGGTGTTAGAGTTGTTGAGGAAGAAAAAGCTTTATGCGAAATTCTCCAAGTGTGGGTTTTGGCTAGATTCAGTGTCCTTCTTGGGGCACGTGGTTTCTAAAGATGGGGTGATGGTGGATCCATCTAAGATAGAGACGGTGAAAAATTGGGTAAGACCTACAAACGTGTCAGAAATACGGAGTTTTGTTGGGTTAGCTAGCTACTACCGCCGATTTGTCAAGGGATTCTCTTCTATTGCTTCCCAATTGACGAACTTGACTAAGCAAAATGTTCCATTTGTATGGTCGGATGAGTGTGAGGAAAGCTTTCAGAAGCTTAAGACTTTGTTGACTACCGCACCTATCCTCACCTTGCCGGTGGAAGGTAAGAACTTCATTGTCTATTGTGATGCATCCTATACGGGTTTGGGTGCAGTGCTAATGCAAGAGAAGAACGTGATTGCTTATGCTTCAAGACAGTTAAAAGTGCATGAACGTAACTATCCAACTCATGACTTAGAATTGGCCGCGGTAGTATTTGCATTGAAGCAATGGAGGCATTATTTATATGGGGTTAAGTGTGAAATCTACACGGATCATCGTAGTTTACAGTATGTCTTTACTCAGAAAGATTTGAACTTAAGACAAAGGAGATGGATGGAACTGCTGAAGGACTACGATATCACTATCTTGTATCATCCGGGGAAGGCGAATGTTGTGGCAGATGCCTTGAGTAGAAAGGCCGGAAGCATGGGAAGTCTAGCTCATTTGCAAGTTTCTAGACGCCCATTGGCTAGAGAGGTGCATATTCTGGCTAATGACCTTATGAGGTTAGAAATAAATGAGAAGGGAGGATTGTTAGCTTGTGTGGAGGCGAGATCTTCTTTTCTTGACCAGATTAAGGGGAAACAGTTTGATGATGAGAAACTAAGTCGAATCCAAGATAAGGTGTTACAAGGAGAGGCTAAAGAAGCAACAATCGATGAGGAAGGTGTTTTGAGGATTAAGGGAAGGGTATGTGTACCCTGCATCGGTGATTTGATCAACACTATTCTGACGGAGGCTCATAGTTCCGGATATTCTATACATCCTGGTGCAACCAAGATGTATCGTAACCAAAAACAACACTTCTTGTGGGGTAGAATGAAGCGAGATATTGTTGACTTTATTGCCAAGTGTCCAAACTGTCAACAAGTGAAATATGAACACCAAAGGCCTGGAGGAACACATCAGAGAATGCCCATTCCTGAATGGAAGTGGGAGAGAATCGCAATGGACTTTGTGGTTGGTCTTCCAAAGACAATGGGTAAGTATGACTCCATTTGGGTGATTGTTGATAGGTTTACTAAGTCTGCCCATTTCATTCCGGTCAAGGTGACTTACAATGCAGAGAAGTTAGCAAAAATCTACATCTCAGAAATCGTTCGATTGCATGGGGTCCCACTCTCCATCATATCAGATAGGGGTACACAGTTTACTTCTAAGTTTTGGAGGACATTACATGCTGAATTAGGTACTAGGTTGGACCTTAGTACTGCATTTCATCCTCAGACCGATGGTCAGTCTGAGCGAACGATTCAAGTGTTGGAGGATATGCTTCGTGCATGTGTGATAGAGTTTGGTGGCCATTGGGATAGCTTCTTACCTTTGGCAGAGTTTTCATACAATAATAGCTATCACTCCAGTATTGACATGGCTCCATTTGAAGCATTGTATGGGAGGAGGTGTAGATCTCCCATTGGTTGGTTTGATGCATTTGAGGTTAGACCTTGGGGTACTGACCTCTTGAGGGATTCGTTAGATAAGGTGAAAGCTATTCAAGAAAAGCTTCTAGCGGCGCAAAGTAGACAAAAGGAGTATGCAGACCGAAAGGTTAGAGATTTGGAGTTCATGGAAGGTGAACAAGTCTTGTTGAAGGTTTCACCCATGAAAGGGGTGATGCGGTTTGGTAAAAGAGGTAAGTTAAGTCCAAGGTATATTGGACCATTTGAAGTGCTTAAGAGAATAGGGGAGGTGGCTTATGAATTAGCCTTGCCCCTAGGGCTGTCCGGAGTGCATCTGGTATTTCATGTGTCCATGTTGAAGAGATACCACGGAGATGGAAACTACATCATCCGTTGGGATTCAATTTTGTTGGATGAGAACTTGACTTATGAAGAGGAACCGGTTGCTATATTAGATAGAGAAGTTCGCAAGTTGAGGTCGAGAGAGATTGCATCCATCAAAGTTCAATGGAAGAATCGACCGGTTGAAGAAGCTACTTGGGAGAAGGAGGAAGATATGCAAGAAAAATACCCACATTTGTTTACAAATTCAGGTACTCCTTTTCGCCATTGTTTTTCTTCTTTTGATCGTTCGGGGACGAACGATGGGTAAATTGGTATCTATTGTAACGACCTGTTTAGTCGTTTGAGCAGCAGATTGTAATTCTGGGAAAACTGGCGGGGACGACAGGTGTCACGATGGACCGTCGTGGCCACGACGGCCCGTCGAGGAGTTTTTCGTTCCATGACACTTAGAATTCTTCAATTTGGATATTAAAAATCGACTCTCTGTAAATTGTGACGGACCTGCAGGACGTGCCGTCACATCCACAAAGAACCGTTGTGAGTTTCCGTTGCAAAACACTTCAACTTTTGAGAATTTTGTGCAAGAAACGAGTTTCTGACCGTCATGACGGAGGTGTAGGACGCACCGTCACAGGGGTGACGGGCCGTCACAGCCCACCTGGAATTTGGGGAGGTTGCGACGGCCACCGTGACGGACTGTCGCCGGCACGACGGCCCGTCACAGGTTGCACAAATCCCAGGCAGTTTAGGATTTCCCCACACGTTTTATGGGTCGTTTTGGACTATTCTTTCCTTAATTATAAAGATTGAGGGTTAACATTAATAAGTCTAATTACTTGGGGGTTAAAAGTGGTAACCTTAAGTTAATTAGGGGGGGTTTTATTGTCCTCTTTCACACTTAATTATTTGTTAATTAGGGTAAAGGAAAGAGGGTTGGAATAAAACAAAACAAAAGAAAAGAGAGAGGGAGATTGATCGATTGAGAGAGAGTCGAACAAGGGAAAAGGATAACAAAGCTTGGGGGATTTCTTGTTGATTCCAATTCTTCGGTGGAGGTAGGTTATGGTTATGTTACGATATTCGTAGTGAACTCTTAATAGTGAATGTTATGTGTTGATAGTATTGTAAACCCTGCTATGTGCTTAAGTTGTATGCTTGCATGATTATGATTATGAAATTGTGTTTTTGATAAAACAAAGCATGATGAAGCTATTGAATCCCAAATCTTGAAAGAACCCTAATTCGCTTGATATATTATATAATAAGATTGATGATGCCTTAGTATGAAAGAAGGCTTGATAAATTATATAATAAGATTGATGATGCCTTAGTATGAAAGAAGGCTTGATAAATTATATAATGAGAATGATGATGCCTTAGTATGAAAGAAGGCTTGCTAAATTATATAATGAGAATGATGATGCCTTAGTGTAAAAGAAGGCTTGATGAATTAGGGGATCGGGTGCCACGTTCCGGTACCAGGATAGAATGAATATGAGGATCGGAGTGTCACGTTCCGACACCAGGATAGAATATGGATCGGGTGCCACGTTCCGGTACCAGGAAAGAATGAATATGAGGATCGGAGTGTCACGTTCCGACACCAGGATAGAATATGAGGATCGGAGTGTCACGTTCCGACACCAGGATAGAATATGGATCGGGTGCCACGTTCCGGTACCAGGATAGTATATGAGGATCGGAGTGCCACGTTCCGGCACCAGGATAGAATTAGTGGAGCGGAGTGTCACGTACCGACACAAGAGGAAGAAAGATAATGAATCTTGAAAGATAATGAATATACTCAAACTAATGAACTAAATTCCCAAATGAGTGTGGTATTGAGGCTTGAGTCCTCATGTGTGAACTCGGTTGTATTCATTGATGAATTAAATATTGCTATTGCTACATGTTGAGTATTGTAGTTGATTTACATTGTTATTGATATATACTGTTCCCTATTGTGAGTTGGCCGATGATATCTACTCAGTACTTATGGTTGTACTGACCCCCTACTTTTATGTTTTTCTTCTTTGTTATTTGTGTAATGCAGCAAACGTTCCTTCAACTTCAACTCAACAGTAGATCTAGCCAGTCTTCACTTCATCGGAAATTCAGGGTGAGCTAATGTGTCTAGCTTGGACTGGATCTTCTTCTTCAAGTCTCGATGCCTTGAACTTCCGGCATGGACTAGCTAGTATTTTGTTTTAGCTTCTTAGACAGTTTTAGTTTAGAAATTTGACATAGATGTTCTTGTGATGATGACTTCAAGATTTTGGGGATATTAATAATAGTTTTGAAATGTTTTATTAATGAGTTTAAGTCTTCCGCATTAATTTCTGTTGGTATATCTCAAAACGTTAAACGTTAGTTGGTTGGTTCGCTCACATAGGAGGGTAGATGTGGGTGCCAGTCGCGTCCCCGATTTGGGTCGTGACATGTGAGGTACATGAAATACAGTGTTCTACTCACACACCAAAAAGAGAGGGTTAACAGTTGCAGAAGGTGTAATCATTGATACATATATATTTAGGAAAGATCCACAAGCTAGATTACTATGCGGATGCATAGTTATGAAATGAGATAGCTTCTTTAAACCTTGACTAACAAAGCGTGAAGGTTTCTATCTCATGAGACAACATCTTATTTGGGAACTCGGACTTACTAACATAAAAGTTCTATTTATGGATAGCCGGACTTAGTAGAAATAAACCTCCCACTCTCATTTGTCATGTTTGCTCGATTCTAGGCTGAACTTACTTTTTATCAATCATTAAGACTATAAAATAACATTAGTTCGTATAGAATAGCTCTTAGAGATTTACTATGTCATATATGATCTAGCTCAAAGGTATCTAGGGTGAGAATTCTACATTCACCATAGAACCTACCTTTTGTGATAATGTCCTATCACATAATAATATCATGTTTATATGTGTGTGTACATATATGTGGGATCTACCTTCACATAAACAACTTTAGGCACACATGTTCCTAACTTCATAAATCATATATTTTACATGCATAGATATAGGTAATGATTTATAGGAGAATTATCCTTTACATAGTGATCATGAATCTGTCCTACTCATATATATTCATAAAGTTTGTGTGTGTACATTGTTCAACTTGATCACATAATTCCTATCACATAGTATTGAGAAAGCCACACTTTCAAGATCACAACATATGTACATCATTACTCAAGTCTCATGTCATACACACATATTTAGTATTAAGGAGTATAGACTACAGACACTTACATTACATCATAAGAGACAAGAACACACTCAATCATTAGAATAGAAGAATCCTAGTATACTTCGTTCACACATTCATATAGGGTTCTTATAAGTAGAAGTCATGCTGCAAGGATATTCATCATCATTAACCATATAGACCACACCTAACCCTAACATGATCACCAAACATATATATATATATATATATATATATATATATATATATATATATATCATAACCCCCACACCTAGGTCATGCAACTAGTTTTGAGGCTATTCATATACTTCATATAACATGAATTCACTTAGAGCATGATATTTTAATCAAGGATAAATCCTTCAACGTCCTAAACATGAAAACCATCACATCAAATCATCTTGAATCTAATTCCTTCAAGGTCATGATCATATCACATAAACATGTACGAAAATGTACACATTGCCAACATAAGTGTATCATACCAATAAACACAGTTCAATACATTGTTCTAGGCTGATTAGAAGAAATAAGTAAACTTACCAAATGTCCAAGCTAATGATAACATTTGATAATTTATACACAATTCATATTCAATTTATATATATAGTTATAGAAGTAAGCAATTAAATACAATATTATCACAATTCTATAAACATTATACGCCTATTGGAGAAATATGGAGGATCATAGTTTCTTCATAAAATATTATCAAAATTCATAATTAAGATATAAATTTAACATCATAAATCATTAGAATGTCTTTTTAATCAACTTGACAATGAACCCGTGGCAAGATTAAAATTGGAGTTTTTGGTCTTTGAATCACTTTTGAAATTCATTGATTTAACTCCTAAGATGAATGGATAAATAAGGATGAAGGATTACCATATTTTATTGATACGATTACCATGAATAAATGGAGAACAAACCATTGAAATCCAACCCCTACTTTGATCTTGAGTTTTGGTCTCCACTTGAGGTTTCAGGAGAATTTGGAAGAGATAAAAGTTTTGGGGATTTTTATTTCTTAATGGGTTGTTGGGATTTTGGTTTGGGAAAGGATTTAGAAAGTTCTAAAAACAGTTAATAAATGTTTACCTAAATTACCAAAATACATAAATATTTTTTTGGACTTTTTGACATCAAACTCAACTTTCAGCTTTTAAAAACATCGTCGGGAAGCAAGTGCGCATCGTGGGGATGTTTTAACAAGTTATTGGGAATGAATTCTAGGAAAGTGGCGTAAGATACCAGGGTGAGACGCGCCTGTGTTTCACGAAGGCACAAACCCTGTTGCCTTGGGCAGTTTGCTTGGCAAAAGACAGGGGTCCCTTTGTGGGCCCCTAATGCGTTCCTTGAGGGGTCGGACCTTGATGTTTTGACCCTAACATGTCTATTAAGGTAATAGGGTTAACTAGATTTCTTATTAACTCCAAACAACAAATTAAAAAAAATATAACATACAAGGACTCACTAGCACATCTAAAGACAAACTTTCAAACGTCTTGGATGTTCTTGAACGTTTGAACTCAAAATTCTTCAAAATTTAACACACTGAATTAGTCATTTAAGGACTTAATAAACTCAAAGACGTCATCTTAGTCTCTAATTAACCTAGCTCATTTTTAGGGTTTAATATTAGCAGAAATTTAGTGAATATGAGAACAACATTTCATTTACACAACCATGAACCTATACTACCTTGTAAGCATGAATAATTTTTGATTGTGTGTAATTTATTCCTGAAAATCTCTTGTTAATTATAATTGTTTATCATGTTTAAATAATGTTCTAATAACCATCTTTAGCAAGTTTGCTACAGAAATATTCTTGAATAAGTATGCCCAGACTATGTCATCCTAAGGTTGAAACCGATAGGCAGAGAAGGCCGTTTAAGGGGAGTAAACAAAGTTGAGGCGCTGTTAGGGTAACTAATCGAAGAAGAAAGCTGTAGTAGTGACCAGACGAGATGATTATTAAATCATTATTTTTACATAATAAGCAAGTATAATTTACTAAGAGGTTGGAAGGAATAAAATTTTAGTGAAAAATGATAATAAGGAAACATACCTATTAAACGATGATGTTGATTATAAGATATTACTATTCTATATATTAAAAAGTCTTAATACTGATATAAAAAGAGAAATTTATAATAAATTAATAACATATGAAATAATAGAAATAACAACCCAAAGTTGGACTGAGTTAACCATACAAAGTATAGAAGATGAACTTTATTTTGACATATATGATTTGTATGATGATATGGATATATTTAGGGATCAATGATAAATTACGAATATTTACAATATTGGGTACAAACTATAGAAGATATAGATCTACATGAAAAACTACTAATTGAAAATTTATTTGGTTATTTAAGAACTCGAGAAAACGCTAAAATTCCAGAGCTAGAAGGAGATGTTGGGAAACTCCCTAAAACCCATAACATTACTAGTATTGCAGGTACAAGTACAACAGCTATGGAAAAAACTACAAAAAATACAAACTTAAACAGCTTATTTACTAAACCATTTATTCCAAAAGCACAAATAGTAGATACCCCATCACCGCAAACATCCACATATGCAGCAAGCCTACACAAAGAAAAGAAAATCTATAACCATATATCCCAAACTTACATTGAAAATCTATACAAAATACAAAACTTTTTGAATCTTAAACCCAGATCTACCACAACAACAGATAAAAGCCAGGATTATATAACCCAAAAATTCCAAGGCTATAATAAGTTAATCGCACAACCTAAAACTAATCAAAACTTAGTTAAAACCTGTTACAATTATGGATTACTTAATACAGTATATACATATGATGGTACAGAGATAAGTGGAATCTCGGAGATCCACAAAGCTTTTTTAATATACAAAAGAATTACAAAAGGAAATTTATTTTTTGTAAAATTGTACACAGCACCAGCTGAGATACTTTATGATGAGATAAAACCAATAATCCAGATAGTAAAAATTGGATTAACGCGAGAAATGACAGTACCAGAAGATATAGGGCAACAGCCAGAGATACCAAAAGTTGAGATACCCAGTTTTTATGCAAATAAAAGAACAATTGGGTTATCAACTATCATACAAGAATTAGCTAACAACTATCTACAAGGAAATGCTATATGGAGTTATTATTCAAGAGATCACTTAATGATATATGCTAATTCACGAGAGATAAGACAAACAGATATGGAGGAAGTCCAGAAATGGATTTTATCTTTATTAAAACCAGAAGCTACTCCAACAACTAGAGCACTAAGACAGGGATTCATCTCCGAAGAGCTAATGACAAGATATTGCAAGCTAATTGGTCACAAATATCCAGACCATATATGTTCCAAGTGCAACCAAGGTGATGATATAATCCCAGACGTACAACTGGAGTAAGCTGAGAAGAAGAAGATAGGCAAAAGATAAAAAGATATGTAAATTAGTCTATGTCGGCCATATGTAAAAAGTAAAGGCCACTAAATAAAGTAGAAATAGTGTGTCGGCCATTTGGCCTAAGTTTATTTCATTTTTTGTAAAAAAGTCGTAAAGTAAATAGTGTCTATTTTGTTTTTTTTTTTAAAGTCATACTATTCATGAATAGTAAATGCCTTAATCATGAATAGTAAAGGTCAAGTAACTGTGTAAATAGTAAGAGTCAAGTTACTGTGTAAATAGTAAAGGTCAGTTTATATGTCTATATAAAGAGGCATTTGCCTTCATTAATAAAACATCCTTTGTCCTTCTCCCAACTCTCTTCTCTCTACACATAAATCTGTTTCCACCCCCACATTGGTATCAGAGCTAGATAAATTAAATAATTATGGAAAACAAATCAACTATGCCAGATGATCTACAAGAACAGGTACACCATTTTATATTCATGAGTAGCTAAATTAATTTATTCCTGAAAATCTCTTGTTAATTATAATTGTTTATCATGTTTAAATAATGTTCTAATAACCATCTTTAGCAAGTTTGCTACAGAAATATTCTTGAATAAGTATGCCCAGACTATGCCATCCTAAGGTTGAAACCGATAGGCAGAGAAGGCCTTTTAAGGGGAGTAAACAAAGTTGAGGCGCTGTTAGGGTAACTAATCGAAGAAGAAAGCTGTAGTAGTGACCAGACGAGATGATTATTAAATCATTATTTTTACATAATAAGCAAGTATAATTTACTAAGAGGTTGGAAGGAATAAAATTTTAGTGAAAAATGAAAATAATAAAAATGGAAACATACCTATTAAACGATGATGTTGATAATAAGATATTACTATTCTATATATTAAAAAGTCTTAATACTGATATAAAAAGAGAAATTTATAATAAATTAATAACATATGTGTAACGACCTGTTTAGTCGTTTTGAGCAATAGATTTTATTTCTGGAAAAACTGGCTGGGATGACGGATGTAACGACGGACCGTCGTGGTCACGACGGCCCGTCGTGGAGGTTTCGTTCCATGACACTTAGAATTCTGAAATTGGATACTGAAAATCGACTCTCTGTAAATTGTGACGGACCTGCAGGACGTGCCGTCACATCCACGATGAACCGTCGTGAGTTTCCATTGCAAAACACTTCAACTTTTGAGAATTTGGTATAAGGAACGAGTTTCTGATCGTCAGGACGGAGGTGCAGGACGGACCGTCACAGGGGTGACGGGCCGTCACAGTCCACCTGGAAATTGGGGAAGTTGCGACGACCACTGTGACGGACCGTCGCAGGCACGACGGCCCGTCACAGGCTGCGCAAGTCCCAGGCAGAATCGGATTTCTTCACACTTTTTAAGGGTCGTTTTGGACTATTCTTTCCTAAATTTTAAAGATTGAGGGTTAATATTAATAAGTCTAATTACTTGGGGGTTAAAAGGGGTAACCCTAAGTTAATTAGTGGGTTTTATTGTCCTCTTTCACACTTACTTATATTTTAATTAGGGTAAAGGAAAGAGGGTTTGAATAAAACAAAAGAGAAAGAACACGAGAGAAAAGAGAGACACGAATTGAGAGAGTATTGATCGATCGAAGAGGGAAGAGGAATAACAAAGCTTGGGAGATTTCTTGTTGATTCCAATTCTTCGGTGGAGGTAGGTTATGGTTTATGTTACGATATTCATAGTGAACTCTTAATAGTGAATGTTATGTGTTGATAGTATTGTAAACCCTGCTATGTGCTTAAATTGTATGCTTGCATGATTATGATTATGAAATTGTGATGAATTAACAAAGCATGATGAAGCTATTGAATCCCAAATCTTGAAATAACCCTAATTCGCTTGATATATTATATAATAAGATTGATGATGCCTTAGTATGAAAGAAGGCTTGGTAAATTATATAATGAGAATGATGATGCCTTAGTGTAAAATAAGGCTTGATGAATTAGGGGATCGGGTGCCACGTTCCGGTACCAGGATAGAATGAATATGAGGATCGGAGTGTCACGTTCCGACACCAGGATAGAATATGGATCGCGTGCCACGTTCCGGTACCAGGATAGAATGAATATGAGGATCGGAGTGTCACGTTCCGACACCAGGATAGAATATGAGGATCGGAGTGTCACGTTCCGACACCAGGATAGTATATGGATCGGGTGCCACGTTCCGATACCAGGATAGTATATGAGGATCGGAGTGCCACGTTCCGGCACCAGGATAGAATTAGAGGAGCGGAGTGTCACGTACCGACACAAGAGGAAGAAAGATAATGAATCTGGAAAGATAATGAACATACTCAATCTAAATGAACGTAATTCCCAAAGGAGGATGGTATTGAGGCTTGAGTCCTCATGTGTGAACTCGGTTGTATTTATTGATGAATTAATATTGTTATTGCTACATGTTGGGTATTGTAGTTGATTTACATTGTTATTGATATATACTGTTCCCTATTTTGAGTTTGCCGATGATATCTACTCAGTACTTGTGGTTGTACTGACCCCCTACTTTTACGTTTTCTTCTTTGTTATTTGTGTAATGCAGCAAACGTTCCGTCAACTTCAACTCAACAGTAGATCTAGCCAGTCTTCACTTCATCGGAAATTCAGGGTGAGCTAATGCGTCTAGCTTGGACTGGGTCTTCTTCTTCAAAGTCTTGATGCCTTGAACTTCCGGCATGGACTAGCTTTTATTGTTTTAGCTTCTTAGACGTTTTAGTTTAGTAATTTGAGGATAGATGTTCTTGTGATGATGACTTCCAGATTTTGGGGATAATAATAATAGTTTTGAATTGTTTTATTAATGAGTTTAAGTCTTCCGCATTATTTTCTGTTGATATATCTTGAAATGTTAAGGTTTAGATGGGTTGGTTTGCTCACATAGGAGGGTAAATGTGGGTGCCACTCGCGTCCCCGATTTGGGTCGTGACAAACTTGGTATCAGAGCATTAGGTTCATTGGTCTCATCACACAAGAACAGGTCTAGTAGGGTCTTAAGGAACGGTAGGGGGACGCCTTTACTTTTCTTTGAGAGGCTATAAGACTTTAGGAAAATTCCATTCTTTCATTCTTCTTTCGTGCTACTACTTGAGTCCAATTGGTATCTAGGTGATACAAAGTGGTATCTGACCATCTTCATTCTATTTCGCAGATGGTTAGAACTAGAGCAACGACCGCACCAGCAGCGACAACGGAAAGACAAGAAACGACTGAGCCAGCCACTGGGGCTGTGGCTTGAGGAAGAGCAGCGGCAAGAGGCCGTGGTAGAGGTCGTGGGAGGACGTCCTCTAGAGGCAGAGGACGAGCACCTAGTCCATCTGATGCTAGGGCGGTGACTCCTCCACCGACTGAAAAGGTAGTAAGAGAGGGTGAGGAAGGGGAAACTGAACAAGAGCAGAATGAGGAATTGCCACCCCAACCTACCCCAGAGATGATCAATCAGGTTCTCGCTTATCTTAGCGGGTTATCTGATCACGGTCAGGCACCTCCAGTGGTTTCTGCACCAACACCTCCGGTTTCAGAGGTACGACATGCGGCTACTATGGCTCCCCGCATGGATGCATCATTGGGAATAGGCACATTTCCACGTCTGACTACTGGGCCTATTATGACAAATGATCAGCATGAACTTTTTAGTAAGTTCTTGAAATTGAAACCTCCAGTCTTTAAGGGTGCAGAATCAGAGGATGCCTACGATTTTCTAGTTGATTGTCATGAGCTACTACACAAGATGGGTATAGTAGAACGGTTTGGCGTTGAGTTCGTGAGCTATCAGTTTCAAGGGAACGCCAAAATGTGGTGGCGGTCACATGTTGAGTGTCAACCATTAGAGGCACCACCTATGACTTGGGAATCATTCTCCAACTTGTTTATGGAGAAGTATATCCCAAGGACTTTGAGAGATAGAAAAAGGGATGAGTTCTTGAGTCTCGAGCAAGGAAGGATGACAGTTAATGCATATGAGGCTAAATTTCGCGCACTGTCCAGATATGCCACCCAACTTTGTTTCAGTCCACAAGAACGGATTCGCCGTTTTGTGAAGGGGTTGAGGTCAGAGTTGCGGATTTCAGCCTTACAGGTAGCGGCAACGGCAACATCCTTCCAAGAGGTGGTAGACTTTGTGATAGAGGTGGAAGGAGTGAAACCAGATGACTTCACCACGACATCGACATCAAAAAGGTTTCGAAGGGGAGGTGAGTTTAATGGTTCTTACTCTAGACGACAGAGCTCCGGAGGTCACTCAGTTCGACCAATCCAGTCTTCACTACAGACTGTAGTTGGGGGTCCACCTCAGAACGGTCAACACTTCTCTGAGAGGCCGATGCGTGAACCCCGAGAATGTTATGGATGTGGAGAGATTGGACACATTAAGAGGTATTGTCCAAACCAGAGTTACAGAGCCCCACTAGCTAGAGGTAGGGGTGGTCATGGTAGAGGCCGTTTTTCTGGAGGACGTGGTGGTCGAGGTAATGGTGGTCACCAAAACGGCAGAGGTGATGGGCAAAACGGAGCCACTACTACACAACATGGTAGGAGCAATGGACAGACGAATGATAGGGCCCATTGTTACGCTTTCCCTGGGAGATCTGAAGCGGAGGCATCTGATGCTGTTATCACAGGTAATCTCTTGGTTTGTGATTGCATGGCATCTGTATTATTTGACCCTGGCTCCACGTTTTCATATGTATCTTCCTCATTTGCTAATGGTCTAAATTTACATTGTGAATTACTTGACATGCCTATTCGCGTTTCTACTCCGGTGGGTGAGTCTGTGATAGTCGAAAAAGTGTATAGGTCTTGTTTGGTGAATTTTGTGGGAAGCATGGGAAGTCTAGCTCACTTCCAAGCTTCTAGACGCCCATTGGCTAGAGAAGTGCAGATTCTGGCTAATGACCTTATGAGGTTAGAAATAAATGAGAAGGGAGGATTGTTAGCTTGTGTAGAGGCAAAATCTTCTTTCCTTGACCAGATCAAGGGAAAACAGTTTGATGATGAGAAACTAAGGCGAATTCGAGATAAAGTGTTGCAAGGAGAGGCTAAGGAAGCAATAATTGATGAGGAAGGTGTTTTGAGGATTAAGGGAAAGGTATGTGTACCCCGTATCGATGATTTGATCGCCACTATTCTGAGAGAAGCTCATAGTTCCGGATATTCGATACATCCTGGTGCAACCAAGATGTACAGCGACCTAAAGCAAAACTTCTGGTGGGGTAGAATGAAGCGAGATATTGTTGAGTTTGTTGCCAAATGTCCAAATTGTCAACAAGTGAAGTATGAACACCAGAGGCCCGGAGGAACACTTCAGAGAATGCCCATTCCTGAATGGAAGTGGGAGAGAATCGCGATGGACTTCGTGGTTGGTCTTCCCAAGACATTGGGTAAGTATGACTCTATTTGGGTGATTGTTGATAGGTTAACTAAGTCGGCTCACTTCATTCCTGTCAAGGTGACCTACAATGCAGAGAAGTTAGCCAAGATCTACATCTCAGAGATCGTTCGGTTGCATGGAGTCCCACTCTCCATCATATCAGATAGGGGTACGCCGTTTACTTCTAAGTTTTGGAGGACATTACATGCTGAATTAGGTACTAGGTTGGACCTTAGTACTGCATTTCATCCTCAGACCGATGGTCAGTCTGAGCGAACGATTCAAGTGTTGGAGGATATGTTTCGTGCATGTATGATAGAGTTTGGTGGCCATTGGGATAGCTTCTTACCTTTGGCAGAGTTTTCATTCAATAATAGCTATCACTCCAGTATTGACATGGCTCCATTTGAAGCATTGTATGGGAGGAGGTGTAGATCTCCCATTGTTTGGTTTGATGCATTTGAGGTTAGACCTTGGGGTACTGACCTCTTGAGGGATTCGTTAGGTAAGGTGAAAGCTATTCAAGAAAAGCTTCTAGCGGCGCAAAGTAGACAAAATGAGTATGCAGACCGAAAGGTTAGAGATTTGGAGTTCATGGAAGGTGAACAAGTCTTGTTGAAGGTTTCACCCATGAAAGGGGTGATGCGGTTTGGTAAAAGAGGTAAGTTAAGTCCAAGGTATATTGGACCATTTGAAGTGCTTAAGAGAATAGGGGAGGTGGCTTATGAATTAGCCTTGCCCCCAGGGCTGTCCGGAGTGCATCCGGTATTTCATGTGTCCATGTTGAAGAGATACCACGGAGATGGAAACTACATCATCCGTTGGGATTCAGTTTTGTTGGATGAGAACTTGACTTATGAAGAGGAACTGGTTGCTATATTAGATAGAGAAGTTCGCAAGTTGAGGTCGAGAGAGATTGCATCCATCAAAGTTCAATGGAAGAATCGACCGGTTGAAGAGGCTACTTGGGAGAAGGAGGCAGATATGCAAGAAAAATACCCACATCTGTTTACAGATTCAGGTACTCCTTTTCGCCACTGTTTTTCTTCTTTTGATCGTTCGGGGACGAACAATGGGTAAATTGGTATCTATTGTAATGACCTGTTTAGTCGTTTTGAGCAACAGATTTTATTTCTGGAAAAACTGGCTGGGACGACGGATGTAACGACGGACCGTCGTGGTCACGACGGCCCGTCGTGGAGGTTTCGTTCCATGACACTTAGAATTCTGAAATTGGATACTGAAAATTGACTCTCTATAAATTGTGACGGACCTGCAGGACATGCCGTCACATCCACGATGAACCGTCGTGAGTTTCCGTTGCAAAACACTTCAACTTTTGAGAATTTGGTATAAGGAACGAGTTTCTAACCGTCAGGACGGAGGTGCAGGACGGACCGTCACAGTCCACCTGGAAATTGGGGAGGTTGCGACAACCACTGTGACGGACCGTCGCAGGCACGACGGCCCGTCACAGGCTGCGCAAGTCCCAGGCAGAATCGGATTTCTTCACACGTTTTAAGGGTCGTTTTGGACTATTCTTTCCTAAATTTTAAAGATCGAGGGTTAATATTAATAAGTCTAATTACTTGGGGGTTAAAAGGGGTAACCCTAAGTTAATTAGTGGGTTTTATTGTCCTCTTTCACACTTACTTATATTTTAATTAGGGTAAAGGAAAGAGGGTTTGAATAAAACAAAAGAGAAAGAACAAGAGAGAAAAGAGAGACACGAATTGAGAGAGTATTGATCAATCGAAGAGGGAAGAGGAATAACAAAGCTTGAGAGATTTCTTGTTGATTCCAATTCTTCGGTGGAGGTAGGTTATGGTTTATGTTACGATATTCGTAGTGAACTCTTAATAGTGAATGTTATGTGTTGATAGTATTGTAAACCCTGCTATGTTCTTAAATTGTATGCTTGCATGATTATGATTATGAAATTGTGATGAATTAACAAAGCATGATGAAGCTATTGAATCCCAAATCTTGAAATAACCCTAATTCGCTTGATATATTATATAATAAGATTGATGATGCCTTAGTATGAAAGAAGGCCTGGTAAATTATATAATGAGAATGATGATGCCTTAGTGTAAAAGAAGGCTTGATGAATTAGGGGATCGGGTGCCACGTTCCGGTACCAGGATAGAATGAATATGAGGATCGGAGTGTCACGTTCCGACACCAGGATAGAATATGGATCGGGTGCCACGTTCCGGTACCAGGATAGAATGAATATGAGGATCGGAGTGTCACGTTCCGACACCAGGATAGAATATGAGGATCGGAGTGTCACGTTCCGACATCAGGATAGTATATGGATCGGGTGCCACGTTCCGGTACCAGGATAGTATATGAGGATCGGAGTGCCACGTTCCGGCACCAGGATAGAATTAGAAGAGCGGAGTGTCACGTACCGACACAAGAGGAAGAAAGATAATGAATCTGGAAAGATAATGAACATACTCAATCTAAATGAACGTAATTCCCAAAGGAGGATGGTATTGAGGCTTGAGTCCTCATGTGTGAACTCGGTTGTATTTATTGATGAATTAATATTGTTATTGCTACATGTTGGGTATTGTAGTTGATTTACATTGTTATTGATATATACTGTTCCCTATTTTGAGTTGGCCGATGATATCTACTCAGTACTTGTGGTTGTA
Organism: Solanum peruvianum; assembly: GCA_027705065.1. NCBI lineage: Eukaryota > Viridiplantae > Streptophyta > Magnoliopsida > Solanales > Solanaceae > Solanum > Solanum peruvianum. The sequence continues at coordinate 34,177,631 of JAKWJD010001763.1, read as the reverse complement.
CTGACCCCCTACTTTTACGTTTTCTTCATTGTTATTTGTGTAATGCAGCAAACGTTCCGTCAACTTCAACTCAACAGTAGATCTAGCCAGTCTTCACTTCATCGGAAATTCAGGGTGCGCTAATGCGTCTAGCTTTGACTGGGTCTTCTTCTTCAAAGTCTTGATGCCTTGAACTTCCGGCATGGACTAGCTTTTATTGTTTTAGCTTCTTAGACGTTTTAGTTTAGTAATTTGAGGATAGATGTTCTTGTGATGATGACTTCCAGATTTTGGGGATAATAATAATAGTTTTGAATTGTTTTATTAATGAGTTTAAGTCTTCCGCATTATTTTCTGTTGATATATCTTGAAATGTTAAGGTTTAGATGGGTTGGTTCGCTCACATAGGAGGGTAAATGTGGGTGCCAGTCGCGTCCCCGATTTGGGTCGTGACAATATGAAATAATAGAAATAACAACCCAAAGTTGGACTGAGTTAACCATACAAAGTATAGAAGATGAACTTTATTTTGACATATATGATTTATATGATGATATGGATATATTTAGGGATCAATGATAAATTACGAATATTTACAATATTGGGTACAAACTATAGAAGATATAGATCTACATGAAAAACTACTAATTGAAAATTTATTTGGTTATTTAAGAACTCGAGAAAATGAATATTTAGAATATATTATAACCAATGCTAATGAAATACAACGATTAGATCTACTTAAAAAAGAATATTATAGAAAGACATTTTATGAAGAATTATATAACACAAAGCAAAGAAACTAAAATAACAAAAACTAAGATAGACAAAAAAGTACAAAAAATATGGAAAAAATTAAAAACCTTATATATAGAATATCAATTATCACAACTAGTCAAAACAGATAATGATAAAAAAGATCATTTGATAAATATAATTTCAAAAACAGAATACAAATATGTTTGCTATTTGAAAAAACAGTATGAACAAAGAAAAATATAAACAACAATTAATAGAAAAAATAATGGAACAAATAACTGAAAAAGAACAAGAATTACAACACAGAAAAAGAAGATTAGAAGAAAATATATTAGCAGGAGTATGTAATAAATCAATACTAGTACAAAGAAAAGCTATATTAATGTTAGAATTAGAATTAGATTGTCTTGAATATGAATTACAACATAATATAATACATAGATCATAATGAACAAAGAGGAATTTGCAGTAGACGAAAAGACATATGAAAACCAAGATGGAATGATAATAAAAATAGTATTTTCAAATTTAGGAAGAAGATACAAGAAAATAGGAAATAACTTATATTTAATGCTAGAAAAAGAAACAGCAAAATTAGAAGATAGTTTAACAGCTATGGTAAGAATAACAAAAGAAAATGAAGAAATAGATAAAGCAAGAGAAATTGAAAAAATAAAAACACAAGCAAAGCAAGAAGTACAACATTTAGAAGAAATAAAAAATACAAGAATAAGTGAATTAGAAAAAGAATTAGCTAGATTAAAATTATTATATGAAAATAAACAAAAACAAAAAGAAAAAGAAAAAGAGAAAGATAAAGAGCTTGAATTAAAAAATGAAATAAAAGAAATGGAACAAAAACTAAATGAAGATCTAAATGAAGATATTGAAGTAAATGAAATAGATGGAAATGAAAATGACCAACAATCAGAAATAAGTGATATAAGTGAAACATATATAGAAATTTTAGAACAAATAAATAAACCGAAAAAATTAGAAATAAACACAGGAGATATGGATAGGCCTAGTACGTCAAGAGTTAAAACCCCAGATAATAGTCCCAGAAATAGTCCTAGAGTTAGTCCTAGGAGGACACCACCAACTTATTATACAGAAAGCTATCAACAATCAGATAGAAATAATGCAATATGGAACAGTAGACTAAATAAAAATTGGACACCTAAACAAGCAAATGAACAATACAATTTCTTAGATTTAGATTGCGTAGCAGATACAAATAAAGTAATATTATTATGGATAGGAAATATGTCTAAACAGTTAATTGATAACAAAATAGAAACAGCAAAAACACCAAGATACATAGAAAGAACATTTGTAGGAACAGCAAGATTATGGATAGAAAATCTACCCCAAGAAAGTTTAGAAGTACTTAGGAATGATAAGAAAATAGATGGATCCGCATCAGCAACAAATATGGATATACTAGATAAATATGAATCAGCAATAAGAAGTGAATTTGGAGGTATGACTACAGATATAAGAGAACAAAATAGAGAAAGAATAATAAATAGACAACTTATGACAAAATTAGCTATATGTAAAATGTGTTACTTAGAAGAATATACTTGTGCATTTAAAGAATATTATTACAAAGCTAAATACAATTACGATGAAGCAAAAGAAATAAGAAAACAATATTATACAAAATTACCAGAACCATTTAGTACAAATGTAATAAAGGATTGGAATAATGAAGGAATGGTAGATACTTTAGGATCTAGAATAAAATTTTTAAATCAATGGTTCATACAACTATGTGAAAACCAAAAAGAAAAATTAAAAATGGAAAAGGTATTAAATAAAAATTTATCATGTTGTAAAAATAAAATTGCACCTCAATTTGGATGCACAACTAAAAAACAAAAATCCAAAATATATAAAAATTATAGAAAAAATAAAACTATATATAAATATAAACGACCAAGACGAAGGTATTATGTAAAAAATTATAAAATAAAAAGACCATATAGACAAAAAAGAAAGATATCCCAATGTACTTGTTATAATTGTGGAAAGATAGGACACATAGCTAAAGATTGTAAATTACCTAAAAATCCAAAAAGAAAACAAATAGCAGAATTAATTATAGATGATGAAAAATATATGCAAATAGAATACATAGATTATGAATTAAGTGAAAATGATAGTATATATGAAATATCAGATATAGAAACTGAAAATGAAGAAGAAAATATTAACATAGATAATAATGAAACAGATGAAGAAATATAATGTCTGAAAATGAAATAAAAATAATATCTAAGGAAGAATATCAAGATAAAGAATCATTAGAACAGAAAATTATATTTGATAATACGATATTTGAACAAATAAAAGGAAAAGAATTAGATTTAAGTGTTGAAAAAGTACTAGAAATACCTATATTAAGAAATTGGTTTAAAAGACAAAAAGAAGAATATTATGTAGTTAGTCAAAAAGAACATATCATAGATTGCAAATACGCAAGAGGAAAAGCATATATACCTATATTAAATAAAAGAATGATAAATAAAGAAATACAAGACATAAAAGCTAAAACACCAATAAAATATGTACATTTAGGAGGAACAGAAATATTAATAAAAGCCTGTTTTAGAGAAGGAATAGATACACCCATAGAAATATATTTAGCAGATGATAGAATCGTACACCCAATAGAAAAAAGCATGATTAGTGAAGTAAGAGGAAATTTAATATATCAAAAATATTCTACATCTTTTTTAAGTTTTTTATGTAATGGTTTTAGATGTTCTGCTAATTTTTGTATATATTCTCTTACCTGATTTACTAATCCTAGAAAAGATTGTAATTTCTCTTTTGTATCTATATTTTCATCAATAGTAATTATTTTTTGTACTATATGTGTTTGCATTTTTATTCCATTTTTATCTATTTGTATTCCTAGAAATTCTATCTGTGATTTCATAATTTCTGCTTTTCTTTTGCTTAAACTTATACCTGTATTTTTTACTATGTGTATAAATTTTTCTAATAATTTTATATGTTCATCTTGTGTTCTAGAATATAATAATATATCATCTATATATACAATACAATTTTCTAGCTGGTTAAAACAGTTATCCATAAAATGTTGGAATCTACCTGGTGCATTTTTATATCCAAATGGTAATACATTCCATTCATAGAAACCTTGCGGTACTGTGAATGCTGTTAATTGTTTAGATTCTTCTTCTAGTTTTAGGTGGTAAAATCCTGATTTACAGTCAAATTTACTAAAATAGTTATATCCTTGTATCTGTCTTATTTTTAGTATTTTATTTGGTCTTGGATAATTATATGTTTTAGTTTTAGCATTTAGATTACGATAATCTATAACCATTCTGCTTTTACCTCTTTTTTGTTCACTATGTTTTATAACTATAAATGCTGGACTTGTATGTTTACTATTACTTTTTTGTATGTAATTATTTTCTAATAATTCATCTATATGTATTTTAAATTCTTTTAAATCATCAAAGTTATATTTTAATGGTTTCTGTGTTATTATGCTATTATCTGGAATAGAACTAGCACCAGGAAGCAAATTATTCACAGCAAGATGTAAAAATTTATATATATTAACAACAAAGCATAAGATAACAGCAAGAAATAAAATTAATAAAATAAAAATAGAAAATCCTTTTGAAAAAATAATTACTGTAATAGACAATAATGACTATAGCTATAAAGAAATTGATATAGAAGAAGATTTAGAGATAGTAAAAGAAAGATTAAGCACTTCAAGCGTACCAAATACATTGACAAGAGCTACATCATCAAGAATGAGTACATCTAAAAGAAAATATGAAATTCCACAAAGTTTGTTAGATAAAGAAGAAATAACACCATATCATTATTTCATAACAGGAATAATGGATCAAAGAAAATATAAAATCTTAATAAATACAGGACAAGAAGAAAATTATATAACAAGAGAGTTAGTAACAGAAGAAGAAATTATAAGGACAGGACATACCTGCTGTCACGACCCAAATCGGGGACGCGACTGGCACCCACATTTACCCTCCTATGTGAGCGAACAAACCAATCTAAACCTTAACATTTTAATACAATATAAACAAAAGTAATGCGGAAGACTTAAACTCATTAATAAAAACAACTCAAAACTATTATTATTATCCCCAAAATCTGGAAGTCATCACCACAAGAACATCTATCTCAAATTTCTAAACTAAAATTGTCTAAGAACTAAAAATACATAAAAGCTAGTCCATGCCAGAAGTTCAAGGCATCAAGACTTGAAGAAGGAACCAGTCCAAGCTAGACGCATTAGCTCACCCTGAATTTCCGATGGAGTGAAGACTGGCTTGATCTACTGCTGAGTCGAAGTTGACGGAACGTTTGCTGTATAACACAAATAACAAAGGGAAACATAAAAGTAGGGGGTCAGTACAACCACACGTACTGAGTAGATATCATCGGTCAACTCAAAATAGGGAACAATATATATCAATAATAACGTAAATCAACTACAATACTCAACATGTAGCAACAGCAATTACTTTATCATTAACAATTTCCGTCAAGTTCACACATGAGGACTCAAGCCTCAATACCATACTCATTTGGGAATTAAGTTCATTAGAATGAGTATATTCATTATCTCTCAAGATTCATTATCTTTCTTCCTCTTGTGTCGGTACGTGACACTCCGCTCCTCTAATTCTATCCTGGTGTCGGAACGTGACACTCCGATCCTCATATTCATTCTATCCTGGTACCGGAACGTGGCACCCGATCCATATTCTATCCTGGTGTCGGAACGTGACACTCCGATCCTCATATTCTATCCTGGTGTCGGAACGTGACACTCCGGTCCTCATATTCATTCTATCCTTGTACCGGAACGTGGCACCCGATCCCCTAATTCATCAAGCCTTCTTTTATACTAAGGCATCCTCATTATCATTATATAATTTATCAAGCTTTCTTTCATACTACGGCATCATCAATCTTATTATATAATATATCAAGCGAATTAGGGTTCTTTCAAGATTTGGGATTCAATAGCTTCATCATGCTTGTTAATTCATCACAATTTCATAATCATAATCATGCAAGCATACAATTTAAGCACATAGACAGGTTTACAACATCATCAATACATATCATACACTATCAAGAGTTCACTACGATTATCGTAACATAAAAACCATAACCTACCTCCACCGAAGAATTGAAATCGACAAGAAATCTCCCAAGCTTTGTTATTCTCCTCAGCCTCTCGATCGATCTCTCTATCCCTCTTTCTGTTCTTTCTCTTTTGTTTTCTTATGTTCAAACCCTCTTTCTTTTACCCTATGTAATTAGACTTATTAATGTTACCCCTCAATCTTTATAATTAAGGAAAGAATAGTCAAAAACGACCCTTAAAACGTGTGGAGAAATCCTAAACTGTCTGGGACTGCGTGACCTGTGACGGGCCGTCATACCTGCGACGGTCCGTCACGATGGCCGTCGCACTGCCAAAATCACACCGTCACCACGGACGCTGTGACGGTCCGTCACGCCTGTGACGGTCCGTCCTGCACGTCCGTCATGGCGGTCAGAAACTCGTTTCTCGAACCAAATTCTCAAACGTTGAAGTGTTTTGCAACGGAAACTCACGACGGTTCGTCGTGGATGTGACGGCACGTCCTGCAGGTCCGTCACAATTTACAGAGAGTCGATTTTCAGTACCCAATTTCAGAATTCCAAGTATGATGCAACGATTCACCCTCGACGGGCCGTCGTGCCTACGACGGTCCGTCGTGGTGTCCGTAGTTGGCCCAGTTTTTCCAGAATTAAAAATCTGCTGCTCAAACGACTAAACAGGTCGTTACAATAGATACCAATTTACCCATCGTTCGTCCCCGAACGATCAAAGGAAGAAAAACAGTGGCGAAAAGGAGTACCTGAATCTGTAAACAGATGTGGGTATTTTTCTTGCATATCTGCCTCCTTCTCCCAAGTAGCCTCTTCAACCGGTCGATTCTTCCATTGCACTTTGATGGATGCAATCTCCTCGACCTCAGTTTGCGAACTTCTCTATCTAATATAGCAACCGGTTCCTCTTCATAAGTCAAGTTCTCATCCAACAAAACTGAATCCCAACGGATAATGTAGTTTCCATCTCCGTGGTATCTCTTCAACATGGATACGTGGAACACCGGATGCACTCCGGACAGCCCTGGGGGCAAGGCTAATTCATAAGCCACCTCCCCTATTCTCTTAAGCACTTCAAATGGTCCAATATACCTTGGACTTAACTTACCTCTTTTACCAAACCGCATCACCCCTTTCATGGGCGAAACCTTCAACAAGACTTGTTCACCTTCCATGAACTCCAAGTCTCTAACCTTTCGGTCTGCATACTCCTTTTGTCTACTTTGCGCCGCTAAAAGCTTTTCTTGAATAGCTTTCACCTTCTCCATAGAATCTCTCAACAGATCAGTCCCTCAAGGTCTAACCTCGAAGGCATCAAACCAACCAATGGGAGACCTACACCTCCTCCCATACAATGCTTCAAATGGAGCCATGTCGATACTAGAGTGATAACTATTATTGTATGAAAACTCTGCCAAAGGTAAGAAACTATCCCAATGGCCACCAAACTCTATCACACATGCGCGAAGCATATCCTCCAAAACTTGAATCGTTCGCTCAGACTGACCATCGGTCTGAGGATGAAATGCAGTACTAAGGTCCAATCTAGTACCTAATTCAGCATGCAATGTTCTCCAAAACTTAGAAGTAAACTGCGTACCTCTATCTGATATGATTGAGAGTGGAACTCCATGCAACCGAACGATTTCTGAGATGTAGATCTTGGCTAACTTCTCTGCATTGTAGGTCACCTTGACAGGAATGAAGTGAGCAGACTTAGTTAACCTATCAACAATCACCCAAATAGAGTCATACTTACTCAATGTCTTTGGAAGACCAACCACAAAGTCCATTGCGATTCTCTCCCACTTCCATTCAGGAATGGGCATTCTCTGAAGTGTTCCTCCGGGCCTTTGGTGTTCATACTTTACTTGTTGACAATTTGGACACTTGGCAACAAACTCAACAATATCTCGCTTCATTCTACTCCACCAGAAGTGTTGCTTTAGGTCGCGATACATCTTGGTTGCACCAGGATGTATAGAATATCCGGAACTATGAGCTTCTGTAAGAATAGTGGTGATCAAATCATCGATGCGGGGTACACATACTCTTCCCTTGATCCTCAAAACACCTTCCCCATCGATTATTGCTTCCTTAGCCTCTCCTTGCAACACTTTATCTCGAATTCGCCTTAGTTTCTCATCGTCAAACTGTTTCCCCTTAATCTGATCAAGAAAAGAGGATTTTGCCTCTACACAAGCTAACAATCCTCCCTTCTCGTTTATTTCTAACCTCATAAGGTCATTAGCCAAAATCTGCACTTCTCTAGCCAATGGGCGTCTAGAAGCTTGCAAATGAGCTAGACTTCCCATGCTTCCGGCCTTCCTACTCAAAAGCATCTGCCACAACATTTGCTTTTCCCGGATGATACAAGATAGTGATGTCGTAGTCCTTCAGTAGTTCCATCCATCTCCTCTGTCTCAAGTTCAAGTCTTTCTGAGTGAATACATACTGTAGGCTACGATGGTCCGTGTAGACTTCACACTTAACCCCATACAAGTAGTGTCTCCATTGCTTTAGTGCAAATACTACCGCGGCCAATTCCAAATCATGGGTTGGATAGTTACGTTCATGCACCTTTAATTGCCTTGAAGCATAAGCAATTACATTCTTCTCTTGCATTAGCACTGCACCCAACCCAGAATAGGATGCGTCACAATAAACAATGAAGTTTTTGCCCTCTACCGGCAAGGTGAGGATAGGCGCGGTAGTCAACAAAGTCTTAAGCTTCTGAAAGCTTTCCTCACATTCATCTGACCATACAAATGGAACATTCTGCTTAGTCAAGTTCGTCAATTGGGAAGAAATGGAAGAGAATCCCTTGACGAATCGGCGGTAGTAGCTAGCTAACCCCACAAAACTCCTTATTTCTGACACGTTTGTAGGTCTTACCCAATTCTTTACCGTCTCAATCTTAGATGGATCTACATCACTCCATCCTTAGAAACCACGTGCCCCAAGAAGGACACTGAATCTAGCCAAAACTCACACTTGGAGAATTTCGCATAAAGCTTTTTCTTTCTCAACAACTCTAACACCAATTTCAAATGCTCCTCATGTTCTTTCTTACTTTTGGAGTATATCAGTATATCATCAATAAACACAATCACAAAGAGATCCAAATATTGCTTGAAAATCCCGTTCATCAAGCTCATGAAGGCAGCAGGGGCATTAGTAAGACAAACGACATTACCACAAATTCATAATGCCCATACCTAGTTCGAAAAGCAGTCTTTGGCACATCCGTTGCTCGTATTTTCAATTGGTGATAACCGGACCTCAAGTCAATCTTTGAGAAGACACAAGCACCTTGTAACTGATCGAACAAGTCATCAATGCGAGGAATGGGGTACTTGTTCTTAGTAGTTACTTTGTTCAACTGTCGGTAATCTATGCACATTCGGAAACTCCCATCCTTCTTCTTTACAAACAAGACCGGAGCACCCCAAGGAGATGCACTTGGTCTAATGAAGCCTTTGCTCAACAACTCTTGAAGTTGAGCCTTTAACTCTCTTAATTCGGCGGGAGCCATTCTATACGGGGGTATAGAAATGGGGCGAGTACCGGGTTCCAAATCAATGCAGAAGTCTATATCCCTATCTGGTGGCATACGGGAAGATCTGCAGGGAACACATCCAACAAACTCACAGACTACCGAAACTGACTCAATCGATGGTACTTGAGTAGTGTCATCCTTAGATGTGCCAAGAAAGCTAGACAACCCTTACTAACCATCTTCTGAGCACGAATAAAGGAGATTATACGCACCGGATTGGAAGTGTAGTCACCCTCCCACACTAACGGATCTGCCCCAGGTTGGCTAACGTCACTGTTTTAGCATTGCAATCCAAAATCGCAAAGTTTGGAGAAAGCCAAGTCATACCAGAATTACATCAAAGTCACCCATTTCTAAAATAACCAAGTCTACATAAGTGTTGCTCCCCACAAAATTCACCAACAAGACCTATACACTTTTTCGACTATCACAGACTCACCCACCGGAGTAGAAACACGAATAGGCATGTCAAGTAATTCACAATGTAAATTTAGACCATTAGCAAATGAGGAAGATACATATGAAAACGTGGAGCCAGGGTCAAATAATACAGATGCCATGCAATCACAAACCAAAAGATTACCTGTGATAACAGCATCAGACGCCTCCGCTTCAGATCTCCCAGGGAAAGCATAACAATGGGCCCCATTATTTGTCTGTCCGTTGCCCTACCATGTTGTGTAGTAGTGGCTCCGTTTTGCCCATCACCTCTGCCATTTTGGTGACCACCATTACCTCGGCCACCACGCCCTCCAGAATAACGACCTCTACCATTACCACCTCTTCCTCTAGCCATTGGGGGTCTGTAACTCTGGTTTGGACAGTACCTCTAATGTGCCCAATCTCTCCACACCCATAACATTCTCTGGGTTCACGCGTCGGCCTCTCAGAGAAGTGTTGACCGTTCTGAGGTGGACCCCCACTACAGTCTGTAGTGAAGACTGTATTGGTCGATTTGAGTGACCTCCGGAGTTCTGTCCTCTAGAATAAGAACCATTATACTCACCTCCCCTTCGAAACCTCTTTGATGTAGACGTTGAGGTGAAGTCATCCGTTTCACTCCTTCCACCTCTATCACAAAGTCTACCACCTCTTGGAAGGATGTTGCTGTTGCCGCTATCTGTAAGGCTGAAATCCGCAATTCTGACCTCAACCCCTTCACAAAACGGCGGATCCGTTCTGTGGACTGAAACAAAGTTGGGTGGCATATCTGGATAGCGCGCGAAATTTAGCCTCATACGCGTTACTTACTGTCATCCTTCCCTGTTCAAGACTCAAGACTCATCCCTCTTCCTATCTCTCAAAGTCCTTGGGATATATTTCTCCATAACAGGGTAGAGAATGATTCCCAAGTCATAGGTGGTGCCTCTGTTGGTTGACACTCAACATGTGAACGCCACCACATTTTGGCGTTCCCTTGGAACTGATAGCTCACGAACTCCACCAAACCTCTCTACTATCCCCATCTTGTGTAGTAGCTCATGACAATCAACCAGAAAATCATAAGCATCCTCAGATTCTGCACCCTTGAAGACTGGAGGTTTCATTTCAAGAACTTACTAAAAAGTTCATGTTGATCGTTTGTCATAATAGGCCCAGTAGTCAGACGTGGAAATGTGCCTATTCCCAATGGTGCATCCATGCGGGGCCATAGTAGCCGCATGTCGTATCTCTGAAACCGGAGGTGTTGGTGCAGAAACCACTGGAGGTGCTTGACCCTGATCAGACAACCGCTAAGATAAGCAAGTACTTGGTTGATCATCTCTGGGGTAGGTTGGGGTGGCATTTCCTCATTCTGCCCTTGTTCAGTTTCCCCTTCCTCACCTCTCTCTAACTACCTCCTCAGTCGGTGGAGGAGTCACGCCCTAGTATCAGATGGGCTAGGGGCTCGTCCTCTCCCTCTAGAGGACGTCCTCCCACGACCTCTCCACGGCCTCTTGCCGCTGTTCTCCCTCGAGCCACAGCCCCAGTGGCTGGCTCAGTCGTTTCCTGTCTTTCCGTTGTTGCTGCTGGTGCGTTCGTTGCTCTGGTTCTAACCATCTGCGAAATAGAGTGAAGATGGTCAGATACCAATTTGTATCACCTAGATACCATTGGACTCAAGGTAGTAGCACGAAAGAAAGAATGAAAGAATGAATTTTCCTAAAGTCTTATAGCCTCTCAAAGAAAAGTAAAGGCGTCCCCCTACCGTTCCTTAAGACTCTACTAGACCTGTTCTTGTGTGATGAGACCAATGAACCTAATGCTCTGATACCAAGTTTGTCACGACCCAAATCGGGGACGCGACTGGCACCCACATTTACCCTCCTATGTGAGCGAACCAACCAATTAAACCTTAAACATTTTAATACAATATCAACAAAAAGTAATGCGGGAAGACTAAACTCATTAGAAAAACAACTCAAAACTATTATTATTATCCCCCAAAATCTGGAAGTCATCACCACAGAAGGCATCTATCTCAAATTTCTAAACTAAAATTGTCTAAGAACTAAAAATACATAAAAGGCTTCCATGCCAGAAGTTCAAGGCATCAAGACTTGAAGAGGAGAACCCAGTCCAAGCTAGACGCAATTAGCTCACCCTGAATTTTCCGATGGAGTGACACTGGCTTGATCTCTGCTATCTCTGCTGATCGAAGTTGACGGAACGTTTGCTGTATAACACAAATAACAAGGGAAA